>CM022529.1:3002677-3551930 GCA_012273795.1 Dendrolimus punctatus | reverse complement strand
ATTATTGGTAAAGCCTCATAGCTTTTTTTGGGTTCGAGACATTTCGAGAAAAATGGATCCCCCGGTCCGGTTGTGGTCCCCTAAATGGAAAAAGTGCGTTAATAGTGAGGTGTGCAGGGTGGCCGACACAAAGGCAAGAATGTAAGGCGCAGGATACAAGTTATTACACTGCAGGGAGGTATCGCTGTATTCAGACGTATCGCTGTATCAGACGTATCGCTGTATCAGACGTATCAATGACACGAAGCCCTCCTTCTAGATTATATTTATTACAGTATTGTTACGAGCTACAGGACTCGAATTAAAATGCCGTTGGAATTACTATAAAATGTATTAGAACTATACAAACACGTATAAAACAGGTACAAATATAACTGGATACAACCGAACAAACTGCACGATTCAGTAACACGCGCAAACTCCGTCGCTATATCGCCTATCGAATGTACACGTCTTGCTTTGATCGCGTTCTCTCTACACTGCCTCACCCCTCCCTTCGCGGCATTCTTTATATTTTGAACAAATACAATATGCGCGACGCAAATCAATTAACAACAAAATTAGTTCAGTTAACAAGATTACAAATTATAACACAAATTAAACAACAGAAGTTCAAATGCGGGAAAGTTAATAAATTGCGCTTTATGACAGGCAGGTGTGCATTCACCTTTGTCGGCATGTAACAGTATTATATATGTAAGTCCAGAATATCATATAATTGTGTTGATTATATGTGTAAGTTTTTGCATACAAGTGTGTGTTATCTAATACATCCATAGGTACAAGCAATACATTACGAAACAAAGACAGTACCAAACTGTCGACTCGATATAAAGTAAACTCCCACCATTATCGGCCTCCTGGATACATCTCTTGAATCGAATTCGGGGGCCATTAGTCGGTTTATCAAGTCGTTACACGTTTACGATCAACGCATTTTTGTGATATTGACAACTGAGATGTAAATCTGCGTATTGGTTTGGTTTTATAGCCGCTTCATGCTTCATGGCAAGTGTGTTAGTCTTGTATTTTTTACATTCTGTATTACTTAGTAGAACTTTAGTATAAGTTGCAGGACTCGAAGTTACTATAGAGTATTAGAACTATACAAACACGTATAACACAGGTACAATAAATATATTATATATATATACTGAACACAATCAGTCCAAACTGCACGATTCAATAACACGCGCAAAGTCCGTCACTAAATTAGATTATCGAATCGCTTGTAGTTATCGTTTGACTGCCTCAGTACAAATACAATATATCTGCTCAACCGCGTGGACTGAAGTTCCTAGACTAATGACTACCATAAAAAAATTATCCGTGCAGGAACGGAGAAAAGAATACAATTTCCTGCGGCCGGGTGGCCTGTCGTAAGAGGCGACAAAACAATCCCAGCCAGGTGGGAGGGTATTTGCCCGACTGGATTGCTACCATCCCTGGTCTAAAGTATGTCGCCATAGCAACCTTGAGTGTGTTTCAGCATTAGTGACTAGGCCAGTCTCCCTTAAGAGTGCAGCAGCGCATTTGTAGCACCTTTGGTGTGCAAATATCCATAGGCGATAGTAACCGCTTTCCATCAAGTGGGCCATCTGCCTGTCTGCTGAACTCCTGCCCAATACAATAAACAATAGACTGTTTTTCTAATCACAAATTTTAAACACAAATTAAACAAAGGAAGTCAAAATGCCAAAAAGGTAATAAAATGTATTTATACAGAAAATGTGCAGGTGTGAATTTGCTTTTGTCGGCACCTCGGTCGTAACAATACAGTGTAACCTGTATTAACGCCTGCTCTATATACAACAGGTACGTACTTCGTCATTTGTAACAACAAGTTGTGAATATACATGTTCTTCTGTTTGTTTGTTTGTTGTCCTCAGAGTAATGAGGCCAAACTTGATGTCGAAATAGGTTCAATTTTCAACTGCGCTTGTCAAACTGGACGCAAACTTTGCGAACTTGTATTGAACTCAGATATCGGCGAAGTTGCGGTAACACTTTGAGAAACTTGTCAAACTTGTGAGCGCTCTAATATTATCTTTGATATAGGTTAATGAAAAATGGCAATAATAAATTATCTGTAAACAATCACACACATTGCATAACGCTAAGCTAACCAAGTTACCAAGTAACAAGTAACCAACGGACATCATACAAAATACATCCATTTCCATACAATCAAACACTTGATCACTGACCATTATTTATCCATTAAATAAATTTGTTTTAGTAAATCGAATTATATTATAGATAGATAGATAGATAACACTTTATTGTACACCATTACAGAAAACTTACGGACTACTAGTAATAATTTAATTGTGTACAAAGGGCGGTCTTATCGCTAAAAAGCGATCTCTTCCAGACAACCCGTGGCAAGAATATTGTGATTGGGAGTGGCGACGGTGGTATACATAATTATTGTACGATTACATACATTTTAATAATAAATATATAACTATACTATATATACAAAATATACACATAAGTTATATACATATACAAGATATTGTGATAACATGCAACTATTTAAACATAATAAACATATAAATATATGCAGTTATAATATCTATTAATTATAAAAAATTACATATCATTATATTGCAGATAGAATTTTCTGACCAAGTTCTTAAATGTTGTTAGGGATTTTGCTTGTCTGACAACAACAGGCAATGAATTCCAAAGTTGGACAGCCTTAACCGTGAAAGAATTATTGAAGAATGTTGTATTATGGATAGGAGTAATAAGTCTATGTTGACTGGAAGGGCGTAAATTGTGAGAGCAAGAAATAAATTCGAAGCGTTCTTTAAGGTACTGTGGAGTACTAGGGATGAATAAAATACTATAAAGCAATGAAAGAATGTGAGTATTCCGGCGAAAACGAATTTTTATTCGTATGTAAGTATATATACATATAATAAAATTGTAGAGGTCAAATTTCTGTACAATGAAAAAAAATGCTAAAAACTGAGTCAGGGAGATGTAAGAAGTGAAATAGAACTAATTTTGATTTTTTTAAACTTTTTGTTTCTCTGTTTGTCTGTCTGTTTGTACCGGCTAATCTCCGAAACGACTGGACCGATTTACATGAAATTTTGTATGGTGGTAGCTTATATCCCTGGTCAACATATAGGATAGTTTTGATCCCGAAAAATTAAAGAGTTCCCGTGGGAGAGTTAAAAAACCGCACCAGGCGGGCAGAAGTTATCGTTTATATGGCAAAACGTTTGCCGGGTCAGCTAGTATTATTAAAATCTATTTAATTAGGTATGTCTATATTAGTTTATTATTGCAATATTTTTGTTTTTCTTTAATTACGATTAAATTACTTTCATTTTAGTTAAACCATATTATTTATTTTTTCTAGTAATATCTCCTTGGATACCGGCCTGCCTTGCCTGGAAGAGATCGCTGTAAGCGATAAGGCCGCCCAATATTCTATTGGAATTCTATTTATATTAAATACTAGCTGTCCCGGCAGACGTCGTTCTGCCCGGAAAAGCTTCGGGGGTTCCAACCCGTGAACAAAACTACATCGTGACATAACCATATCTTAATACTTCCGCGACTTCGTCCGCGCGGTGCGGTTTTTAACGATCCCACGGGAACTATTTAATTTTTCGGGATCAAAATTTCATTTAAATCGGTCCAGTCGTTTCGGAGATTAGTCGGTACAGACAGACAAACAGAGAAACAAAAAAATTAAAAAAAATCTAAATTGGTTCTGTTTCACTTCTTACATCCCCCTGACTCGGTTTTTAGCATATTTTTTTCATTGTACAGAAATTCGACCTCTACAATTTTATTTTATGTATAGATGTAGGTTAAAGTAAATGGTGATCAATAAAGAGTTTTCATTCATTCAACGGACTACCTGTGGCCGATTCCAGACACCAAGACCAGAACATATAACAGAAAGTTTGTTTCCGAGATTTACCATGCCAGGAATCAAGCCCGGAGCCTCTGCGCAACAACAAAATAAATAATTACACTTAAACTACATTTTACCATAAATTAGAAGGAAAATTATGTACTTCCATAAGGTTTCACGACTAAGGCCCATAATTAAAACTACAATTTGACGGTTTTAAGCGCGGAATTTCATTTGATTTCTATTTTTGTTATGACAAATTTTTGTGATCTTAGAGTAGCTAAAGCCTCCAGGACGGATTTGGCTGATTTTGGTTTTGAATTATTTGTGGAAGTCCACGGTGTTGGAAATCGAATCAATTCGATATTTGTGTTACAATGCACATCACTATTATACGTAGACATCACTTACTGTCTTGCAAAAATGGCTTCCTAGAGAAAATTGTGTTCACTTAAGTATATACATACATACATAACTTCACGCCAGGTCCCTTGCGGTGTAGGCACGAACAACAGAGCGCCATACAGGCTTATTCTACACACCTCACTTGCTTCTTTGAGATTCATAGCTCTTGTCATGCACGCTCGTCTGTTCTTAAGGCTTCTGACATCACTTCTGCTAGTACATGTTCAATATATTATGTAAGTAAGATAATTATATATTATACACTGTCCCGCACACGACGTCCTGCCGGTAAAAATAAAATAAAAATTAAGGACTACCCTAACATTTAGGGGATGAAAATAGATGTTGGCTGATTCTCAGGCTACCATGTAACGTCCACCCGACCTCAAGACCAAGGAATGACAAACTCAAGCTAAAGCATAGAGTGAAAGAAAAATTAAAGAATTTATATAGTGAAAATTAATAAAACTTATTCATTGAATAAATCAAATATATTGGCCAATATCGTGATCTTCTAGTAGTAGGAACCCTTCGCTGTAACGCCGCGAACCCTATGTTCACAAGGTAGGTTATAAGAGTGTTGATCAGAGGACAGGAAACCCCTAAATCGGTGTATAATAATATATATATATAATTTTGTAGTATATGTTGTAAGTGTAGAACGCTATACATTTTATGAATCATGACAAATATCACTCATAATATAAGCTCATCATCTGAGTACGCCCGTGCTTTATTAGCCAAAAGGAATTTTAATATAAATTTCTTAACAATTATATAATTTTGTGTAGGCACCCCACCTAAGCCACCTCTCTAATATTATGCCACCGCATTCATTAGCTATCAGTAAAAGAGCTCATATCAGAATAAAAGAAGAACCTCCAATCTTTAATTAGAATTTATTGAATTGATTATAAACATTATCTAAACTAGCGTCGGTTCACAACGTACTATCGCTGGTGAGAAGAGCGACAAGAAACTCACCACAGTACGACCTATCAATTAGAAAACACATTGGAGTGCCTTTGTGTAAAATGATTGGAAAGGCCAAAAGACTTGAGTGAACATTTCATCTCAGAGTCACCCTTCCAAAATATCAATAAATTTGTAATTATGAGGAATATCACCTCAGCGACCTCCCTGATGCAAGTAGAATATCACAGTGAATTAAAATAAAATTTAAATAAAGTTAAGTAGTGATACTCTCTACATCTCATTGAAATTCCCTTTCCTAATTTGTTAAAGTAAAAGTTCAGAATGTCTCTCTATGAATTGTAAGTAAACTTTAAATTAAAATTAGACGAGAGACACCTTCACTTGTATTATGTATCCCCTTGTCAAAGACAGATTTCTGGATCCATCGTGAAAATGAATTGAAAGTTTAAAGTTTAAGTAAAGTGATGGACCCTACACCTGTCTAATGACCCTAACCCTTGAGATGAGAGCATAGCACCGTAAGGTAATGATTTAAGATTAAATTAGATGTGAATTGGTGATCCTCAGCATCAAAGATGTCAACATCAGTAACACTGCTCATAAGTAGTTTTTATTAATCACCCTTTCAATTCAGTCAAGCTTTGCCAGCCTACCTACTTCTAAGACTCTTGTGAAATCACATATTGTGGAAAGATGTAAATTTTGATACGAATGATCCGCTTGCAATAGCCAGTAGCTGGCCTCGGGGCCTCAACTTCGCCTCCAAGCAGATCCGCGATTTAACAGTCTCCAATCCCTCAGTTACTCATTCAGTTAAACTCAATATGTGAAATCAACTAGTCTCATGAAGGACATATTATAACAAAACAAACTAGGTTGCCTAAAAACGGCACGCGAGAAACCTGGTAATTGTCGAAATTATCCTAGGTAGATTAGATTGTCCCAATAAACCAAATGGTTTGCGACGTCATTTGTCCAAGGTTACAAGACCATAAACCGCGTCCTTAATCAAGTTAATATAGAAATATCAATATGTGCTTTCACCCCCTTCTCATTATTTTGTAATATTAATTGAAAGCCTATTTTATACAATTTAGCAACAGCAGAGTTGTTTGTTTAAGAAAGTATAGTAAACCTAAAGGAAACTTTTAGCAAATTTGGATTATAATAAGCAACTCCTTTGCGCCAAACAAAGCCAAATGCCAAGGCAAGCTTTCTCAATAGGAAAGTATTTAAAACATGAAAAATCCAATAAGCCAAAAAATAAAACTTTAAATTTTCTAAAGTCAGTTAAGCCTTCCCACATAGAATGCATGATTGTTGTATAGTGTAATTTATCATGTAATGTCATAGAATAAATACATAAATACTTATATATACAGATATAATAAAACCCCAAGACAACCTTCAAATATGAATCATATCCTCAATCTCATATAAACAATCAGCTGCAACACAATTAAAATAATCATCAACCCTGTCATGTATTGGACAAACTTAAGTAAATTCCCCACCACTGTTCATAAACCCACCAAAGCATTGCAACAATCCACCCTGGAATTCAGTTAACTAGTTCACAGTTACCCTAGGTTCCCAACTGTAAGACTTGACAAGAGAATCCAAGTTTCACCTTGAAAGAAAATAAATTAATGTTTCAATCCTGAAATATAACTGCTCTTCGAAGACCTAAACCCTTCACCACTAAACCAATATAAGCACATACAAGTAATAGCTCTAATAGGAAAATATGATTTCAAACCACTATCTCCGCTACTATAAACTTAAATTAATCAATTCAAACTATCTCACTTAGACGATCATAACTGAACTGAAACCCCAGCAAATAGACCTTATAAGTTGCATTATTAAATAATAACTTCAGTTAAGACATAATCGCTCATCAGGAAAATAGAAATTCAGTATTTAATTGTTGACGCGTTAATCTCAATGTAAAATTTAGAAGTTTATTAAATTAATGTTATTTCATCAACCTTTAACCCACTTCCTAGTTAAAGGTGTGTCTGAAGAAGCCATTAAATGTTCAAGATTCAACTCTTTAAATTAAAAGTTATCATATAGCGGTTCACTTTAATGTCAATGAAGAAATTATGATAAAACTATTTAAAGTAGAGGAAAATCTGCATTAAATCAATTCAGCAGAGTCCATTAGCTTATTAGCAACTTCAAAGCAAATTATCAATCGATAGTTTATCTTTATCAACATAATATTATTAAATTATGAAATTCGATCAATTAAATGAAGTGTTGATAAAATTTTAAAGTTCTTGACATAAGATAACATTCCCTAACAACCCTAATATCAAACTATGTAAATAGTCAAAAATAAAATATATTCAATAATAAGAGTACAATAATAATATATACATATATAAACACATATAAGTACATAAGGCAGCTGAATTAACTTTATTCCTCAAATTAGAATTCATACACCTCTGTCAATGCTCATTGACTAGAAATGTGAATATAATTAATTCCAAAATGTATATACAATATATAGGTATATAAGGCAAGTAAGTGAACAAATAATTAAAGTTTTATGGGAGCTTTCCATGTAACCAGTCTAACTCACTCTATATGCCCTTCAAACAAACAGACATGTCATTATATAACATAAATACCTAATAAGTATACAACAGAATGAAATATATATATATACTAGACACTGGAACCTTCCTTAATAGTTCTTAGAACAGTTGCTTTATGTAAAAGAAGTTAATTTTATAGTCTCTATTGCCACATTCTCCAGTGTATATGACACCCCAATATTAACAATAATTAGGTAAATTCATAATAATATTATATTTATCATGTTCATAAGTTTATAAATAGATTATAATGGTTTAATGCTTCAGAATTCATAGCCCTGGGATATAAACATCCAAGCATAAATAAAGAATTTGGTTAGACAATTATAGGTTATTGATTTGCACTAAGAAACAGCTGTATCAATTATCATAAACCCAACACAAAATTACACAAACAGGAAAAAAATAAAATAATTATTGGACAGTTTTCAAGCTAATATTCGCAAGCAAAGAAAATAAAGAACAAACACACAGACCACAAAACCCAGATTGCCAGCTGAAAGAAAAGGTTGATTAGCTGAAATAAAAGTATAGAGGACACATTAACACTCGCATAGCAAAGCTTTTACACTTAAAGCCGTATTAAAGCATCAATAAATCCAACGGGTAAATATCCCACCATGGCTTGAAGAATTTCGTTATCAAAGATTATAGCACTGCACATACCTGAGTTAATTATATAGATCCTAAGTAATGAAAACCGTCCAATCAAAGTAAACCAAAGAACATTGGCTTGCAATATATTATGAAAACAACTCCATTAATATCTTATACACGGCCACGCTTAAGATTGACATCTACAGGCAAACAACATGGCGGCTAACGCTGCTTGATGACATAAAATGAGGATATCTGCTTTAGAGAGAAAATTATGAACTATTTTAAAAATTTCAAAAACATTGTCAAATAATTTAGAAATTATTATGAATGTACATTGCAAGCCAATTAAAGTAAATTTCACTTAGCTTTCGAAGACAACAGGAGCAGTTGACGCAGCTTCCGGAGCACGTCGCCTCAACCGCGGGAATTCAAACGAACGTAGGCAGCTCCCAGCACCATCTTCAGGGATCCACTGCACACACTCACTACACCAACACTACACTCTTTCACAACACAGCACACACTCGCGAGACCTCTACTCCAGAAGCTAGCACCAACTGGAGGAAGCCCATAAACTTTTATTACATTATCTCGGTTTAGTATATGTTTTACGCGAACGGCACTAAATTATTTTAAATTACTGCATCCAGGCTTCTCAGATCCAGCTCTTCATTCTTGAAACACCACAGATTCTTTTAATTCATTTGTTTTTCGGACTTCCACCGGACATAGTGGACGCGTCGCGACGTTTTTTCCCAGACTGCCCAGTTTCTCGAAACGTCTCCCTCAAGAAATCTCGGATTGTTCTTAATTTCAAAATATCCAAATTCTACACACAAAAATCTAGAAAAATTTCCTTTTAATCATCAGCCAGGACTTCCACGTGAAAACTGGCCACAAATGAATATATGTAGAGAAATAACCTAAGGCGATCCAGCGCCACCTAGCCAAACACGTCTAAACTAACCTACATTCTCATTAACAAGATACCAATATCCAAGCTCACTCAATACAATAACGATCGCATTGTTGCTTAACAAACATTATCACCAAATAACAGATGTCGCCATAAGTCACGAAATAATATTAAAATTCTTAATTTCAAGAAAAACATAATCAACATGAACAATTGATCAAATGAGACCGTTACACCACCCCGAAATTTATTGCGAGTTACGGATAAATAAAATTCTAACTCACGGTCTGATCAATTAACCAGTTTTTATTCATAATTATGCACATACATGTAATTTTTTTTTTTTTTTTTAAAACGGCCACCCTTCACCCCACCAACCATATATAAATATACATATTCAAACTCATGTAAATAATATAACAAAACATAGGGGACTAACGCGCAACGATCCTTCTCATCAAATAAATCTCCAACTTCATGTAATTAAAATAACAAAACATAGAAGTCTAAACGCACAACGATTCACCCCGCTGGCGAACAAAACAAAATTTAAGTCAAATAAGATTTCAATGCAAGGTCAATGAACCTTGAACTTGAACTCTGAACTCACAGTACATTTATATATAGTTGAGCCACTTCCCTAGCCCATAAACAACATTTGTCATTTATTTTTATTAATTATACAATCAACAATTTAATGAATAATAAACAAAACAATGCCTTATCTTGAACATTGTGTTTCTAAACACTTAAACATCCAACTAACTAAACACTAAAAGGTAACCAACATTAAAATTTTTAAACCATGAACAATATTTAAAATATATCACACACGATCAACATATTTACCGTTAATAGATCATGAAATGAATCATGTGGGAGATACAACACAATGTTCATTATAAAAGTTACAATTTCTTAAAGTCAAATCCTAACATAACATATATAGTATTATCTATAATATTTACTTAAATGAATAGCATTATAGTTTCCTTTAATTACACCCTTACCCTCATCATATAAAGTATAAACATTTGGAAATGGTACAGCCGCCACTATATACGGACCTTCGTATAACAATTCAAATTTCTTTGTTATCTTCTTTAAAGCAACAGATCTATTACACTTCCTAACCTTAACAAGGTCACCAATCTGATAAGTAATTAGTTTATGAGTTTTATCAAATTTATGCTGCCGTTTTAACTATTTTTCTTTAAATTTTCTCGAGCTAACTCTCTTACTTTTGCCACATCCAATGTTACAGCTCGATTAGGTAAACAAGTATCAAACGACATTGAAGTTCTGGTACCATATAAAATTTCATTAGGCGTAAACCCAGTACTCTCATGAAATGTATTATTATAGAGTGTTTCAACCTTTCCTACTAGCAATGCCCATTTTTTATGATCAGTACTACAATATGTCCTAAATAACCTCCCCAACTCCTTATTCACTCTCTCTGTTGTATTTGGACGCGGATTTCTAACTGTGGTATATAATGGTCTAATACCTATGTCTTGTAAAGCCTTCCTCCAGCCATTACAAGCAAATTGGCTTCCATTATCTGTCATAATAATTTTTGGCTTAATGATTTTAACGAAATGCTTTAGTTTCGCAACCACAGCACGAGATGTAGCCCTGACCAAACTATATAATTGTATGAATTTACTAAATGAATCTTGAAACACTAAAATAAAAGACACCCCAATTGCCTCTAGGTAACGGCCCCAAAAGATCACACATGACCAGATCTCCAATTTGATTAGTAACAATAGACTGACACCTTCCCACATATTTAAAATTATTACTTTTCGAAACTTGACAAATGTGGCACCGCCTTAAACTGATTTAACATTCTTATTCATTTTAACCAATAAAATCTGTCCTTTAGATATTTCAAAGTTTTAAACACCCCCTGGTGTCCCATTTCCTCATGTACTTGTATAATCAACTCTTCCCTCAAGGCAAGTGGTGTATAAATTGCATAAATACCAGGCCTAAGTTCAAAATACAATATATTATCTTTTACAATACAACGTTTTGCAATACCATTTAGTCTACCCTGAATGTTATCACCCCTAGCTGGATCCAATAATGATAAGATCACTTGGACTTCATCATCATTCGACTGCCAGTGAACAATATTTGACAATTTCTGCATTAAAACCTTATTTTTTGATGTTTCCATATAATGAATTTCAGGGCAATAAATTTTATTTTCCTGGACAACAGTCGCATTGGGTGGAAATCTAGACAATACATCCACAGCTACATTGTCTCTGCCATAAACATGTTCAATTTGATAATTAAACTGTTCTAAATATAAAATCCAACGGGTTAAACGATTATTATATAATTTCCATGTTCTCACAAACATCAGAGCCTTATGATCAGTCCTAATTATTACTCTAGCACCTCTCAGATACGTCTCAAACTTTCGTAAACAGCAAATCACGGCCCCAAAATCAGTTCAGTGGTAGTCCAACGTAGCTCTGCCCCCCTAAGCGGTCTACTATAAAATCCCAAAATCAACATTTCCCCCTCATCATCCAATTGAAATAAAACTCCAGCGACCCAACCCCTGAACTATCTGTTTGTAAATAAAACGGTTTCGACATATCAGGATGATGAAGCATAATCGTATTAATAAATCTCTGCTTCAACTCTCAAACGCCTTTTGTGCCCCGAATCCCATGACCACCTTTGACTCTTACTTAACAATTTACATAAAGGTGCAGTCACTTCAACATATCCTGGTATAAATCGACGGTAATAGTTACATAAACCAAGAAAAGCCCTTAAATGTTTTATTTCTTAGGTACAGGGAATTTCTGTATAGACTCTATTTTCCCCGGATCAGTCCTAATACCAGAAGTGGAAATAATATGTCCTAACATTTTAACTTCCTTACATATGAATTTACACTTTTTAATGTTACAAGTAAGACCAGCATCTTGCAATTTCTTTAATATTATACTCAAATGCTCTAAATGATCAGTCAAAGTACCACAAGTTAAAATTGCTAAATCATCCAGATAATTTACACAAAATTGCCTAACCTCTGGGCCCAATATAATATCCATAGCCCGACTAAAACTACCCACTGAAGTTTTTAAACCTTGTGGAAGCACATTATACATATATGACTTCCCATTAAAAGTAAACCCAGTATATTTCCTACTTTCTTTAGAAATAGGTATCTGAAAATAAGCATTATTCAAATCAACCACACTAATATATGACACCCCATGAAAGGCGTTAAGTACATCAATCTGCATAGGTGGTGCTTCAGACTCTGCTACCATGAACTTATTGATCTCCCGCGCATCTAACAGTACACGCAAGGACCCGTCGGGTTTGATCGCAAACGTTAACGGACTACTATATGGAGTGGAACCCCGCGAAATAATGCCCATTTCAACCATCTCTGCCAATTTCTCCTCCATCTTTTGACGGTAAGCATAAGGCACAGGATATGATCTTCTAATAAATGGAGTACTATCTGACATCTTGATCTCATGTTCGTAACAATTTGCACGACCCAAAACATTAGAAAATATACTACGAAACCTACTCAAAACTTGTTTTAACTGTTCTAACTGTACATCCGAAAGCTCTATCCCCGTTTTAATTTCCTTTAATTTTTCTTGGAAATCTGAATCATCAACATCTCGAGTAGATATCTCTGATATTCCACTCTCAAAGATTATCTTCCTAAAAGGCAAAACTACATCTTGTTCATGAATTTTCAAACATAACCCCATTTCAGAACCTTGTAATTTAATCGTGGCTTCAACTAATGATAGCCAATCAAAGCCTAAAATCATAGATTGCAACAAATTTGGTACAATTAAAAAACTAATATCAATAATGTTACCTCCCAATTGAACCGGTAACAATACCATTTGTTGAATTTTAGTACTTTTCTGACCTACTGGACCCCTAATTTGAATTGGCCTGATGGGCAATAAATTAATTTTACTACATTCTTTTGATATTAACTCCCAAAAGATGCTGGAAATACATGTAATGTCACTCCCCGTGTCTACCAAACAATTCACTTCTTTCCCATAGATTTTAACAGTAATTATAGATTTCACTAACTCAAATTTATCTGGCAAATAGCATCTTCCTCCTCAAACAAGGAAGATACACATCCGTTTGTCATAACTGAATTAGGATCTACATCCTTCAAATGTAATTTTAAAATATCAATAAATGCTCCCACCGAGGTTTCATCAATATAACCTAGCCCTGATTTATCTAATGAGGACTGACCCTTAGCTATAATAGGTGTAAGTATACCAGAATTACTAGTGCCTAAAGACTGTCCAGGTTTCCACCCACTCAACGACATAATTCTTAACCCTATCCAACAACTTATCATTCCCTCCTATAGTTGATGGATCGGGCACACACCACCAACATAGTCTAGTTTAAATTATAATCATATTCTTCATGTGGTATAGTTAAATCTTCTATAATATTAACATTAGTACTGCCTACTGGAGGTACTTGGACTGGCTTCAAAGTTTGTTTCTTGATTTGCCAACTGGTCTTCGCCTTGTTATTACTATTATTATTATTCTGTTCATGTGATGACGCAGGTACCCGCAGTGTAGTATTCAGCACTTCACCTCTGTTAACATTGTCGAGCTTCCTCAGGAACTCCGACGCTTCAATAATCGTTCTGCTCTGACTCGTAGACCACGCATATTGCACATCTTTTGGAAAGTGATGCATGATATCATTTATGAGTTGCGTCTCCTGTATTGGGTAGGTGAGCATCTTCGCTTGCCCACATAAAGTGATAAAGTAATTCAGCATACTAGTGCCAGAGCGATTCCATGTGCCATGTACTATTTTCTTACGAAGCTCTCCCTGCTCAGCTTCTCCCCAGTATGTTTCTAGAAAATCTCGTTTAAAATCTTCAAAATTGGTCCATCGCTCTCGGTATACACGAGCCCAACTCCTGGAACCACCATCCAAACATTCAATAATGAGATCAATCTCATTGCTAAACCCTATAGGTATTCGCTTCAAATATGCACATAAATCTTCTATGAAGGCAACTGGATGTTGTTTTTGTGTTGGAAATTTCGGCTTCTCTAAATTATTAACCGGCATTGTAGGATAACATGCCAACGGCATATGCCTCTCAACAGTATCTGTTTGTGAATAACCTGTCTTCATAGTACTCGGTTGTGTAATATTGTTCTCAACTGGTCTTAATCCCGCTGAACCACCTGCCACTGGTTCAATATTCTCCATAACTCCCGAGGGTTGACTCTCCCAGAAGCCAAGGTCATTTCACTATCCATTTGATCTAGTCTCAGCCACAGGCCTCTGCGAACTGGCCTCCACTATTTGAAGTCAACTGTTTTCTAATTGGTTAATCTTTGTAAGGACAGGGTTCAATGTCTGGTCCAACATCCTCTTCATAATCCTCAAAAATCTCGGGTTTCCCCTTTGGACAGCAGTCGTAGATCTGGTACTCTCCGCACCTCTCGCAGCACTCCTCCTTTCACCCCTTGTAGTCATTCCAGGTTTCTGAACTTCCTTCGGCATTTTTTTTTTTTTTTTTTTTTCACTCAATATATTTCTTCAAATTGTTCAATATTTATTCTCCAAATATAATGGCAGCAAGATATCAGTAACTCTTCAGCATCAAATGATATGCACTAATCTTCAATTAATATTAATAAAGTAGCTCCTTTGTTTATATGAGAGCGCTTCTGCTCTTTGTTTTGTAGCAATTAGATAATATCTCTTGATTCACTATAATTAGCAGTGAACTAGCACTGTTACATCTCTTGGTTCATCCTGAAATATTAGAATTCCATCCTTCAATTACTTCATTCAAATATTTACTCAACGCTAGCAAACTATAAGTAGTCATAAACTATATAAGTTATTTGTATAATATAATTTAAATTATTAATTATTATTCCTAAGTTCATGCCTCATAGCAACATCTGACTCCACCATAGTAAATAATTATTAGCCTATCTCCCATTTATAACACATGACTGATTAACAGTTAACTAACTTCCTCAATTCTATTATAAAAAAAAAATTTATTAAAGTCCTCATTAAAATTTCATAAAATAATGATTAATATTTCATTTAATTGAAAATATACACCCCATTAAATTAAATATGTCTCGCTATATAATTAATAAACAAGCACAAGGAAAATCAACAAGGTCATTGTGGCGCCCCCATCGGCAAAGTGATGAACTAATTCAATACAAGAAATAAAATTTTCTAAGTCCCTTGCAACGCCCGTAGTGACAAAAGGATGAACTAATTTGGACGCTAGAATTAAAAATTCAAAGTCACTGCAGCGCCCGTAGTGACAAGGTGACGAACTAATTTGAACACAAGTACAAAAATTCTAAATCACCATGGCGCCCTCTAACGAGAAAATACCGAATTAATTTGGAGATGAGAATAAAAATTCCAAAAACACCATGGCGCCCTCTAACGAGAAAATACCGAATTAATTTGAACATGAGAATAAAAATTCCAAAAACACCATGGCGCCCTCTAACGAGAAGATACCGAATCAATTTGGAGATCAATGTGGCGCCTTTACTAGTACACTGATGAACCAATTTTGTGGCCACTGCAGCGCCCTCTAATGGTAAAATGCTGAACTAAGTTAAGCACGAAAATTAGAATTATAACGCCACTACGACGCCCTCTAACGATAAAATGCTGAAATAAATTAGACATGAGAATTAAGATTATGACGCCACTGCGACGCCCTCTAACGATAAAATGCTGAAATAAATTAGACATGAGAATTAAGATTATAACGCCACTGCGACGCCCCCTAGCGGCAAGCTTGTGAACTAGAATTAAAAGGTTTCCACAATAACTAAATCATTTACCTATAAAATCAAACTGTTAATTATTACACCACCCACCGATCACCCTATCAACTCTGAAATAAACAACAACCCTTCTATAACCTTTGAAACCTTGCTCCGCCTCACAAGCAACAAATTGTGTATCTTTCAGATACACTAGGATAAAATAACTCAGCCTGACAGTAGAACTTGTTCTCTAACATCAATCCAGACACCTTGTATGCAACACCTAATGTAATTTTGGACTCGCGCGTCGAAACTGCGAGATCCAGGATAAGATCCAACTGTCCTAGACCCACTCCACATCATGCCGCAGCAGCCAATTCTTGAATCCTGGTCACGGCACCGAATTGTAACGTCCGCCCCGACCCTCAAAGAGCCAAGGAATGACAAACTCAAGCTAAAGCATAGAGTGAAAGATAAAATTAAAGAATTTATATAGTGAGAGTTAATAAAACTTATTCATTGAATAAATCAAATAATATTGGCCAAATATCGTGATCTTCTAGTAGTAGGAACCCTTCGCTGTAATGCCGCGAACCCTATGTTCACAAGGTAGGTTATATAAGAGTGTTGATCAGAGAACAGGAAGACCCTTAAAATCGGTGTATAATAATATATATATATAATAATAACTTTGTAGTAATATGTTGTAAGTGTAAAATGCTATGCATTTTTATGAATCATAACAAATATGTCACTCGCAATATAAGCTCATCATCTGAGTACGCCCGTGCCTTTATTAGCCAAAGGGAATTTTAATATAAATTTCTTAACAAATTATATAATTTTGTGTAGGCACCCCACCTAAGCCACCTCTCTAATATTATGCCACCGCATTTATTAGCTATCAGTAAAAGAGCTCATATCAGAATAAAAGAAGAACCTCCAATCTTTTAATTAGAATTTATTGAATTGATTATAAACATTATCTAAACTAGCGTCGGTTCACAACGTACTATCGCTGGTGAGAAGAGCCGACAAGAAACTCACTAGCAGTACGTCCTATCAATTTAGAAAACACATTTGGAGTGCCTTTGTGTAAAATGAGTTGGAAAGGCCAAAAGACTTGAGTGAACATTTCATCTCAGAGTCACCCTTCCAAAATATCAAATAAATTTGTAATTATGAGGAATATCACCTCAGCGACCTCCCCTGATGCAAGTAGAATATCACAGTGAATTAAAAATAAAATTTAAATAAAGTTTAAGTAGTGATACTCTCTACATCTCATGAAATTCCCTTTCCTAATTTGTTAAAGTAAAAGTTTCAGAATGTCTCTCTATGAATTGTAAGTAAACTTTAAATTAAAATTAGGCGAGAGACACCTTCACTTGTATTATGTATCCCCTTGTCAAAGACAGATTTCTGGATCCATCGTGAAAATGAAATTGAAAGTTTAAAGTTTAAGTAAAGTGATGGACCCTACACCTGCCTAATGACCCTAACCCTTGAGATGAGAGCATAGCACCGTAAGGTAATGATTTAAGATTAAATTAGATGTGAATTGGTGATACTCAGCATCAAAGATGTCAACATCAGTAACACTGCTCATAAGTAATTTTTATTAATCACCCTTTCCAATTCAGTCAAGCTTTGCCAGGCCTACCTACTTCTAAGACTCTTGTGAAATCACATATTGTGGAAAGATGTAAATTTTGATACGAATGATCCGCTTGCAATTGGCCAGAAGCGGGCCACCGGGGCCCTCAACTTCGCCTCCAAGCAGATCCGCGATTTAACAGTCTCCAATCCCTCAGTTACTCATTCAGTTAAACTCAATATGTGAAATCAACCTAGTCTCATGAAGGCACATATTATAACCAAAACAAACTAGGTTGCCTAAAAACGGCACGCGAGAAAAACCTGGGTAATTGTCGAAATTATCCTAGGTAGATTAGATTGTCCCAATAAACAAATGGTTTGCGACGTCATTTGTCCAAGGTTACAAAGACCATAAACCGCGTCCTTAATCAAAGTTAATATAGAAATAATCAATATGTGCTTTCACCCCCCTTCTCATTATTTTGTAATATTAATTGAAAGCCTATTTTATCCACATTTAGCAACAGCAGAGTTGTTTGTTTAAGAAAGTATAGTAAACCTAAAGGAAACTTTTAGCAAATTTTGGATTATAATAAGCAACTCCTTTGCGCCAAACAAAGCCAAATGCCAAGGCAAGCTTCCTCAATAGGAAAGTATTTAAAACATGAAAAATCCAATAAGCCAAAAAAATAAACTTTAAATTTTCTAAAGTCAGTTAAGCCTTCCCATATAGAATGCATGATTGTTGTATAGTGTAATGTTATCATGTAATGTCATAGAATAAATACATAAATACTTATATATACAGATATAATAAAACCCCAAGACAACCTTCAAATATGAATCCATATACCTCAATCTTCATATAAACAACCAGCTGCAACACAATTAAAATAATCATCAACCCTGTCATGTATTGGACAAACTTAAATAAATTCCCCACCACTGTTCATAAACCCACCAAAGCATTGCAACAATCCACCCTGGAATTCAGTTAACTAGTTCACAGTTACCCTAGGTTCCCAACTGTAAGACTTGACAAGAGAATCCAAGTTTCACCTTGAAAGAAAATAAAATTAATGTTTCAAATTCCTGAAATATAACTGCTCTCTCGAAGACCTAAACCCTTCACCACTAAACCAATATAAGCACATACAAGTAATAGCTCTAATAGGAAAATATGGTTTCAACCACTATCTCCGCTACTATAAACTTAAATTAATCAATTCAAACTATCTCACTTAGACGATCATAACTGAACTGAAACCCCAGCAAATAGACCCTATAAGTTGCATTATTAAAATAATAACTTCATTTAAGACAATAATCGCTCATCAGGAAAATAGAAATTCAGTATTTAATTGTTGACGCGTTAATCTCAATGTAAAATTTAGAAGTTTTATTAAATTAATGCTATTTCATCAACCCTTTAACCCACTTCCTAGTTAAAGGTGTGTCTGAAGAAGCCATTAAATGTTCAAGATTCAAACTCTTTAAATTAAAAATTATCATATAGCGGTTCACTTTAATGTCAATGAAGAAATTATGATGAAACTATTTAAAGTAGAGGAAAATCTGCATTAAATCAATTCAGCAGAGTCCATTAATTTATTAGCAACTTCAAAGCAAATTATCAATCGATAGTTCATCTTTATCAACATAACTATTATTAAATTATGAAATTCGATCAATTAAATAAAGTGGTGATAAAATTTTAAAGTTCTTGACATAAGATAACATTCCCCTAACAACCCTAATATCAAACTATGTAAATAGTCAAAAATAAAATATATTCAATAATAAGAGTACAATAAATAATATATACATATATAAACACATATAAGTACATAAGCAGCTGAATTAACTTTATTCCTCAAATTAGAATTCATACACCTCTGTCAATGCTCATTGACTAGAAATGTGAATATAATTGATTTCAAATATGTATATACAATATATAGGTATATAAGGCAAGTAAGTGAACAAATAATTAAAGTTTTATGGGAGCTTTCCCATGTAACCAGTCTAACTCACTCTATATGCCCTTCAAACAAACAGACATGTCATTATATAACATAAATACCTAATAAGTAATACAACAGAATGAAAAATATATATATATACATATATACTAGACACTTGGAACCTTCCTTAATAGTTCTTAGAACAGTTGCTTCATGTAAAAGAAAGTTAATTTTATAGTCTCTATTGCCACATTCTCCAGTGTATATGACACCCCAATATTAACAGATAATTAGGTAAATTCATAATAATATTATATTTATCAAGTTTATAAATAGATTATAATGGTTTAAATGCTTCAGAGTTCATAGCCCTGGGATATAAACATCCAAGCATAAATAAAGAATTTGGTTAGACAATTATAGGTTATTGATTTGCACTAAGAAACAGCTGTATCAATTATCATAAACCCAACACAAAATTTACACAAACAGGAAAAAAAATAAAATAATTATTGGACAGTTTTCAAGCTAATATTCGCAAGCAAAGAAAAATAAAGAACAAACACACAGACACAAAACCCAGATTGCCAGCTGAAAAAAAAGGTTGATTAGCTGAAATAAAAGTATTAGAGGACACATTAACACTCGCATAGCAAAGCTTTTAACATTTAAAGCCGTATTAAAGCATCAATAAATCCAACGGGTAGATATCCCACCATGGCTTGAAGAATTTCGTTATCAAAGATTATAGCACTGCACATACCTGAGTTAATTATATACGATCCTAAGTAATGAAAACCGTCCAATCAAAGTAAACCAAAGAACATTGGCTTGCAATATATTATGAAAACAACTCCATTAATATCTTATACACGGCCACGCTTAAGATTGACATCTACAGGGCAAACAACATGGCGGCTAACGCTGCTTGATGACATAAAATGAGGATATCTGCTTTAGAGAGGAAAATTATGAACTATTTTAAAATTTCAAAAACATTGTCAAATAATTTTAGAAAATTATTATGAATGTACATTGCAAGCCAATTAAAGTAAATTTCACTTAGCTTTCGAAGACAACAGGAGCAGTTGACGCAGCTTCCGGAGCACGTCGCCTCAACCGCGGGAATTCAAACGATCGTAGACAGCTCCCAGCACCATCCTCAGAGATCCCATTGCACACACTCACTACACCAACACTACACTCTTTCACAACACAGCACACACTCGCGAGACCTTCTACTCCAGAAGCTAGCACCAACTGGAGGAAGCCCATAAACTTTTATTACATTATCTCGGTTTAGTATATGTTTTACGCGAACGGCACTAAATTATTTTAAATCACTGCATCCAGGCTTCTCAGATCCAGCTCTTCATTCTTGAAACTCCACAGATTTCTTCCTTCTTTTAATTCATTTGTTTTTCGGACTTCCACCGGACATAGTGGCCGCGTCGCGACGTTTTTCCCCAGACTGCCCAGTTTCTCGAAGCGTCTCCCTCAAGAAATCTCGGATTGTTCTTAATTTCAAAATATCCAAATTCTACACACAAAAATCTAGAAAAATTTGCTTTTAATCATCAGCCAGGACTTCCACGTGAAAACTGGCCACAAATTAATATATGTAGAGAAATAACCTAAGGCGATCCAGCGCCACCTAGCCAAACACGTCTAAACTAACCTACATTCTCATTAACAAGATACCAATATCCAAGCTCACTCAATACAATAACGATCGCATTGTTGCTTAACAAACATTACCACCAAATAACAGATGTCGCCATAAGTCACGAAATAATATTAAAATTCTTAATTTCAAGAAAAAAAAAAATAATTAACATGAACAATTGATCAAATGAGACCGTTACAAGAGGTGAGAGAGTAGCGAGTTTGTTTATTTATCTTCTGATTTTTTATTATTGAATACTACATGGATGCTACTGAAGCCATGGTAGCTAAGCATTATTTTAGCGTACATGCGTTCCAAACTCAAAGGGCGGGCTTTCGACTTTTGGCTCGAAAGCATGCATCACTTGGGTAATTTTCTGCCTAATATATACATTGTCGTGGTAGCGTAATGGTTAGCGCATACGTCCTAAACACAAAAGGTCGCGGGTTCAATCCTGGCCGGAACACATGCATCCCTTAGGGTGTTTTCTGACCTAATGTGCATATTGTTACAATTACCATGTAGTTAACAACGGTGAAGGAAAATATCGTATAGCAACCAGCACATCGAAATAGCCGATGCGTTCAACCTGCCAATCTGCCTTGGACAAGCGTGGCGATTATATCATCCCGTTCCACTATAAAATTCTGCTATATCCGTGCAGGAACGGAGAAGCAATACAATATTCTGCGGCTGGGCGGCCTGTCGTTAGAGGCGACAAAACAACCCACAGCCTGGGTGGTAGGGCATTTGCCCGACTGCATGGCTACTACCCTTGTTCTAAAGTATGCCTCCATAACAACCTTGTGTTGTGTTCCGGTATTAGTGACCAGATTCCAGTCTACCTTGAGAGCAGCAGCGCATTTGTAGCACCTTTGATGTTGAAAACGTTTATAGGCGATGATAACCGGTTTCCATTAGATGGACTGTCTGCCTGTCTGCTACAATCCTGCAATAAACAAAAAAATAACTCCAGTGAATGAACTCTAGCAATAGGAGTTTATGAGCCGTTATTTTTTGTTTTACATACATATACATACATACATAACTTCACCCCAGGTCCCTTGCGGGGTAGGCACGAAAAACAGAGCGCATTCTTACACACCTCACTTGCTTCTTTGACATTCATAGCTCTTGTCATGTACGCTCGTTTGTTCTTAAGGCTCCTAACATCACCTTCTGCTAACACATGATTTAACACTAACACATATTCTTTGTTTCAACACTTTATACTATTTATTCTCTATATGTTGGAAATATGAGTTAATTTATGAATGTTATATATTATTTAAATTAAGAATTGGTTTAAATATGTATGTTTAAATCTATTCAGTCCTATCTTATTTTTTGTTATACCTACCTACATAGTCAAATTAGTTTAGACCTCGTTTAAACTATGGCGACTTCCATGGCAGCAAGTTCCTTTGGGACATTCCTGCTTGTTACTTAAAAGAGCACAAATAAATAAGGCATAAGAAAATATTCGATCATAATTATAGTTGAAGATGATTTTTAAAACGCTAATCTCCTTAGACTTAACCCATTTCTACTATAATATTACATATATAATTGAGGAAAGCCGACTGGTTTGTCTTGAAAGTCATCAGATATTACTTTCGCTTAAAAATCACACATCATATTATAATAATATAAAAATAAACCTAACATAATAAATATCCACTGTCAGATTTCCGGTATTATAATTATGTAATATAACGCACTTATATAATTACAACCTTATTTCAATAAAGGTTGTTTGAGATTTTATTTTATTAGTTTAAGAAGATGTTAAGTATTACATATGCTTTGATGTAATACTTTTCATTGAAAATTGTACTTTCTATCAAGGATACGATTTTTTTTGTGTATTTATTTTCAAAAATGTATAATTTCCATTACAATGATTATAAGTCGTGGGATATTATTTGTTTATAATCAAAATTTGTGTTTTTTATAAGGGGCCATCCATACACCGTCACACGTTAAAGGGGGAGTCGACGAGGTGTGACATTGCGTGACAAGGGTAGGCGGGTTGCTAAATTTCATGACGTCACATTTCAAAATCATAAATAGAGGGTTTTCTTTTTTATTTATTTTGATTCTTTTTTTATATCTCTTGCTTTTAATACAAAATTTTTATTATATAAACTTTATTATATTTACTATATTTAAATATATATTCAAGTATCTATATTTATATACGAGCTATTCCTCGTATAGTCAGGTTTTACTGCTATTTACATAATTCCAATTGCTAAGCCAACAAACTCTTATCACAGCTTTTTTGCCTCGAGATTCTGAATCCTAAAATCTAATAATATATTTAACTGATAATTTAAGCTAATTACGGAACTGCTGTTTTAATTTTATAATTTCTTGATGTGAAATTGCAAACTATGTGATGACACTAGGGAGAAGTCTCATGAATGTGACCAGTTGTGAGTAGGACGAGGGAAGGTTCAAAAAATAATGAAATTCGTGTTATATAATTTGTGAATGACCTCTAATATCTCAACTGTTAAGACATTTGCAACCTCCCTTTTTTGTTTTCATATGGCGTCGGTTCTCTTGGAGATGAAAATTTGAATTATTATCAATATATATGAATACATAAATAGCCAAAATTAAGTTTATTTTCAAAGAGACTGAACTTCGGTCCACACTAAAGGAATTAATAATAAAAATATCAATACAATAGTAACTGGTAATTAACGAAATAATTCCAATTAAGATATTTTCCTTTGTGTAGGTATCGGTTTTACTCTTTTCTATTAAGCCATGCATCCGGTCTTTGTTTCGTTAAGTTGTAAACAACTTAACGCTTTGAGATTTTGACCAAGATAACACCGCCTTTCGTTGATAATCTTTCCATATTAATCTTATGTCCAAATTCCCAAAGGTCTATTAAAAGTCTATTAACTCCAAAGAATAAATATAGCAAAGTAAAATTAATACTTTAAAGGAATAATCAGAGTAACATGGGCCATGTAGAGCGGATGTAGGTGGATCGGGGAGTGAAGAAAGCATACTTCGGACGACCAATCGGTCGGCGCCCGGTTGGTCGCCCCAAGTATCGCTGAAAGGATAGAGTGGAAGCTGACTTGACCGCACTACAAGCCCACAATTGGCACTGACACTGGGCAGGACAGAGGGAGTGGCGTGCTCTCGTTTCAGAGGCCAATACTCACCTTGGGTCGCTGAGCCAACGGAGTTAGTTAGTTTAGAGTAACATAATTTTATAAGATTTTTTGGCGCAGTTTCGTACCATACCGTGGACTTACTCGAAGAATTGTTTTTTCCAACAATATTAACAACTCAATAACTCTATAATATAAGTTGCAACCTATATGGCAATGTGCAAAAAGTGTATTTCAACTCATTGATTGATTGATCAATAATTATACATTAGCAAGATATTGCAGTAATAGGTCAAGATTTAGAGTGCTAATGTAATCCGTATGTTTTTTTTATTATATTGCATATGATGAAGCGAATTGTAATATTTGTATTTTATCTCACATTTGAAATCTAAAGTAGTGCTGTTAACTTTTTTTAGTGAATGTGTCATGATTTTGAACATTCCATGAAATTATTTTTAGAATTTAAGACAAATAAATAAGCAGAATACTATGCAATACGAAAAGTGATTAAAGACATTTAATTTATAGATTTTTAAATTTAAATAACATTAGCCTGTTAATAATAATTTGCGTAAACATACAACATATGTACCTACCTATATAAAGTAAGTGCTACATCAAAATTATCAAATGGTCATAAATAAATTTTTGTTATATAAATTGTATAAACCTTGTATCGAATGCAGCGACTGTTTTCTAAGAAACGGCAGCGGCCGTTCAAGTCCGAAAAGTTACATAAAAGATTGTCACGCTACGCTACTAAACTAAACACTGCAAGGTACAAACTTATGATTAATAAAACATAATTTATTCATGGAGAAAATTCATACTTGTTCTAGAGAAATACTAAGCGTACGTAACGTACAAAATTATGAAAAAAATCTCTATACTTAATCCTAAATCTCTAGAGGGTAACATAAGTTGCTTATCGTTCGCATTTTGATACCGAAAAAGATCAGTAAAATTGCAACGGCAAATTTATGTGACTTATTATAACAGCAATTAACAGTAGTTTCTGTATACTACCCAATATATTCACGAGTGGAGTGGCGTGGCATTCCTAACACCGGCTCTACACGTTGGCACCAACATTGGCCCCAACGCCACTCGCCCAACGTGTGGATCTAGGAAGTAGTGTTGGCCCCAACGTTGGAGCGACCGTTGGTAGTTGGCCAGCAAGTGTCGGTTTTATCAAAGGAATCTGTGCCAACGTTCGCGATCCGTCTACATATTGGCGATTTGCTCAGTCCTGTTGCGTGTTGCAACTAGTGCGTACGTCATCCACCATCTTCTTTGACGTGGCTTTTTCTTTTTTTTCAATAAGAAATATGTCGAATACGCACTCAGTACTGTAAAAGCGCTTAGAAAAATTTCAAATCGGACATCTTCACATTGGCTCTGGCGGAAAGGAACTAGTATTAAAGCCAACGTGTGTACGCTTCACCAAATTAACCGACCAACGTTGGTATCAGCGTTGGGGTCAACGTGTGGACCCGGCCTTATATTATATTAATTTTTATATTAACAACTCACCAACGTCGCACTGCTGGGCTCGGGCCTCCCACTACAAGGGAATGGTCAGTATACCTGTCCGCTTGTGCAAGGCGGTTTGGCACGTTTGACACATAGGCTATCTCGATGTGCAGGTTTTATTACTTTGTTTTTTTTCACCGTTATTAGCACGTAGTAATTATAACAATATGCATATTAGGTCAGAAAACTGCCTAAGTGGTGCATGCGTTCCGGTCAGGATTCATACCCTCGCCTTTTGAGTTCAAAACGTGTGCGCTAGCGATTACACTACTAGTACCATGACCTTCTTTAGTTGTCTAATAACTATAAAAACTAAAGAAAGAAATAATCACTATAGATGCTACATTATTTAGAATTGACTTAAATAAACATACATACATAACTTCACGCCAGGTCCCTTGCGGGGTAGGCACGAACAACAGAGTGCCATACAGGCTTATTCTTACACACCTCACTTGCTTCTTTGACATTCATAGCTCTTGTCATACACGCTCGTCTATTCTTAAGGATCCTGACATCACCTTCTGCTAATACACGATCAATTTGATCATGGAAGGTGTGTCGTGGCCTTCCGCGACTTCTGCATCCATCCACTTTTGCATTGTATATCTGTTTAGTCATTCTTTCATCATACATTCTTTCCACATGCCCGAACCACCGGAGCATTCCTTTCCTTAACTTTACCCCGACACTCTCTTTCAGACCAACTCTCTTTCTTAATTCGGTATTACGAACGCGGTCCGCGAGCGTCACTCCGCAGATTTTGCGCAGTGCTCGCATCTCGACCGCGTTTACTCTACTTAAATAAACTTTAAAATTAATTGTTCCTCTAAGCATTCCGTAGCAGCAATCTACTAAAGGATATGAAATTAGCCAACGAACAAAATAACGATACTTATTACATACGAATTTAAGTGTTATTACTCAACTTCCGCCAGAGTTCGCTCTTAACTTGCACAGCGCCCACTATCTGTGCAGTTGCAACGCTTACTCAATCCGCTCGATATATCTGAAACCTGTTAATAATAGAAGCTGTTCCGTTTTTAGGGTTGCAAAGCCGTTTTGGAGATAACGGAATCCCTTTTCGCCATTTCCATCTCTCTTTAGATCTAAATCATTTTTCTCAGAGATAACTTGAACTATATGGATTGTCCATCTTCTGATGGACTGCAGCAACAATAAAGATGGTTACTGATGAGGGCGTTGAAACTAAATCGTTTTGATATAGGGATGTCTGAATGTCTGTCAGAATTTCCCTGGAGCCATACTTGATTCAAATTCAAAATTCATGATAAAAAGTATTTATAATAAAACTACGTTTTGACGGTTTTAAACGCGGTAATTTATTTGATTTTGGTTATTCCGACGTTTCGGCCGCTTTTCAGTTGCCGTGATTACCGCGCTTAAAACCCTTAAAACGTAGTTTTATTACGTATACAAGTCGGGAAAACTTAACAAAGGTTAAATACCTTTGTTAAGTTTTCAGAATAAGTTCCACTATAGAACTCTTTTTGAAGGTATTACATGTAAGTCAATATTTACACCGCTACATAACGAGTTATCGCTGTTTAAAGTAGAAGAAGCTGCAAGAACTCCCCAGCAAAACATCTAGCCTAAATCTATTTTTTCATCATAATTATTTGTATAATATCTCAGGCTGGTTTTCAAAAAATCTTAGTTTGTTACATGTATTTGAATTTAAAAAAATATAGTATGTTTAGGAGTGGTTGAGGCTTACATAACTGTGGCAAAAGTCCAAGGTATAAAGACAAAACAAAATGATATGGATGAAATTTTGCTAAAATATCCTAGGTTTGCGTTTGAACATTGTGCATTTTTTTGTAATCTTTGTTTTGGTGAACAATAAAGTGTTTTCTATGTCTTTGTCTATTATCTTAACTGATCTCGTATCTGATCTTACCTTTAAGGTACCTACCTACCTTAGGACTTGAAGCTATGTGTGATGTAGGTTTCGGGAAAAACAGATGAAGTGAATAAAAACTAGGGCTAACCATCATATGTGTAACTCAAGATTTTAATTTCTAATGTAAATCGAGTATTTGAAATCATGTCGCTATTCCTTGATGGGTTTTTTTATTTTAAGTTAACGTGGAGATACTAGCCTTTAAATTTAATAGTAATTGACAGTGAAATCAATTGAGATACTTTTAGTCAGTTTAATAAATTATTAAGCCTTTTAATTTTGTATGAGAATAGAAAGTTTTGACTTCATAATTCAAATGAGTTAAATAGCGTATTAATTAATTGTTTAAAGAATTATTAATATTATTTTATATGAGAATAATTTTGGAATTTGTTATAACGTGTACCATCTACTCAGTTATATAAACCTTACTTAGAAAACGAACTTAGTATGTAAGTGTAAAGAACTTATATACTCACGAAGTGAAAAGCTTGGGAAATACGAAAGCCCTGATAAGAACGGTTAGTTGGCGAAAGTTTTAACTTCAAGTTTAACTGCTCTGGTTATGATAATGGTATTTTCCGGTTAAATCCGACTTTTCTTGTTTATTTATTTCAACTTCAAGAAAAAATGATCGTCATTTTTGGCACAACAGACATTATCTTAATTTATTTTATACATAAAATTATTTAATACAAAAATGCGCACATGATTTATATATAGACATGAAAATAAACACAACTAGACAGTTTCAGCCTTTCAGCAGACCTATATAGGTCTACTGAAAGGCTGAAGGTTGAGTTTTTAAAAGTAAGTATTTATTTAGTTAGTTTACATTATATAAATATATGAATTTAAACAGTTACAATCAACATCATTTAGGATACTTCTTATATCGAGAACGGGATAGTTTCCAAGGCTTGTTATTCCGAATATATGCAAGAGATGCTATGTTTAAACCTCTACTATCCAATAAAAATAACTCATTTAAAAAATAAATCATCTATAATTAAATACAGACTTTCGACACATCGTTGGCAAAATGCGATCATTAAATCATTATTTTACTAATAGTATGCATTCCGCTATTTTGATATAGGAGAATGTAATTAATTTGTTAATTAAAACATCAAGAGGTAATTATAGCGAAGTACTCGTAATCTAAGAGATGTGAACGTCAGGTTACACAATTAACCTCTTAAGAATTGGTTAACGTAAAGTATCAAAGCTAGTGCATCTAGGATTAACTAATGATTACGAAGATAGCAACCTCATTTTGTAAGTGCAAAAAAATTGTACCTAAATATTATGTTTGAAATGAAATGTGTGATTTAGGAGGTGGGCACTGAAAATCAGTGCTGATTCGGACCACTTTTTGGCCATACTCATTTCATATTTTGTATATGTCTTCTATTTTTTGTCTAAGAAGGAGAAAATTTGAGGCTTTACAGATTAAAGTTTATTATATTCTGTTAGTCACAGTTCCAAGTTTAACAGCTTCGAAATAGAAAAACAACAATTTAATATTTACGAACATAATTATCTATTACCTTTAACTTAATACAATATAGCAAAACAGCATGGCTTGTACTTACATTTTAATAAGCGGTTCACAATTTAGTTCCTACAACTGAGTCAAATCTACTCTATTATAATTTCTCCTTTTCCAATTTGTCTGATTCGTAATTATCAGGGAACTTATGTCTACTTGCGCGTTTTAAACAGGATAACGCTCTTTTGAGGTTTTGAAGTGGAAACACCAATGACCAAATGTATACATATGTGTATATTAAAAATAAAGACAGGGTTACCAGTCGTCAAATACAGGCTATTATGTACTGACAAAAGAAAATGTAGACTGTTGTTGGAAGCTAACAATTCTATCTCAAAAACTATTCGATTTTTATTACATAAATTATAAGCTAGTACAATAAAGAATTTTATAAATAATCTAATACAATAAAAGAAAACTTACTTATATTATATTCTATAGTTCCTCAAGACTATAAGTAGAATACTGAACCTATATCACCATCTTATGTGGGTAAGGTGCCCCAAAGGCTGGCTACGTTTCCTTGCTGGATCGCCATACTGATCCGTTGCCGAGGTAAGCACCAGCCCTCTGTTCGCCTGAACATTTTATTTGTCGCATTTGAAAATAAATATTTTCTTTCTTGTATTGTTATTATATTAGTCAATAATGAGTTTGCACTCAAAAATCTGTTTATTTATAAACTTTTATCATGTAGAACATTTTTACGTGTAATTGAGAAGATCGTGTAATCAGGTTATATAATGCACATAGCGACAGAAAGCTGAAAGCAAGTGCACAGCTGTTACAGGTCAAGGTGGTATACATACGTGCTTACATGTCAGTGGGGTGAAGGGATATGAATGGTGCGAAAGATTGTAATCGAAATTATTGCAGTTTAGTATTTAATCTGGGGGCTTAATATCTGTACAATGGTCCTGATCTTAATTCTTAATTTATTATTAAAGGGCAAAAGTGAACTAGAATTTAAATACACGTGCTGATAAAAGCCAAAGCTGATATTATTCGGTTCAACAAAATTAATTTGGTCGAAAGGCGCAGAGTCTAAAGGATATTCAAAGACATTAAATGATATGAAATGAATAAAAAAAAAGTCAAAATTGAAAGACAGTAGTGAAAAGTATAATACCAATTTAAGAGAAAAAAATCAGCATTAGTATAAGTAAATAGCTGAATTTGAATTGTAACTTGTTCTATTTCATATAATTTTGAATTATGCGTAATCAATACTTCCATACATTTATGGAAGAAGAAAGCTAAGAAATGACAATCTTTTTCTTCAACCAATCAATCAACTGCTGGACGTAGACCTCACCAAGTCTGCGCAACATATCCTGATCTCTCGCCTTCCCTATCCGTGATCTGACGCACGTTGTCGGTCAACTGGGCTGGTCTTACGCTACGAAGCCCTAGCGACAATCACCCAGCAAAAATGTAAAAGTTAAATTATAAGTTTAGATGATTAATTTAAAACATATTTTGAACTTAAATCACTAATATATTGAAAGTCCTAATCAGTTCATTTTCAATTTTATAACCTCTTCAAATAAAATAGGTTTCCATGAGCAATCATCGTTGTTACAAATCGTGCTTAATCCAAACTGCATAATAGATAAACTGTTGACAAAAAAAGGCGATAAATAGATTCGATTTATGATTAACGACCGGTTGCGGGTAGAACAAAGGCTTGCAGGCAAACAGTGGGGTGAAAGGCAAGGTGCCTTGATTCAATTATGCACGACACAATAAAAGTCTATATCTATAGAAGAATGCAGAGTAATCAACTAATATATAAGAGTACATTGCATAACTATGAAACTGTCCGGGATGAAAACCGGTTAATAAAAACGGGCCTGAAGCGACCGCTTTTGTAGAATTATATAATGACATTGACACGTTTCCAGATATACTCGTAGTTGTCAGACATATCATAAAGCACTATTTTATTTGACACTTGTCATGTTCGTAACATGAACCTGCGACGGCCTCTTTAGGCCCTCAGATGGTGCTATAGGTGATTCTTCTTCTATCAATTTCGTATATAAAAAATATTTTCTTGGAACATATCAGTTAAAAATGTTGTGAGTTGCTCCTAGTAAGGTTGGATTTAGGAAATTTTAACACACCACTGACTCAATGTTTATCGATATACATTTTTTATTAGAAAAGCAAAGGAACTTAATAAATAAGTAAGATGGCCTATATTGGTGGCAGTTGTTTCTGCCAAATAAAACTCGTTGTGTGTATAACAGTATGATTTAATATTACGATATTTACAAATATTATTTAGAACTTTACATACAGAAAATATAATGCTGAATGGCAGGGAGAGAGTAGTAGTCGTTTTGAAGTGAAGTAAGTGCAAGTCCATAGCTTCGGCTTCCAAGACCGTTTCTTATATTGCATGTTCCGTCCGACGCCTAGCTGCTAACTGTGTGAGCTATGGGCGTATATTAGATCTAAAATAAATGAATACGTAATCCAGAATTTGAAAGAAGAACCTACCTATCTATATTGTAGAAATTTCGATTATGATTAAAAAAGTTTATTCTTAGTCATAATTCTTGATTAAACTTGTTCTAAATGTCACTGTAATATTGCGATAGGCTTGAGCAGTCACTGGGTAAAACCTGTGGACCACTTACGTGTATTAAAACCAAGCATTGCTGATGTATAAGTCGATCAAACGCTCAATACCTAATCAGCACATAACATTGTAATCGGTTTTCATATAAAATAAATGTTGTATTTTAAGTCAAGGTGATTATGCAAAGTTATAATGTTAAACTTAAATTTAGAGCAGGTATATGTTGCTAGGGCTTTTTTACGGCTTCGCATCGTTCGTTTGAAATTTATATCTAATCTATCTATCTATCTATATTTTGAGATAAAGAGACCGTATAACATTACAGTTATTTAGTAGGATAGTTGTTCTTGTCATGTTTCTTTTTAAAGTTAATAGTTAATTTTGCTATGTACCCTCTTATTTCTAAACGATACAATCGGCTATTTCCTTAATTGAATAATAATGTTATAATTTTCTTTATGCGACGATTAGCGCATGTTATGTATAGAGTAAGTAGTTCTCTATAATTTAAATTAATTTTATGTAATGTATCTGTAATATGTGGTAACTGTATACAGATCATAATTCAAAATCTCTCAATTGTATAAAGACGGTATTCACTACTTTTTATTTGCATCTTGGCAGATGCGATAGATTTATACTGTGTTCGGTTTATTTTATCTAATATATAAAATTCTCGTGTCACAGTTTTCGTTGCCATACCCCTCCGCAACGACTGGACGATTCTCATGAAATTTTGTGTGCACATTGGGTAGGCCTGAGAATCGGCCAACATCTATTTTTCATCCCCCTAAATGTTAGGGGTAGTCCACCCCTAAATTTTTATTTTTATTTTTACCGGGCAGGACGACGTCTGGCGGGACAGCTAGTTACATGTAAAACTTTAAATATAATGTTTTATATAATATCTTGTTTAAAATATTATATGGAATTTCCAAACAGTAATGTTTTAAGTTCTTGAATTGAATTCTTCTTAAAATTTGAAGTGACTTATTTATTTGATATCGTTATTTGTATCAAAATTATATTTTAAATTTATATTATTACATCTTAAACATTTTAATTTATCAGAACCGTGTTCAATGGGTGCTCAATAGTCCAAGTAATTCACGGTTCAATGCTTAGCAAATATTGTAACGCGAGACTAACACAAAAAAATTAAACTATTTTAAGATTCGGTAAACTATAACTTTAGATGCCTGAATATTTTTTGTCGCTTTAGGATTATTATTCAATTCAATTAACAAAATGATCATATATTTTGTTAAAACTTGTATGCATAAACTCATAAAGTATGGTTAAAGTATGTTATATGGTTTGCGTCTTTGTGGTTAAATTGTTATATCCACTGGAAACTATACCACCACTATCCAGAATTAATTAATTAATGTTATTTTTTATTGCATATACAGATAAAATCAAATCATGTATAGAACAGGTCTTGTCGCCGTCGGAAACTAACTTAAATATAGATATATAATATTATCATATATTATAAAAATAACATTCAAATTTATTTATTTATTGCAGGAGTACAGTAGACAGGCAGACGGCCTACTTGATGAAAAGCAGTTACCATCGCCTATGGACATTGCAACAACAAAGGTGCTACAAATGCGCTGCTGCTCTCCTAAGGGACACTGGAACCTGGTCACTAAACCCGGAATCCAAGGTTGTTATGGCAACATACTTTAGACCAAGGGAGGTCGCCATCCAATCGGGCAAATGCCCTGCCACCTGGCTGTGGGTTGTTTTGTCGCCTCTTACGACAGGCCGCCCGGCCGCGGGAAATTGTATTCTTTCTCCGTTCCTGAACGGATAAAATTGACATTATGAAAAATTATTATACGCATGTCGTTATTATTGTCCTATATATGTAATACTAATATATAGATTACTACAGACTAATTTGATTATTTAATACTGAGTTCTCGTAACGCATATATGCCCGACTGGATGGCTACCACCCCTGGTCTAAAGTATGTCGCCAAAACAACCTTGAGTTGTGTTCCGGCATTATTGACCAGGTTCCAGACTCCCTTAAGAGAGCAGCAGCGCATTTGTAGCACCTTTGGTGTTGCAAATGTCCATAGGCGATGGTAACCGCTTTCTATCAAGTGGGCCGTGTGCCTGTCTGCTGAACTCCTGCAATATTTTTTTTTTAATAAAGTATATATATATATATATATATATATATATATATATATACTTTATTAATATATATATATATATATATATATATATATATATATATATATATATATATATATAAATATGTATATTTCTATTACTCTGGCTTTCTATTACTAAATCGGCTTCTTTTAACCGGTTTCACTCTGAGAGCTCGAGGATCGGTCTACGTACTTTGGGCGTCTGAGTTAATAATTTTTTACCTAAAATCAGTAAGGCGATACAATACTATCATATTTATGGCATACTGGGCTGTTGGTTCGTCTTCATCAACTGTGAGATACTGTAGTAGTCCCAAAAACACTACTTCCTTTCGTAGCAGGTAACCTTAAAAATCTCAAATGAATTGTCTCGAATCAGCGGTAGAGGTCAGTCCGGTGTAATGCCCGAGTTTCGTGACAAACTGAGCCTCTACACCGGACCCAGTTCAGTCCAAGGTCATTTTGGGAATTTGTGAAATTGTCAAGATTGTTTACACTTTCACTTTATACTGTGCACGTAGGTAGTGAAAAATACGCCTACGTTATTTTTATATAATTTTAAGTGTTCACATTAACGTTCAGAAGATGTTTATTCCTTCAGATTTTTCAGTTGTGATAAAATACTACCTCATATTAAAGTACTCGTAAGTGTCGATTATTGCGCGTGAGAGGCGAGACATCGGATTTTAACATAATTATTTATTTCCTCTTTAAGTACACAGTGAAACTTAAATCTAGTAACAACATTAACTAAGAGGCTGGTGCCTGAATTAGGTTAAAAATAATGCATATATTGAAGTGATAACTTCTTATGGGAGAGTAAACAGCTTCGTTACGTAACGCGTTACGGCACCAGTCTGTGTGGCTTCCCTTTCTATCACATTAGATTAGTTTAAATTATCACTTCTGTGGGGCATCACGAGACGCACAGCGTCTTTAAAAAATAAGAACGCTAATAGAAATAAATCTTTTCTTTCTTTCTCTCTATCACGAACGCGTATACATAATAATTATATAGTGAAGATATGTTGCTGAGAAGTTTGTTGTGTTGTTTCTTTCCTGTCACAGTATAACTACTATTGCTTTGGAAGCGGTGGTAAAATCACGACTATCAAATTTATTTTAATTAAAAAAATATCTAAAACAAAAATATTTTTTTAATTACATTTTAAATAAATCTAAAATTATTTATAATAAAATAAAATTTATTATAAATACATAATATTTTTTTAATTTTTAATTCAATAATAAGTAGTCTGTAAAATAATAATTTATTTAGCTCTTCGTTACCCTATTATAGAGGTAGTTACATTGTACACAAAGAAAAAGAGTACAAAACCTTTATGACTTTAAGATTTAATGACTCCTGTTTCAATATTTAAGAAAAAAATTCGTCTCTTAAGCTGCATTGTAGTAAATGTCTAGCTATAATAAGAACTTTGCACAAAAATGTTGATAGCATTCGTCTGAAGCTGCCGAAAGTTGTTCTTATGTATTAAGAAACCTGTGAACCTCAAAACAAAAGGACATAATTGACATAATTGGTATTGCAAAATACACCAGACTCTATAAGTCTTGTAAGGTTGTAAGAAATTACTTTTTAATTGTGAAATTAATGTCCAGAATTCGCTCGTCAGATTCATTGCGAAAGCCTTAATGAATCATTTATCACTATCGTAGAATATTGGTGTAGGTAATTATAATAATAAGAAACTTTTAAGTATTCTCTAGTAGATAAAAAATATAGTTTAATATATAAGTAAAAATCGGAACATGGATCGGATAATGGCATCAACTAAAAGTAAAATCTTATCTCAATTATATAATAATAAAACTATATCTACTAATTACAAATAAACAAAGAAATCTTTTAATTAAACAAAAATAATTAGAGCCATTCGACATCCTAACCGCATCGGATCCCAGACTCTCCACGCGCGGACGGCGAGTGAACCACTCTGCAACAATCCGCTGCTCAAAGGCAATTTGTGCATCATACAACGGTCACTCTTTGACCACGCGAGGTTAACTGGTTGATAACGCGGCGACGACTCATAGACGGTGGTGTTTGATTGGTGCCGGGTTTTTCTAATGAGTTTTAATATTTATACTGTTCTCTATGTCCCCCTTTCAAAAATATAATCTGTTTTATTCCTGCTATGGGTGGTCTGTAAGCGATCGCTTCTTAGCGATAAGAGCGCCCATTATGCACATTTAGAATATTTTTAGGCTGTAACTTTGTCTGTGTTTTCTGTAATGGTGTACAATAAAGTGTTATCTCTGTCTCTCTCAATATAAACATTTTATCAAATCCTTACTTATTTTGAAACAAGTAAGGATGTGAAATTTAGAGAGATGCTGTACCTTTACTAAAAGTAAATGGAAATTTTGTAATTAAAAATGTGGTACAATTTTAATATAAAAATATGCGGTAAAAGAAGAAAATGCTACACAAAATCACTATTAAAGTGACGGACTGTATTCATCAATTTACACTTCAAAAATATGAAACCTTATTTGCAGTGTTTTAATATATACATATACAATTAATGTACAATATTAATAGTGTATTACAGTAAACTAAATAAATGTTCCACAGTGCCACCCAATTAATAACCAGCTCATATGAACACGTGTGTTATACACGACTACTTGTTAGGGCAGGCGGATAAGACCCTTTCACTTGGCACATATCTCTAGCTTAAACGATAAGGTACAATTTATATTGTATTATCTATTTATTCTTTTCAGATATTCATTTCGATCAATTACAATATAATAATAGAGACTAATTATTTAGTAGCAGTTCATCCCAATAGCCCGGTACATTTTGTTTTAATTTCCTATAGTCCTACATTGACCGGGGCTTGTTCTTGGGTGCATTTTTATAGGGTGTAGACAGGGATAATCGCCGGTTACGCCGCATTTACATTACAGTCATAGGGCCTCTACGTGTTGGCTTTTCCATGGCCCCACGCAAGCCCTCGAGAAGTCCGGGCCATTTTTATGGTATAAAATATATATAAAAAATATATAACATAAAAAATAATAAAGTAAAACTGTTTTAATGTAGTATTAAAGCGAGGCATGAAAAATGACCGAAAGGTCAAAATAAAATAAAATACTGCGAATAAAACCGTTAAAACGTTCCTAATTTTATTATGTCAGATGTCATATACCATGAAAATTTAATAAAACATATTTGTAATAATTAAGTGATAAATTAAAACATGACCACTTTTTCCTATTTACAGGTGGAAGGAGCGCGGTACAGTAGAAGGCTGCCAGCATCAGCACCATCTGCACCGTCAGCTTTAGAAAACAGCGTTACCAATCCAACGGAAACTCAACAACGGTCAAGAGGTACTCGAAGGCGAGAAGAGGTCATTACACGCGATGTTCGAACAAGAACTCGAAGTAGGCCGGTTGAAACCACCTCGGAAATTCCACAGCCCGTGGATACACAAAGTGGTAACGAACGATTCGATTCGAGAAGAACCCTCACTCGATCACGTAGTAGGCCCGTCGAAGAGAAAACAGAAAGTGCACCCAGAGAAAACGTAATTCGAAGCAGATCTCGATCGAATAGACGGCCAATTACGACTATCACTCCTACTTCTTCTACTATTTCAACATATGAAGTGACACCCACTATTGATGAATCTAAAATCGAAGTGATCAACACTAACTTGAATGATATTTCAAAACTACCTCCCACTCAAGAAACAGCTACAACTCAGTTCAGAAGGCGCAGTTCTGTAACTATTGTTCAAACTACTGAAAGTGTCGCGCCAAGAAAAGATGTCAGACGTGGTCGTATTAATACTCGAGGCAACACAAAAGCTTCAGACCTTGATGCATCAGGCACCACTTACTCCATCTCTTATGCCGATAAGGAACCTACTACAGCAAGGACTAATGATTTGAGAAACTCAAGAAAGTTGAGATATAGGCAACGACAACCGGATACTGACACTAACTTAACAGGAGAAGGATTCAATGCAATAAATGAAGTGAAATCTAGTCAGAACAATGATATCGCTAGTCAGGTAGAAGCTCAAGTTGCCCCTAAAGAAGTTCTAATATCACAGAGTACTGAGAGAAGCAAAGGAAAAACGACCACGATTAAAGTAACCAAAGTAGTTCGGCGTCCCATAGGCAGAGGAAATTCAAATTTAAGACAAAGTGCAACATTGCCTAAAGCAAAAAGCACTGAAGAAATAAATGAAGATGACAACTACCCGGAAAGTTTTAAGGCTTTGATTCAGGCCAAAAATACATCGGTAAGTTTTAATAATTGTTAAAATTGTAAGTTTTAAATATTTTCATAATTTCATCGTAATTCTGTAATATTTTTCATTCACAGTATATTCCAAACTGTATATTTATTTAAATGTTGGATTTGGTAATTGGCAAAAAACAAATTGGCATAAAAATTGCATTAGGATTGTCTTAAATTTTCAGACACAAGCAAGCTCTCCTACAAGTGAGAGTTTGACATTGAAAGAAACACAAAAAGTTTACAAAACATACAACACAGCAGCATCACAGTCCACTCAAACTGGCCCTGCAACAAACAAGTTCTCGAGGGTAAAACATTGGTCAAATTCTCGTAACTGAAATGTCACTTCGAACATACTTATGTATTTAATCGGCACACGAATTACATGGAATACTATTTGGAAAATAAATAACTTCTTCACTAACTTCATTACTATTAATTGCTTTTTAATTTGAGTTCCGAAACTTTGCCCGAAACAAGTATATATTATAAGTGTAAAACATTTTCACAACTTTTAATACAACTAACCAATAACCCGATTAGTTATAGATGTAAAACATTTTATTGCTTTAATTAAAAGCATGGAGATGGGTAAGTAAACTGCTTTTTCATTCATAACTTTCTCTTGAATTGGCATTTTATTTAAAAAAAACGTATTAACTTTTGTATGTATTTTACAGTTACGCAAGCAAAAGGCAGAAGAAGATAAAACAGAGGATATTAAAAAAAAAGAAGATAAACCCATAGAAGTCACTTTGGCTCCTGAAGTTACAATAAGTAAAATATCTGAATATAAGCCTCGAGGTACTTATGGTCCAAGAAATAAAAAATCAACCGTTTTTACGTCAACAACCGAAGCTCTTTCTACGGACCAGACCAATGAAAAACCTCAAAAATTTACAAGAAAATTTAAATTTACTACAACAACTGAGGTACCCAAGTTGCAACGCGAGGTACAAAGCAAAAGAGAGGAACCTAATACTCTATTTAAGAAACCTTTGAATAGACCTTCGTTTACCAGAAAATATCCTATAAAAGGCACAACTAGCACTGAAATATCTGTTGTCACAGAAGCAGTGACAAGTAAAAGCACGTTGCCAAAGACTTCTTATCATTCCAGATTGAGAAATTTCAGAAACAATGCCTCAACAAAAACTACTACTGAATCTTATCAAGAAATAATTCAAGACACTGCTGAAAAGAAAACCGAAAACTCAGTAGATTCTCCACTGATTTTTACCTTGCTTGGTAATTCAGATACTTCCTCTAATAAAGTGAATGACGGGAATAATAATCAATTGATACGCAACAAGAATTCTAGTAGCAAGGAGTCATTAGAAAATACAGTAAACGAAGTTTCAGATATGGCTGAAGAGAGTGAAAACATATCTATAATTAATGTGTTGCCAACGATTTTATCAAGAATGGATTCGGATAAATATAAGTATCATTCTAATTATAAGGACGTGAATCCTACTAATGCGGAAGTAACAGAGAGATCTTCAACTGCCACTCCTATTGTGAGAAACCTCAAAACTAGAAAATATTCACGTAAACGAGTTAAGGCAAGACTGAATGACATACAAGCAACAACACCACAGGCACGTGAGAGAAACATTAAAAAATTTAGTGAATCTTTCTCAAAGACCACAGAGCCAACGAGTAATGGCGTAAGTATTGTATAATTTATAATTATTAACAATGGCAGGTTTGAATTTCTTTTTATGTCTTAAAAAAATATTTTACAGATAACATCTGAACCAGATAAGTCCAAAAGTAGATTTAGTTCAAAATACAGAGCTTCATCTAATGATAAACCATTTTACAAACCTACTGTACCCACAATTACACCGTCAACAGTAAGTACTACTATCTCCCACTATCCAAACTAATCTCGTTTTATAACTCCACAGTGCAACTGACAAAATTTAAATATTACAACTTTTCTTTTACAGATTTTATACATTCTCATGAGCAAAGCCCCTTTATACAATTGGCGTTAAGATAAAAAGACTGATTCTCAAAGAGTTGCACCTATTGACATCAAATATCATACTATAATTTTTCATGGAAATATTTTGATGATTTTGAATTATATGAGACAGATAAGGTCAAAATCATGAAAATGCTTTCTTTTGTGAAATGTCATGCTAATACTTTGTATATTGATGATGCATTGATTACTTTTATAATATTTCACATTTCAATTTAATTAATTTACTTATACTACAGATAGAATAAATATTTCAATATAAAATAATATAATAATTCCTGCTACAACTTTCTTTATTGAGTTAAAGTAATTGTTCGAAGTTTTGTATATTTCATATATAAAATAATTAATAAAACAGTTCTAGCATGACATTTATCATATTATGTTTGTGTATAACAAAGTTCTTTAATTCATTTTCTAATCCATTTCTCATTACTTGAATTTGTTTTCGAGACCTATCAGAAAACAGTATTAGTCATAACGATAAATTTCTCATTGCTAAAGGCTTGGCTGAAATTCTACGTGACTGACCACCTGTTGACAAAGTCTGTAGAAGAGCCTTATTGGTTTGACGGGGAAGATTTCGATGTTACGACACGACCAATGCCAAAAGTCGTCGCGACGCCATCATACATACGCAATATATCCTACCAACCGGTTAATGGAATCATATAGTTATAACATTCATCATTTTACCACTATCCTTGCTCATCTCATTCACACATCTATTGTAAAGGCTATGGTTTAGTTTTAAAGAGACCATCGTTTTAAGGCATTTTATTTAAATGTGCATTTGATTTACATACAAATTGGTGCTAGTTAGTTTTATAATATTATAATAAGTATGGTTATACATCTCTTTAGAATTGAACGCAACGATTATAAAACGAAAGCTTTTGCGTTAAAATTCATTAAACTGATTAAATGTTATACAAAGAAGAATATATAAAAATAATTACATATTAAAACGCATAAGCTTTTAAAATAACTAATATTCGTAACTTTTGTACATTAAGCATTCACTAACAATATGATCATTAATTAAAATTGTATATCACTCAAAACTTGTTTTAATATGCGTGAAGTATTACATTTCTTTTATTTCTTTAACACTACAATGACCTTTCCTATCTTAATTCCAAGAACGATAAAGAGGCTTTGGTCTTTGCACATTTTCCCATTGTCTTAACTTGTTTCCGTAACATGCAAAATAAGTACTAAATTTGTACACAATACCCTCTATTTGCTGTTTATATGGGTGAGAATACTTCTTATTTCAGGTAGAGGGAGAAGAAATACAATTAGGGCCCGACGTCAACGCTATTTCCTTTACTCAAACACAAAGGCCTCTGTTCTCGGCAGATCTAAGGCTTTCAGAGAGTCTGGTGAAACCGTCTCACGTTATGAATGTCGAGGCGTCACACCATTCGCCGTCAGTTACAGTATCCATATTCGATGCTTTAGCTGAAATACTTACCTCTACGCCCAGACCTCGACTTTCTACTACAACTGAAGTAACGAAACAACCCCTTAATACTGATGTTACAAAAACGATCGACGGCGTGAGTAACGTTAATGTAAATAATGCCGCAGGTGTTCCAAGTCAGGATACATTTAACGTAAACAACACGTTTATGTTAACCAGTGCCGATGTAAGCACTATTACTAAATCTGTACAGAGCGCTGACCAGACGACACCAACTGTGATTAACAGCTCGATTGGGTCAAGTGTTACATTGTCACTAAATAATCAAGATGGGAATGTAACTCCTGTGAATACACCGCAAACCCCTACCCCTGCTACATCTCCATTTCCAACTCCTACACCTGTTCCTACTACACCTATCTCTGCCAGGCGACCTTTTGCTTTCAAAGTATTATATTCAGATACAGAATCTCCAACAGATAAATCCACGACTGCACTTGAACTATCTACAATTCAGCCAACGACTGACTCAAGAACGGTATATAACACTGTGTCTGATCTTTTATTATCTAATAACAATTTAGTATCGTCAGAACTAACTAGCATGTTGTCTAATAATATTAAAAACATTATACAAAATATGGACGACGAAAGTAAATCTCGTATTTCTGGAGATATGGCTAAACTATTAAAAGAATTAGTACCTAGGGCCTTAGATAGACTTGGGACAATGATGGAAGGTGTTGATAGTATTCCAAATACTACTCCTTATAGTTTAGAGGATATAAAAGATACTGAAAATATTGACATTAACACAGAATCTGTAAATATAGATGATTTAAAAAATGTAGATTTAGGAAGTGATGTAAATAGCACAGTAGATAGTAGCATTTCCCAAATTAGCCCTAAAGACGTCCCTGCTCAGGCTGTAAATAATAGTAGCTCAGATTTTACACTTGGAGTTACAGAAAGTGCACCGCCGGTTTCGAGTAGTCAGACGACGTCAGCAAGTTTAACCTCGACATTGAATGTAGTCACAGCACAGGTCTCTTCATCAACCACAGCTGCTACAACTACTACAGCTAGCACGTCTTCTGTCTCCTCGGATACGGCATTTAATCTTGTGAATAACGAGGTCAATATAAGTAATAGATTTGGTACAGTTACTACGGAGTCTACTAACCAAAAACCACTTTTACCGTTCCTTACAAATTATCAAGTTAATGATTTCACTGTCACTGAGAAGTCAAGTATCCCAGCAACTGTACAAATAACACCAGTTACAAAATCCTTACCTATAATGTCTACTCCTTCTCTTATATCTTTACAAAATATGGAAGATGTTGATTATCAAGATCCAAGTCAAATATCTAGACTTCAGTTATGGGTATTGTCTAAAAAAGCTAGGGTGCTTAAAATGATTGAAGATCTTATCAGACAACACAACAATGAGTTAGCGACAGCAACACCAGTGAATGAATTAATAAGTCCAACAGCGAAAATTAACCTTTCTGAACGTTTGACCAATATTATGAATGTAATGACTTCATCTAGTTCCCCTGAGACTAATACCCTTGACGTCACAAATCCTTCTATGATCTCTCCTATTACTACCCCTCCAACCACTACACTTGTTTCTTCACAAGAAATAACGTCGAGCGCGAGCACCATCGTCGATCTACTTGCAAGAGGATTAACAGAAACTGTAGCCGCAACAACTGATCCTTTAACAACAATTAGTGATGTAAATGTTTCATCACGTATAGCTGTAGAAGGAGTTACTTCACAAAGTTCCACTGAAACTACTGTTTCTGCTATGCCTACTCCCAGTGAATCAATTACTACAGATATAAATACTATGTCAACTCCTACAATTGCACAAACAGAAGCAGTTAATGATATTCCTAGTACTACACCTATAGTTACAACTCAGCGGAATAGTGCAGTTAAAAATCGCTCTGAAGGTGATATTACATTAACTACAGATAATACTGAAACTGTACAAACTACGACACAATCCAATACTGAAACAACTACAACAAGAACAAACACCGAAACAACAACACAACTAAATATCGAAACAACAACCAATAGTGTTTTAGACACTACGACTCAAGATATTAAAACAACTATACCTCTTATTGAAGTGAATGAAACTAGTAATATTAAATTCAGCGCTGCAGCACCAACTTTACCGAAAAAAGATTTTGTAATTTTCGGTATATTACCAAACAATACAGTGGTACGTAAAAATCCTAATGATGATGAGTTGGAACAATTAACAGAAGCAACTCCATACATCATTTACGGTGTGCTGCCTAATAACACAATAATACGTAAATTCCCGAACGGGACTAGAGTGCCAAGAGTCATGCAAAAAATTGACGTACTACCAATCAGTCCATGGAGTTTAAGAAATCCATACAGCCCTATCCATAATAATCCGGCCATTGTCAGACCGCAGTCTAACCCCATCCGAGTATCCACTAATACTGTGACATCCACAGACACATCAAATAACGGAAGTTTAACCAACGACACTGTAAATAACCAACAAAACATGGTATTAATTTTTAGTTGTTTAGCTTGAACGCTTTGCTTTAGGCCTTTTATTCAGCAGCAATTATGCGGGTGCATGCGGTGGGACGACTATTAGTACAGTGAGCTCTGCATGCATATAATTGCACTATGACGCTTGTCGAGTAACATCGCAAGGCGTAACTTTTATTTCATAATTGCAGATCTCATCGGCACTTAATATTAAAAGCAGTTTATTGGGTATAACAACTGCCACAAAAAAGTCATTTGCTGAAAAAAGCACTGCCTCGCATGTATTGAGTTTGCGCACAACTACAATGCTACCCTCTATTGACGAGATTCTGCTTAATAGTATATCTTCGGCCGCTAAACAGGAGATGGTTATTACATCCATGATGAGCTCTACTCGTGAACCGATAATATTAACATTGGATATAGATCCAGAGGTATAATCATTATTTACAAAGTCTCATTGTCTCTATATTTATTCACTTCATCATCTATATATTATATACATCTATAGAATAAAATTATTATATTCTTTTCTTAAGCAACTTCAAAAAATTAACCCGGGCCTTAAATGGGCAAGGCGTAAATTTAAAAGTAGTGTATGAAACGTTTTGGTAAAGGTAAGTGGTGATGGCTTGGCAACACATTTTAATAGCTTAAAATCAATATTTAATTTAAATTAATATTACTAAACCTAACACACAAACTTAACATAAATTTAAAATCAATTACAGACACAACAAATACGAACGGAAAGACCTGATGGATCAAACGGAGCCATATTTAAATTCATATCAATTGACGAAGTAACTGTAGCACCACAGAATTCTAATATTCTTAAGTTGGCATCAAGTAAACAACCATCAACAAACACAGGAAGAACAGAGGTACAGACTGCAACTACGCGAATTATTACTGAATCAAACGCTCAGATACCACAAATACAGACACGAGTTAATACGAATGATCCAACTACAACGGTCCAAGTTAGTACTGGTACACCGATGGAATCTACAACTATTACTATTACTCCAATCGCTACTACCACGAGTGCACAAACAACAACTGCTGAAGTGATCACAACAACGACAACGACGCCCATGTCTACAACGACAGTATTCACTACCACAACTACGACGACAGAGCCGACGACAACATCAACAACTACTACAACTGCGGCACCAACAACGACAACAACAGCGGCTCAGACTACAACCATGACAACACCTGTTACAACAACCACAACACAAAATCTAAGGACAAATCCACCTCAGTCAACTACATCTAGCATTGAAGAAGATATCAAACAATACCAAAGGGATGTTGAGTTGTTACAGACGTTATTACTTGCTACTGGTCGTGATCCTAAGAGTCTAAACTTACTTAATAATCCAAATCTTTTAAGTGTTGCTACAACTAATAAACCTACAACAAGTGCACCTACAACAAGTGCACCTACAACAAGCGTACCTACGACTAATGTACCTACAACAAGCACACCTACAACAGCGTTGCCGTTTACATCACAACCTATTGACCAAGCTAAGTTGTTGCAAACATTGTTAAACGCTGGACAAAGTCTGACTACAACTCCAGGTACATCTGCAACATCTCAAAGATCAATAGAAGATGAAATAAAGCAATTTGAAGAAGACACTAAACTTCTTAAAGCATTGTTAGCAGTTACGGGACAAAATCCAGATAATTTTAATATACCCTCTTTAGATGACATACGAACAACAACAGTAAGACCAATTTTCACTACAACAAATATACCGACAACTACACAAAGGCCAACAACGATACAAACGCTGGTAACAACTCAAACGCCGACAACCACACAATCACTTGAAAGTGACATAAAACAATTCCAAGAAGATGCAAAACTTTTACAAGCTCTGTTACAAGCTACCGGACAGAATACAGGCAACGTTCCAATTATTTCTGGTGTGACTTCTAACGTGAGAATCGCATCAAATCCTCAAACTACTTCGATTGGTTCTAATCCCACTACTCCTATAAATATTAGGCCTGTATATACAACGACTCAACAGCCTGTGTTCAAAACCTTTGCGCCTAGAACTGTTTCTACCTTGCAGCCAACGGTGACTGAAGATGTTGGAATTTCGACTACATTCTCTCCGTTCAACCTTAGACAGACAACAACGGCCCGAGCACGGGATTCAACTACTGTGTTTACAGCTAGACGAGTTCCAAATGGTGGATTTACATCAACTACCGAGATTCCAAGTACTTCTACTTTCTCGGTTGAAGAAGATTTAGCATTCTTAAAAAATTTGGTAAGTTAATTATTAAGTGAAGTGAATTTAAAATTGGTACTTTAAATATGCATTTATATCTAAATATTACATGTTTTTATTTTCAGAAATCTGTTCTGAGTACCAACCCTCAAAACCAAGATCCTGAAGCAGCATTAGCAAACCGGATCATTGCACTTGCTGTCGAAAAAAGCTTAAACGAGATTCAAACTGGAACCCAAACTAATTCAGTTCGTACTGGAAAAAAGATAAATAATGGCGTCAACAATCTTATTTCCACAACATTAACACCCGTAACGACTACAACTCCCACGACAACTACTACTCCCACCACAACTACATTTAGATCAACGACCACACAAATACCTACATCAACATTAAATGGACCATCAATAGAAGATGACATAAGACAATTCGAAGAAGATACTAAACTTCTACAAGCACTTATAAAAGCCACTGGCCAGGATCCATCTAAATTCAATATACCGACACTGCCTACTATCCCTGGCATAACAACAACACAGAGCACTAATGTGAGTCCATTACCAAACAGTGTCAATGAAGATTTAAAGATTCTCTCAAACCTTCTTGCTTCACCGTCGCCGCTGAATGAACCTTTTGATCCATTAACGCCTAATGTCAAATATAATATTAAAGAGCAAATTACTAATCCAACAGTTGTACCTTCGGGTTCAAAAATAGTTGTTAAAGACGAGCTCACGAGCATTCAAGATGACGGCAAGTTGTTACAAACTTTAATCAAATTACAGGGTGCCCAGGAGACGACTACCATTAGGAGCAAACTCGCAATTACAGGTAAATAGTTTCGTTTTTGCCAAAGTCACTCGTGGCCTCATACGCATAAAATTTATTTGACCCTCGCACACGAAAAAGGGATTAAAACGATCTATTAACATAATTATATTTTCTAACGGAAAGATACTGTATATAATCATTTAATTACAAATTAAGAATAATTTACCAGTTTTCACATAATTTATACGAATATTATAAAAGTTTGGAATTTTGTTTGTTTGCACGAAGTAACCTCTTGAACTACTGAAGTAAATAAAATAATTCTGTCGCCATTAGAAAACACCAATATTCTGGCTGACATGGGCTACATTCGATTGGGAGTAATAATATTTTTTTATGACGCTCAACAAACGAGTCACAGAGTGCCTATCAAATAGTAACAGCAATAACGATCCACGCAAGTATTGTGCACACCCTCGTACGAGGCACTGGGAGTGCTTTCCACGTTTATGAATTAATTAATGGTTACAAAGCTAAATTAAACCTTAATTTGCGTGCGTGCGTAGTAGCGTAGGTTCGATCTTGACAAAACGCTGAACCACTTAAGGCAGTTTTCTGACATAATTGCATATTGTTACAATTACCACGTGGTAATAACGGTGAAAGAAAACATCAAGATGCAACCTACACATCGAGATCACTGATGTATCAAACCTGCCAAGCCGTCTTGGACAAAGGTGGTGGGTATGTTCGGTCCCCTATAGTGGGAGGGCCGAGCCCAGCAGTGGGAAAGTTATGGACTGTTTTTATGATAAATATTTTGTTGCGTGTGAGTGTATTTTTAATGACGCCCAGCGAAGTGGGCACGGGTCAACTAGTTTTTTATTACTTGATAATACTATAATTAACATAACGAATCTAGTTTGATTTATATACAGAAATAATGTCAAGTTTCGTTATAATGAACAAGCGAATGTTTCATAGTCTTTGTGTTTACTAGTTCATTATACGAAATTATCTAATTCTATGTATAATGTCTCATTTACAACATTATTACATTTTTAATTTCTGTTCGTGTGAACGCTATTCCACTTTGCGTGAGAAAACGAAAAAGTAAAAGGAGACATGACAGATTTTTTTTATTGCAGCATTTCAGCTGACAGGAAGACGGCCCACTTGATGGAAAATGGTTATCAGTGCCTATGGATATTTGCATTGCATTTGATTTCATACATTTACGATTCATTTAAGTAGGAGGTGAAATTTTTAAATTTTATTATATTTAATTCAAATTTTGATAGTTTGGTCTGAAAGAGAGTGTCGGGGTGAAGGTAAGGAAAGGAATGCTCCGGTGGTTCGGGCATGTGGAAAGAATGTATGATGAAAGAATGACTAAACAGATATACAATGCAAAAGTGGATGGATGCAGAAGTCGCGGAAGGCCACGACACACCTTCCATGATCAAATTGATCGTGTACTAGCAGAAGGTGATGTCAGGAGCCTTAAGAACAGACGAGCGTGCATGACAACAACTATGAATGTCAAAGAAGCAAGTGAGGTGTGTAAGAATAAGCCTAAATGGCGCTCTGTTGTTCGTGCCTACCCCGCTAGGGACCTGGCGTGAAGTTATGTATGTATGTATTTAAGTAGGAAACAAAGATATAATAAACTGTTCTAAAATTACTTTTGGCACAATTGTAGACCTATTAAAAGTTATATCTTAATTCTTCTACATTATTCAATATTGTTAAATATGAAAATTTCAGGACAATCTTCGGACGAGGCGTTAAAGAAGCTAATACAGCAGCAACAGTTGCAACAACAGCAGCAGGGCGGCATGATGGCCGAATCGACGCAGGCGCCTATATCCCTGAGCACAGAGTATGGAAAGAGCAACGACGCATTGCTCGCGGCATTGCTCAAGGAGCAAGGCTTCGGGCCAACTACGGCAAGTTCTTTGGATGAGCAACTCCGACTCGCTGTTAGTCTAACTTTTCTATTTTTCATTTCTAATCCTGCTTTAAGATTTTTATAGGTTCATAGTATAAAATCCATCATTTATCTACTCTAAAAGGTAGGAAATTTTACCTTAATTAATAATACTGATTCCTTGTCGGAAACGAGCACTAGTTCTCTGATTACCTGAATAGCCGACCAGAAGTTTTGGAAGCTCTTTAAAAAGCCTCCAAGACCACAGGCATTTTTATATCTATGAAAGAAAAGTAAGATTTTTAAATTTTATTATATTTAATTCAAATTTTGATAACTTGGTCCAGAAATTTTGAAATGTGTTTAGAAATACATTTGAAGTAATAGACGCTTATATGAACCTATAAGCATCAAAGAACATAAAGGGTAAATAACAAACATCAGCAGTCATCGATATAACCTGCGGCTTGAGACGCTTCTCACTCGACTTATCAACAGAGCTTCCTCTCTCATTTCCATTTGTCATTGTCATCAGTGTTTGACATCATAACATTATAGGCTTTACTCAACCAAGTGGTAGTGACGCCGAAAGCGAGAAGAACGACGACGCAGCCGCCGCCGCCGCCACCGGCGCAACGCAGGCCGATATTGGACGGCCTGGCGTGGCTATGGCAGCAGTGGCGGGAGACGGGGCCCGCGACCCCCAGGCCCAGGAGGCCGGCGCCCCCGCCCCCCGCGCGGCCTTCGCCCTCAGCCGCGCCGGCCTCGGGGCCCCGTGTCAATTGGTTTGGCTCGGGCCCTTTCGTGGGCAACGCTGACGACCGGCCGACAGCCAACAGAGTGGGTTTCTCAACCTTCCTGCTTAAATTGTGCGATTGGGGTTGAGGTGGCGGAAGCACTTAGATTAAATATTAACACTGGAACGATGAGTATTGCATATTTTATTTGACGTTAGCGAGTTAAATTGTTCCTATTTAATCTAGGTATGATAGTGTCCGCCTGTATAAAGATCGGGACGGTTGTAAATAGTGAGACAGGACAATGAAGGTTGTTTAGAGATTTTTTTTGTGTAATCTTTTTTATTATTTTTTCAATGTTATAGTAGTTAAATTATTTATTAATGGTCGGCTTAATTGGCTTGTACATATACATTGTGCCGTAAAGTAAAGCGTTCTTTTTTGTATAATAAAGTGTTTAATATAATTGTGTTTGTTTGTCACATGTTGTGTTGTTATAATCCATTGTTTGATTACCCATGGTGTAGAAGTAGATAATCATGAATTGGTAAAGCATAAGACTTGTATACAATTAATCATCTAGTGTATCGACTAATTTTAACTTATGAAGTCTTAAGCTTTACGAATAGAATTCATAATCACACCACATCATTCTCACTGACCGATGCCATCCAATGGTTTATGGAGATATATATTATAATATGTTTCCCTCCATGTGTATTTTGTATTCTAGAGATGTAAAATAGTGTAAAATAATGTACATTTTGTTAATAGTGTTGTGAAGTGTTATATAAATTGGTGAGTAAATATTTAAGTTGATGTAAAAATGTATAAAATAATTAACCCTGTAAATATGTTTCATGAAAAATAAACAATGCTATGTGCTTGACAATTGAATTATAAAAAATATATTTATTAACATCTCTAATCTTTAACGAAATACTCCCGTTATCTTTGACATTTCTTGTGTATATATTGTAAATATGTATTCATGTATATATATTACTTATGATGTTACTTGCATGTATCACAAATTGTAAATATCGTAAATCACTTTTCATAGATGCAACATTTTATGTTTCACACAAACTTTATTTAGCGTTTTAGTCAAAGGATCATGTTTTGATAAAGATATTTAATCATATTGCTCTAAAAGATATGTAACATAAATAGTGGCGGCTAATGTCATGTAAGATATGTTTAATAGTTCTTAAACTATTTAAAATTTCTTTTACTTGACAGTAGAATCTTTAATTGTTTTTCATTTTCATTTTTGACAACATTTTTATCTTAAACAATGAATCAAATAAGTTAATTGAAACAAAAGTCAGTAGATATAAATAAAATATATCTCACATTTCCTTTGACCAAAACTAAATGCGCAAAGAACATAAAGCTTTAGCATGCTCATTAGAATATTCTTTAATCCTAAATAATTTATCTGAATAAGTAATTTATATAGATACCTCTGGAGCCACCGAGGGCAGTGTCTGCAGAACAGAGTCCTGGCAGGGGGCAGCTGGTGTCAGCAGCAATAAACGTCACCAGAGCGTTTTCACAGTTCCTCGGAGCTGCTATTCAGGTAATACGCCAAAGTCTGTAATGACTTAGTAATGATATATTTAGTAAAATAGTAGTACCTCATGATAAAACTGGTAGACTAAAAGAAAAAAGTGATATGTATGTTTGAAATAAAGCATTTTCCAGAGCATGCCAGCCAAGTTCCAGTCCCATCTAGGGCTAGGGTTCGGCAGCACGTTGGTAGTAGATTTAATGTTGCAAATGCTCATAGGCCACGGAGACCACTTTGCATCACAGCTGGGCCGTCAGCCTGTCTGGTGTACTCCACCAATAAAAAATGAAATAAAAATTTCGATACGCTGAATCCGAGGTCCTTTTGGCTCATATACCCTCAAAATTTTGTGTAAATTGCGATAAAATGGCTAAAATTTAGAAAAACTGCCATAATGGCGATGATTAAATAGTTATGAATTTTGTTTCGAGCAAGTTTTTCAACTGACGACCTGCGCAAGGTCGCCGGCAGGGGCTGAATGGGGAAGACGGGAGGCCAGATTTTGTGGCCTAAACTTGGGGAGGCCTACGTTCAGCAGTAAACAGGGACTAGCTGAAGTAGAATAGAATTTTCATGTAGTTCGAAATCGAAATTTGAAATTAATTTGGCAAAAATTGCACTTACCGTTTCTTTAGCTCTACCACCCTAATTTATTTTCAGAACTTTCCATTTCATAGTTAGAGGGGGGACATGATTTGGAAGCAAATATTTCTCCATTTATTGACTTAAATTTTAAAAAAAAATGTGTGTGTGTGCAGTGAAACTGAGTGTGGGGGACCCAAAACAAGGTGATTCCAAATTTAACGACGTCACATTTCATATACTATATCTTTATAATATATTTAAACTTTTAAACACGAAATTTGAAGTATTAACGACAAAACTTCATTACATTTCCAACTCTGTCTGTAGAAGCATAGTGTTTAAATTATTAAATATAATGTATTCCATCTCATTCACCTGGAGGTTTAGTCCTATAGATTTATGTGTTTATCTTTTTTAGTGTAGAAGAACTTTAATATATAGAAGTTTCACTTCAAATATAATAAAACATATTGATATGATTTTCCAAGATCTGTTTAACAACCCCTCTCAAGATTGTGTACACTAAAATAGTTTTTCAATCCGAAGTTAAATATTATGTTGGTCCCCTCTAATCTTTTTTAGCCATTTCACAAAGTTACTGTGTTGTACAGCGAAATTATTATTATATTACACATTCATATAGATGTAGTAGTTTTCGAAAAAATGTCATGATGTAACGATTAAGTAAGAGTTCCGTTTTTGACCAAATTGCTACTTTATCGTAAATAATATTCTTAGTGTAATATGAGAATGAAGAAAGTTATGAAATACAAAACTTATTTTTGTTTACATCGTCAGTTTATGTTTGTACTTTTAAATACTAAATGTTGTCTAATTATAGTGTTTTATTTCTATTTATAAACATTGATTTTCAGATGCAATATGTACATAATATATTTGTAAGTGTAAAAGGTCAATTACTTAGTGTTTTAAATAACTAAATCCTAACAAGTTTAATTTGATCATTCCGACATAAATCATGATTTACTACCGCAATAATTCATATCAAGTTTAATACTAAATTTGTCAACCAACTTAATCAAATAATATCAGTAACCAAATATCAGTATTTCGCATACTAAAAGTAATTTCCTACATTTTTACAAAAAATATGTAACAACTATGTGTCCATTGTTGTAAGTATATACAGCAATACTCAAAAAAATATGTTAAAAATGAATTATGAATCAATGACTTATTAACTAGCTGTGCTTTGTGCTTTCACCAATTGTTAGTTTACTGCCCCGCTTCTTGGGGTCGAAGCGCGATGTTGTATATAGCATTATAAGCACAATATCCAGCAAAAATTAGTCACAAACGCACACTTATTTTGCACAAATGCACAGTTAATACTGCACAAATGCACAATCACGAAATACTGTTCAAGTGTCTGTCTAACCAAGCTAATGAAAGGTTCTGCCATGGAGTCGAATGTCCATTGTTACAGTAAAGTACCCGAAAAAAACAAGTTTTAAATACCTTATTTATCTGATCATAATTAAACTTATCTTTAAGATAAGTTCCATGATATTGAAGTTTTCAATACTCTACTACATAGTTTAAAAGTTAGATATACTTTTGAGACCTTGGAAAGTAAATGTCTTCCCACCTGTTCATTTAAATCAGTGTTTTACAACCTATGGGTCGCGAACCCTAGGGGGGTTGAAGAGCCTTGCTCGGGGGCAAAAGGGAAAAGGCAATTTAAGTTTATACCTCATACTTAAATACTTTCTAAAATCAGCAGCTTTTTGCCGAGTATAGGCCATAATAATGAATATAGGTAAAAAAAATTATAGGGAAAGACAAAAGTAGTCATTTAAATTATTAATATTTTGCCTGTCTACAGCCCAAGGGGGTCGCCAAAATTTTTCAACCTGTAAAGGGGTCCCGTATTCAAAAAGATTGAAAAGCAGTGATTTAAATAATAGAATCATTCAAGAACATCGATATAATGTTTCAAAATCTATCTAACGATTCCTATATACATGCGTATGTATGATTTTGTCAATTTCACTATTTAGTAGCATCTGCCGGATTTTGTGTACAAACATACTTATATTCGTATAAGTCTGGTAATAAAAAAACAAACACTCGCTATAATTTTATATGTTCCGTTAATATTAGTCAAACAGTTACGGAACTCCAAAATATAAAATTATAAAAAAATAAGTTTTTTATTTATGTTAAATTTCAGGGTGCGGCCCAAACTGTACAAAGTGTAATAAGGGCAGGTCAGCGAGCAGCAACGGACGTCTACACCAACGGCTCGGGTGGCAGCCGTTAATCCCAGCTGTATATAGTAATGGACTCGAAACTTTTCCGAAAGTGTCATAAGTACGCACTATGTGTTGCAAGTGCTCAAATGTATATAGTCGGTTGTATTGTAATTTATGTTCGTTTTAGAAAAAAGTAGGAGGGAAATGAGAGAGACTTCTCTTTATTGAGTTTATGATAATAATGCAATTTGTGGCGGTTTAATTAGGAGAAGAAATATATTAGCTATTTATCTCATAAAGACTGGCCCTTTGTATATGTCAAAGGACATTTAATTGTGGAATGGTTTTTGAAAACTAGACGGCTTTTTATAAAGAATTAATTAATATACTTGGAATCAAACTTATGGCCGCTCTTAATTAAAAATAGATGGCTACGTGATAGACGGTTTTTCCTAAAAAAACTGGTATTACGCTGCCGTCCAGAGAGACTATAAGTTATTTTCACGTGACCCGTGAAAGAGGTTTATAATCATATTTTAAGAAACATAAGAAAACTTATCAATAATAATCATTATGAATTCAATTTAATGTATATAAATGATCATAAAGAACATTTAACATTTAAAAAAAAAAATGCTTTTTAAGTAAATATTGTAGTGTAAATAAAAAAACAAAACAGATTATTTTAAGTTTGTTTTAGCAAGACCCAATTACCTAAAAATGTTCCTAACATTTTATGATAAGTTTAAATTGGGTTTTTGTTAAATAATTCAAGAATAATAAAGTTATAATTTAATGTGAATACATAAAATGTGATTATAGGTCTATCGGCCTTACTTATAATAATCTCGTTAAGAAACGATTAGGCATCTTTTAAGTAAGAGAGTCAGAATCAGACCCTAATGAGTGAATACCTTTTTTCACTTATACGTATTACCTGTTGTTTATCTAAGAGGAGCACAGATAAACGAAATTTGAGTGTTTAACGTAGGTTGTACCCTAAATATTCGACTAAAGAGGAGTTTATGAGTAAGATTGATGCTGCGCAGTTTCTTTAAACTTAAGAAACGATTATAAGTAAGGCCCTATATGTATATTTTGAAATACTGTTTTAAAATTATCTTTTTTATTTTATGGGTTTCTGTGGGTTTTGTGGATTATAAGCTTCTACATTTATGTTTCGCCATTTTTAGTTTACATCATTATATGTTTTTTACTTACGCTTATTTTTTTTGTTAGTGTTTTTACTAGAATTTAGGATTGACCGAAAATTAAATTAAATACGAAAAATACTCAGTGAAAAATATTAAAATTGAATAGTTTGTTTCTTTTAACTTGGTTTTTTTTGTTTTTTTGACTAACATAATTGATTGTTTAACTGTTGGTTAATAGGAATAATTTAGTTTTAATTAATTATAAGTCTTAATACATGTGCCATTTCGCACGTGCTGGGTGTTACTTCGATTCTTTTCTGCTTCTATTTATTTATTGAAATATCTTCATTTGTGTTTTGAAATGAAAGTATTTGAAACGTTGAATTAATAACGTTGTGGGGATAAAGTGTTATACAACCTCTGAATAGAAAAACCTTTTATCCTGGCGGTTTATCAGACAGTAATTTAGTTATCTTAAGAGAAAATACTTTACTTTCTCATATAAAAAAATATGGATTTAAGCGTGTGTATGATTTAATATTGTCCAAAATTTCACCATCTGTAAAAGGTTTTGGGTTAAAAGAAATTTTGAAGAAAAGTAGTTCTACTTATGCGTTAAAAACTTTACGATTCTATCCTTGATTGTAAAAGGAGAAATACAAAATATTCTTTTATCTAAGAATTTGTGGCTCTTGACTACTTTTTTAAATAAAAAAAACTAGAAGAAAAAATATTCGGGTGTTACGGGATTTGAAAACTGAACGGACTGTGCAATGATGCTTTGTGTAACTAAACTGATACGAACAAAGAAACGAAATAAAAGATGACTAATTTTAATATGATTTTTATTTTGTAAACAAATTGTATAAATAATATAATAATTGTATTGATAATTCCTAACAATATGCATTATTAATATAATACTAATGAAATAAAGTTTGAAAAAGAATAGGTTGCATGTAATCTTGTAATTAGCTTTATTAATTGTAACTTGAGAGCCACTCGTGTTTGAAAACGTTTATTCCCAAAATACTCCTATTATATATAAATCTTTATTATAAATTTAATAAATACTATTTTGATGTTCAATCCTATTCCAGAAGTAGCTGAGATTATTCCCAAATTAGTCCAAAGATTGTTGTGTTCAATTGCCAAGTTGTTCATGTAAAAATACTTTTAAATTTAATATATGTTTTTTCAATTATATCAATCGAAATTTGAAAGCTTTATTCATCTTTTCAATGTTTGATCAACTTGCTCAAAAATATGTTAAAATTATACGTCAAAAGTGATAGAACAATGACTTGTGGTGTCATTTACTGTCATCTAGTCAAAATATTTAGATGTTTTACAAAATAACGTCTTCTACTTGGGCATTTATCATCCATTTTACTTCCTTGCTCTTTGTAATATTTCTTGCCAGGGGTTGCTAACAGAGAAATAACATCATAATGACGGACTTACTACAAAATAGAAAATTATGTATCATAACTACTTATGCCGTTGGTAAATAATATTGTTTTGTATATACAATCTATACTTATAAATGTAATTAAATTGTCTGTCTGTGATTTCAAAATAAATGATTCAGTTTAAATGAAAACTACGATATCTAAGACGCTTAATCACGAAAGATTTTAAAAAATCTTTTGTTAGTTTGTCTCAAATAGACTCTAATACTAATTAACGGATTTTAAATGAGAAATGTTCGTTAAGAAAATAGGGATTTATACAAATATTTTGTTCCGCGTAATTTATATATCGTTTATTGCCGTCCTAATAAATCTAAGTGGCGGAGGTAGTTAAATAACCGGATGCCAGTTCGAGGTATTTATTATAGAAAAGACGACGGAAATCGAGTAACCGGTAGTCAAAAGATGGACCATTGTCTATTGAAGACCGGATACAATCTTCAGCTGTCAAATAACTGGAATGCCAGAGCCGCCCTGGTGGCGCTTGACGGAGTCTGTGTCGAGGCATGGCCGTCTAGTGGACTGGTGGAAGACGCACTTCTTAACTCGAATAAAGTTCTTTATAAAGATTGTAACCTCATACATTATCACATTATAGTTCGCGTTAAATTGTTTTGCGAGAAATGATGCGTAGATAATCTATACCGATCTCCGTCATATGTACATATGCTGCGAGCACAGCTATTTTATCTACCGATAATCTATCTTATGTATCATCTATCTGTCTATAATGTTATAAATCTATTGGGGTGTTGAGTTTGTACAAAGAATTAAAAATTAGTTACAATCTCAGGGGTCTAGTTCGGACCAGCAAATTTCGAGCGTGCAATTTTTAGACTTATTGTCTTTCTGTTAGAATAGCATGTGAAAACCACTGAAGGGATTACTATGAAACTCGATACATAGCTAGGTTATTTCGATTTCTGTCGTCGTTTCGGTAAGATAGACGAATACAGTCGTTGTGTTGGTGTTGCGGTCCTGCTTTTTTGATGTCGCCGAATTCACTAACAATTAGTCATGATAATGGGAACGAACTTACGCTGACACTGCTAGTTATTAATAAAATTTAAACCTAACAGAATTGTTAACAATGTTATTTCTTATAATATTTATTAAGTAAGCTACTAGTACTGCGTTTATAAATAGCTTTATAGCTTATTCCACTGCCTTTAATTTTAATACTAGCAATGGTATGGTATAGTTCATAATACCTCGTTTACATTCAGCCGCTACAGCTGCTGATCACGCTGTCGAAAATAAATCTTAAAATACCTTTTATAATGCGGATATTAGACGGATCAACCATATTGAATCAATTTCGTTGATTGGCACAAATCTCAAAGGACCAATGGCATTGAAAGACAATATAAGTAGTACAATCTGTGCGGAAAGAGAACCGTAAAATGAAACTAGAAAAAAACATGACTTATCATTGAAATTATTCATAAAGTCAATTATTAATTAAATTTTGTACATAACAAATATGGTCTTGAGTACAGAAGGATCCTGAAGTTTTATGACGGTTCTCTTTTCCCGCTGGATTATGGATCATTTTGGTTAATTTAAAATCAAATTAATTTAAAAAAATGAACCGTCTTCTGTCGGCTTAATAGCATCGAAGGCAGTGTGTGTTCTGCTTCAATACTCACTTCGTGCTTGACTATCGACAAGGACATACGTCGATATTGTGAACTTCGGCGCTTTGCCTACAAAGTTTACATAATTATACGAGTGTTTCGAATATTTATAACCAAGGTCTCCAGATTGGGAAAATTGTTCTACAAATAATTTTGTTCTTGCGGTTACAATTTTCTGAGCAAATATAATTTTGATACTGGGATTTAAAACTTCGACGTTATGTTACTTCTGGCATAAGAGAGGTAAATGTATCAAATTTTCGAAATTATCAATACTCAATCTGGGGACCCTGGTTATATTATACAAAAGAATAATGAGCGTCGCGGAAAATTCTGAATGATAATAATTCAACGTAATAGAACGCTGTAAATAGCAGTTTCATCTCCAAATACTCTGTGATAAGTGAGCATGAGAGCAGTAACAAATAATCGCGCTGCCTACTGTTTGACTTCCACATGATAATTCAAAAGGAAGCGTAAGGCAGCGGACAGCGGCAGTAGCAGTGGTAGGACGAATGTTATGTTTACATACTCATGCCGTCCACTTTCCTACAGGCTGCCGCAGGAGTTGACCTAATGTAAACGAGGAGTAAGACTGTCAGTCGAATTTAGTTTTTAATTTGTGTTATTTTTTTTATTAGCTTAGTGTATGATAGCAAAATCATGATATTATGTATAATTTGGGGAATATTTAATAGAATTATAATTTCATTTTAATGTAAATAATTATATTAATTATATTATTTTATTTGTTTTTAATTTTGCTTCAGATAGTTGTATGGTGACCCTGCTTTATATACACAGTCAGCTATGATATACATACGCAATTTGAGAAACACTATTGTACAAAATCAGCAGTACAATCAGATAAGCTAACATTTATAGTATCAATAGTTTGAACCCGACACTAACAAATATTTGAGTTCCAGTGTTAAATATTGTATGGCCTAACAGTCATGGCCCGTCTGAAGTTAGCGCCAAGTGTTTGCACAGAGTACACTTTACAAACCGTCTTAGCAAGAGTTGAATGAATGAAAACAATTGAATGCTCCCATCTTTGGGTTGGTGCACCCCAGTACCAGTTGCTCCCACTTGACTACTTGCAGCGCCGAGCGGTTCGGATTGTCGACAATCCCAAAATTACAGACGGCTTAGAGTCTCTCAGCCACAGAAGAGACGTTGGCGCTCTAAGCGTGTTCTACCGTCTGTACAATGGGGAGTGCTCTGATGAGCTGTTTGATCTGGTGCCTACGTCGCCATTCTACCATCGCACTGCTCGCCGGCGATTGGGAGTTCATCCACACTTCCTGGACACTTGGAAGTCCTCCACGGTACGTGGCGGACGTTCCTTCATGCCATATGTGTCCGGATTATGGAATGAGCTCCCTCCCGCGGTTTTCCCAGAGCGCTACAATATGGGGCTCTTCAAAAAGGGCGTGAACAGATACCTAAAGTCTCAACGAGGTAGGCAACGTATCGGCTCCCCTTGGGTTGCAGATGTCCATGTGCGACGGTAGCCACCTATCACCAGGTGGTCCGTTTGCCAGTGTCTACTAGCAAACATAAAAAAAAGTTTATTATTCAATAAAATAAAAACTACTTTCGTATAAACTAGATATAAAAAATGTTGAACAAAGGGCGGTTTTATGGATCAAAGCGATCTCTTCTAAGTAACTAAGTAAAATATTAAAATCACAATGTCGGTGTAGACAATAAATAATATAAAAGATTTAAAATATATGAAATAATTAAATAAAAATATTTATTATGTACTATATAAACATTATAATAGAGAGGATCAATAATGTACATTCTTTTTTGATGCTACGGTATCTTGCGTCCCGAGAATCTCTAAGTAACCTTTATTTATACCACATTAATGTTACTTATTCTATATAGTTCTCAAAAATATTCATTCCTCAAAATTTTAAATTGGTTGAATAATGGTGATAATTAGAATATTAAAATATTTTTTTTTTTATAAATTTAAATGTTTTATTTGTCGTGTTTGATCACTTGAACTTATAACGGGTTTTATAGATACATATATCTAGAAAGATATTACTACTAACTATTATTAAAATAAAATTGGGAATGATGTATGGATTTTATATCAAAGTTTAACCAGTAGGTACCAGTAGTCATAAGATAGACATTTGCTTCGTGATAGTGGTGTTTCCAATTATCCTTCATCTTTACTCTTCCCCACATACCACTATTCACTCCTAGTTTCTTTATACGGGTTGTGAAGGTCACCGTATCATTTATGGATAGATGCAGAAGATCGCGCGAAGTGGAGTAAAAAAAGTAGGAAAGTAGACCCTGGGTGTCGGAGTGAACGCTTCGAACGTAACTGGGATTTAACACTCGCATGATGATGATGATCAGTAGGAAGGAGAACAAATGTTTAATAGCTTAGCGGTTGGCTCGCGTCCCAAACTCAAAAGGAGCGGGTTTGAAAGCATGCACTACATAGGCAATTTTCTGAGCTAATGTGCACTTTGTTACAAATATCACGTGCTAGCGGTGAAGGAAAACATAGTTTACAGGCCTCTGTGATTGAGCGGGCTAAGTCTTAGTCGGCCAAACTCGCTGAAACACAGAGGCTACGGGTTCGATTCCTGGCGTGGAAAATTCGGAAACGAAGTTCCTGTTATCTACTATGGTCTTAAACTGAACTCAACTGCCTGGTAGGCGCTCCTTACGCTGCTTATATAACTGGAAGAGTCTTCTAGAACCTATAATTTCTTTATTCTTTTATTTACTATCTGGCCCTTTCTAAACATCTATCTATCTCGGTCTTTTACATCCCAAGCCTTCTATTCTGGAACTTTCGTTTATCATCCGTCACTTTCTAACATCTATCTACCTCTGTCTTTTCCTTCCCGAACTTTCTATTCTAGAACATTCATTCATCGTCTATCCCTTTCTACAATGTATCCGGCCTTGTCTTGTGCTTCCAGAATCTTCGACCTTTTTCTAAAAGTCTTGAGACCACCTGACGCTGCCAGAAAGTTCTACTGTCGGTCGCCACAATATTCACATTTCTAGGGTGTTATAAAAAGCATGTAATCTTAATTAGGTAGGTATGTTGTCATAGTGTTAACTACGTGACAATTACAACATTGTATAAGTACAGGATAATTATTTGTGGATTACAGAGTATTTTTTTTTATTGCAGGAGATCAGCAGACAAGCTGACGGCCTACTTATGGTCCACTAATGCCGTAACACAACTCAAGGTTGTTATGGCGACATACTTTAGACCAGGGGTGGTAGCCATCCAGTCGGGCAAATGCCCTACCACCTGGCAAGAATCTCTTGTAAAATCGTTTAAAACGTTTCCATTGATTCCTTAATGATAGTACCATATCCCACTGCGTAGATGTACCACGACTATTCATACATATGTATATACATGTATACATACATATATACGTATATATAATACTAGCTGTCCCGGCAGACGTCGTTCTGCCCGGTAAAAAATAGGTGTTGATTGTAGAGGGTTGAAAATTGAGGATTGTATGTATTTTTGTATGTTGTATCATAAAAAAATTGAAAAAAAAAATTTTGTCTAAAAAATAAAAAAAAATATTTAGGGGTGGACTACCCTTAACATTTAGGGGGATGAAAAATAGATGTTGGCCGATTCTCATAGATACCGGATAAGCACAAAAAATTTCATCAAAATCGGTCAAGCCGTTTCGGAGGAGTATGGCAACGAAAACTGTGACACGAAAATTTTATATATTAGATACACATATAAAACAAGCAATGGTACATATACGCAACGAGACATGGCACCATTATTTTTTATGTTTGCTTATAGGCAAACTGGCAGACGGTTCCACTTGATGCAAGTGGCTACCGTCGCCCATGGACATCTGCAACACTAAGGAAGCCGATGCGTTGCCTACCTCGTGGAGACTTTAAATATTTGTTTAGCCCTTTTTGAAGAGCCCCATATTGTAATGCTCTGGGAAAACCGCGCGTGGGAAAACATTCCACAGCTTGCTCACGTAGAGCATAAAGGAGCGAGTGCCACGTACAGTAGTTATACTGGTGTAGTACAACTTCCAGGTGTCAAGGAAGTGTGGTTAGGCTCCCAGTCGCCGGAGAGTAGTGCGGTGGTAAAATGACGATGTAGGCACCAGACAGTTCCTCAGTACTCAGTACACTACCCATTGTACAGACGGCACAATGTGGAAAGAAAGCGCCTACGTCTCTTCTGAGACTTTAGGTTCTAAATCGCCTATTTATCCATGTAATTACATTATTCCTTCGAACTGGTGACAATTCTTTTACAAGTACTTCCGGTAAGTTAGCAACGTAATTAATAATAATATTTTAATTAAACACATTAAATAATTGACATACACAGATTAAAACAATAATTATAAAAAAACAGACATCTATATAATAAATAAATATTAAGCAAGTTTCAAAGAAGGTACTTAATAAAATAAATAGGAACAAACTATTTCGATAATAACGATTTGCACACCATTGAAACTGGTAAAATGTACTGAGCCAGGTATTTCTAGGAATAGCACCTGTGTACTACATTTATGCAAGAATAAATATTTAATTTAATTTCAATTAGTACTTAAGCGGAAAAATTTACCGCCATCTTTACAAGCAATTTAAGTATCAAAATCATCATGTGATTTATGCAATTTTAAGATAGATGGCGTTGAAGACCCAATTATTGAATAAATATTAAGTTTAGTGCAACGTCATAATGTCTGTTACAGGTAAATCTTTTGATCTATTCCAGAGTTGAAAGCACCTGCCAAATATCATGAAAATCAGTTCCTAATCTGACCATGAAGAGAGGAAATCAACACTTCCAAAACTCTTTAAAACAACGCTGACAATTTAATGAACGAAATTTTATCATAATGAGTAAGAAACTTTGCAATTCTAAATTATTTTTAATTGTCTATTTTGGTGACCAAAAGAGTGCTATCTCTCTCTCTTTCATAATGTTGATAATATGCCGATCAACCTAACTGAGTCTATTTGCAGTAGCAGATTTACCAATAGACTGAGTAGGCTGGCTAGCCTAGGGCGGCAGATTTTGGAGGGGCGGCAAATTTGAGGGCAATATTTTAATTGTCTTACAGAAATGATGTCTCACTTAAATTCTAAGATTTAATAAGATAGTTCTTATGAAGTACACAAACAATTCAACATGTAATGTTTGAGTATCTAGTCACTTTTGATAGCTACGGCAGAAACCAATCCATCGATCCCCTGCTTCACAATCTACTAATTACGAGAAGAGAAGATTGTGTAGTTAGGACGGCAGTGCACAACTAATCATAAAGTCATATTGACAAAAAATGTAATTAATAAATGTAATAATAGAATAATGAACTAGGTATTGATAAAATAAAATTTGAAAAGCCTACAAGTGGCAAATGTCTAAATCCGCGCTGTCTATTTGGTTGAAAGGCACATAATTGAAAGTGCACGATCGGCTTTAATAAATAAATTAAATTAGGCTAAATAAGTTAAAAACCTTCGTCATGAACTTGTCAGCACTTATAACCTTTGAATATTTTGACTGTAAAATAACATAATTCCCATACTAATTTGCACATTTTAAGACTAGTTTGGAGCTAACTGGTCATGCTAAATTAGGATCATGAATATTAAAGGCGTATACCTAAAACACCTGCGGTCGAATGCGCAAATCAAAGCAAGTTTTTTTTAATATCTTTCGATTTTTTGTTCGAATCAACCTTGAGTGTTCTCGTATCACACTATACTTATAAGCAACTTAGTTGATTATAGTGAAAAAAGTATCGTTTTTTTTAATTTTCAAAACGAGTTTATTGTTATGATTTGGAAATTACTTTTGATACTAATATAAAATTTTTAAGCATTCTTACACTTTACGTGTAGCTGACTGAATTAATAAAAAACTTCTTATAGTTCACCATAAACTTAAATCTCGACAATGGATATGGATACATTTGCATTAGAACAATGGGCGGCCCATTGGTGTAGCAATGTTACATCAATGGGGCGGCTTAATGGCTTATAGCGATCTCTTCCAGGCAACCCGGTGTCTAAGGAGATTTTAAAGGAAATTTCATTAAAAGATAATTGGTGGTGTACTACACTAAAATAATAATAATAAAATCACAATCAAGTAATATTAAAAATAAAATAAAATATAAATAAAGTAATTTATATACAGTATGTATTATATACATATATAATTAGATATACCTGATATTATAAATTAGATATGTATACATTCGGACAATAGATACATTCATGAAATGCAACATATTTAATAGACTAATAATGTGCAATAACCATACGTTTGAATGTAGTCATTGATTCAGCTCGTCTGATAGGTAAAGGGAGGGGGGAGTTCCACAGTGGAACAACCTGTACGGACGAACAAAAGAATTTCCTACGAAGGAAGAAGTGTGTGCAGGTATTGTTAACAAAAAAATTCATTTGATCGCAAATTACAGGAATGAGATTGATAGGAAAAGTGAAGCTATGTATTTTGGTTGGCTAGCAACGTAAAGATAGAAAAATTCAGTTTAAGTAGTATAATGTACTTTTAGGTTAGGTGTTTCTTTTATGGATAAAAACAGAAATGAGGACATCCGTTAGACAACGAAGGTAAACGATATAGCTCGTAAAATTAGCAAATTGAATTGGCTGTGAGGCGGTCATGTCTGTCGCAGGATCGACGACCGATGGAGCAAACGTGACCTGGAGTGGAGACCACGTCTCGGCAAACGTAGCGTAGGACGCCCTCCAGCCCAATGTACTGACAACCTATCCAAGGTCGCCGACAATGAGAAAGACGGGAGACGGGGATATGTGGCGCAAACTTGGGGAAGCTTACGTCTAGCAGTGGACAGCGAAAGGCTGAAGAACTTACTTTTAAGTTATTATAAAAGCACTACTTACAAGCTTCTTAAAAATTATAGCATTTATGCTCGGCCGTCTTAAACGTATAAAGCACCGGGGTAAAAAACAACCAGTTGTGCCCCCCCCCCCCCTCCGTATGTCACATTTATATTTTTCCATTTTTAAGGCTCGTTATGCATTCATCGTAATTATCTGTCCATCTGTCTGTATACCACAATCATTTTTCTGAGACTAAGTATTTGGTTGAAATTTGTTAGGAAGATAACAATTATAGTCTACAAATATGGCGCTACATATTGGTTCAGTGTCATGAGTCAGATCTTGAAATATTATATTTTTATGACTTTTAGTTTTTATTGAAATAAACTGGCTTGCACTCCGGAATAAAGATTGCGGTTTTAAGAGCAGTAATTTATTAAGTTTGGTGGTTATTAGGACACTGAAAAGCGGCCGAAACGTCGGACAAACCAAAACGTAATAAATAACTGCGCATAAAAGCGTTAAAACGTAGTTTTATTATGTATACAAGTCGAGAAAACTTAAGAAAATATTAAGCATGACTCTCTCCCAAAAGACAAACACAGCGTCCCATCCGGAGGCGCTTCCGACCATAGTTTTTCAGATCCCTTTTATCGCATCTGTTAACGCGTCAGCCTCGCCCTAAGTGTGATAAACGTCTCCAGGCACAGAGTATAATAGAAGAGATATTATATATCAAACGTGTCTGTTTACATACATACATACATAACTTCACTCCAGGTCCCTTGCGGGGTAGGCACGAACAACAGAGCGCCACACAGGCCCATTCTTACACACCTCACTTACTTCTTTGACATTCATAGCTCTTGTCATGCACGCTCGTCTGTTCTTAAGGCTCCTAACATCACCTTCTGCTAACACATGATCAATTTGATCATGGAAGGTGTGTCGTGGCCTTCCGCGATTTCTGCATCCATCCACTTTTGCGTTGTATATCTGTTTAGTCATTCTTTCATCATACATTCTTTCCACATTCCGGAACCACCGGCATTCCTTTCCTTACCTTCACCCCGACACTCTCTTTCAGACCAACTCTCTTTCTTACTTCGGTATTACGAACGCGGTCCGCGTGCGTCCCTCCGCAGATTTTGCGCAGTGCTCGCATTTCGACAGTGTCTGTTTAATAGGTATAATCAGTTTTACTCTATACGAACTTTGAATATAGTTCGGTTTTTTATAAAACGACCTTGAGTATGTTCTGACATTGAAACTGGACAAACAAAGTAGCGAGTTAAGATTGACTTAGGCATTAAAGGTCTTTGTGTTTATACATATATCAACTTGAAGGCGTTTTTGCGTTTGTATTATAAAATACAATAAAAGAAGAGTGAGAAGTGTTAATTGTCTAATCAAAACGTGACTCTTAACACGCGTTTCAGTCACGTTTGGCGTTAATCGTTCTTTTTGTACAAAAACTCAACTAAAACTTTCAATCGCTTATTCAAAACATATTTTTAATACTTAAATTAGTCATAAATTGAAAGTCATAATAAGCGTCCTTTTAATTTCATGAATAGCATAAAAAATATCATCAATATTGTGGAAAAAATCAACGTGATGGAGAAAAAAATAATACAAAAAATGTAGCTTAAACAATATTAATTAGCTATAGGTAACTTAGTTATTAAGATATATAGTATTTAGATTTAAAATAGATAACACGTTATTGCTGACCAAAATAAACAATTACAAAAAATGCATAATTATTACAATACTCATTAGCAAAACAATATATGGTCTTAACGATCGATAAAAGGGATCTCTTCCAGGCAACCCAGTCTAAAAGAAATTTTGAACTAATCTGGCGATGTAGGTAGTAAAGAAAGTAGGATGTGACTGTACAAATACATCAACCCAGTCTAATGTATTTAAATTAAATGATTTTTAAGGTATATACTTCCTTTAAATTAGGTTGCCTGGAAGAGATCGTTGTAAGCGATAAAGTCGCTTATTATATTGCCTATAAATAATGGTAAATATAGATTTTTTACTTTCGTGTTATATATACAAATAGGTCTTTATTTCAATGCCACTTAAGGGGTCCAATTGTGGATTTAAACCATCGAGTTATCCACTCAAATAAACACAAAAAAAATATTCAATCTGGAACCCGATTCTAACGCCACCTACCTGGTCCAATTGTGAATCTAAACCATTTTCGAATCCGCTTCATCAAAATTGGTCCAACGATTTAGAAGATCAGTGTCACACTAACAGAAGCATTATGTAGGTATTTAAAAATTATACTCAAATGACAAAAACAATAAAACTTCTTTACCGATTTTATGTCATGTTTTAAAATTTAATTATATTACGTTACATATATCATTAATTCAAAAGAATGTGGGAACATTCATAAATAAATTGGTAAAAACCCAGCAAGCACAATTCGCTACGAACACGACGTGGTCAGTCTTCGGCATATCCATATATTTATGCAAACAGTTCTAAGCTATTAATAGTCTAGTCAAAATCGATCACAATTAGATTCGCAATTACGGTCAATTTGGTATAAATTAACATAAACCTAGGTAGTTTATGATTTAATTGATACTTATGTGTAAAAAAATATTTCTCACTATCAATGTGAACTTTTCTTTGTTAGTAGTTTAAGTTTAAAACAAACCAGTAAAAGGTTATATTTCACTTTAAATATAATAATATGTACAGTTGTGATATGAAAATATTCGCCAGTTTTCAAATTAATGAATCCCGCTCTCTATGACCCATAGGTTTGCTGGAAGAAAACTCTTTTAGGGTTAAGCTCGCCTTTGTACAACACTATTGTTGTATCGTCGTCGTCAGCCATTCACAGTCCACTGCTGGACGTAGGCCTCCCCAAGACGGCGCCACTCATACCTATCCGCTGCCTTTCTCATCCAGTGCCTACCGGCGACCTTGCGTAGGTCGTCGGTCCATCGGGCTGGAGGGTGTCCGACACTACGTTTACCGAGACACGGTCTCCACTCCAGGACTCGTCTGCTCCAACGGCCATCGGTCCTGCGACAGACGTGACCGGCCCAATGCCACTTCAACTTGCTAATTTTGCGAGCTATGTCGGTTACTTTGGTTCTCTTACGGATATCCTCATTTCTAATTTTATCCATAAGAGAAACACCCAACATAGCCCGTTGAGTGACTTGGAACTTGTGGACCAATCCTGCTGTCAGTGTCCACGTCTCGGCCCCGTAGGTCAGGACGGGGAGGACGCACTGCTCGAAGACTTTTGTCTTCAAGCATTGCGGAATGGTTGACGAGAACACTCGACGAAGCTTGCCGAATGCCGCCCAGCTCAACTGAATCCTCCTATTGGCTTCCCCCTCGAAGTTGTGTCTGCCTACCTGTATTTTTTGTCCAAGGTAGACATATTCCTGCACAAATTCCAGAGGGACGCCATCGACGTTTACCGGTCTCGGCATGACGTGTTCATTGAACATGGACTTTCGTCTTGTCCAAATTCATACCGAGACCGACCCGTCGGGAAGATTCATTTAAGCTGCCCAGCATTTCGGCAAGTTCCTCCAAAGTCTCTGCAAAGACAACGATATCGTCAGCGAAACGGAGGTGAGAGATGCGCTCGCCGTTGATGTTAATGCCCCGTCCAGCCCAGTCCAGAGTTTTGAAGACATCCTCCATCGCGTTGGTGAACAGTTTCGGGGAAATCACATCCCCCTGTCTCACCCCGCGACGTAGGGATATAGGCTTCGCCCTCCGGTCCTGATTGTTGTATACTTTTTTGTAACTATTTTGTGTACAATAAAGAATAAAGAATAATAATACGCTAACGTTCCGCGAGCACATGTTGCCTTTTCAAACTAAGTCACAGAACAGACTATTCCACAGAAAATTGTTTAACGATTTGACAATAAAGTTTAAAACTACTTAAGACAAAATTGTTTAATTTTCTCTCTTGTCTAAGTAGATTGTTTAGACATGTCGAACTTTTTTATTGCTTTTAATATTTATGTTAAATTTAGTGATTATAACCCCTTTGTTTCTTATTGTTAATCTCAGTGTCTGTCATTGTCAACAGTGCAATCACCTTTTTTCACGTTTCTGTATTTTATAAACATTACATTAATTAAATTGTTGGCTGTATTGTTTCTTTTACCCGTGCAACAAAAAGTTGATTTCAAAGTGAAGAACATTTTCATTCCGTGATTTACTAGTACATAATATCTTTTTTTTATTACATGTTATTTTCACAGTTTATAGGGGAATGGAAAATATACCAGCCATGCTCGTCCAAAACGGATTAGCGGGTTTGACACATCGGTTATCTAGATGTGTAGATTTATCACGATGATTTCCTTCAGTATGAGCATGTGGTAATTGTGATAATATGCTGACAGCTGGTTATAAGAACTGCCTAAAAAGTGTATGCTTTATCCAGCCAGTATTCTAACCCGCATCCTTTGAGTATAGGACACAAATGTATTAACATCTAAGCTACTACGGAAGCAGCGCAGATTTTTAGTCTAACAATATATCGATCAGTGAAAACCGTATCGAAATCGGACCAGTCGTTTTTACGTGAATCCCGAACATATAGACAAAGAGACAAGAGATCTAAAAAAATGCATCGTGTTCTTTATCGTTAACTTTATTCCAGTTGCTTTCTAATAACTTAAGGGTCTTACTTATCAAAGCGCAGGGCCGCGAAGGGAGGAGGGGTTTTTTAGTGGGTATTGAGGTTGCTCGCCCGTGCGGCATCGCTCGGAGTCTCCACACTCCTCTGTGTAATCCATAGCGGACGAAGCGCAAGTAGAGCATACAATTGCTAGCGTTATCGCCCCCCGTGGATTCGTGCCGTTTCCTAGTGACGGCCCAGAGAGTGCGTAAATCGGTTAGTCATTTTTCCCCGCCTCAAAAAAAAAAAAAAAAAAGGGTCTTACTTATAATAATCTGGTTAAGAAAGGATTAGCCATCTCTTAAATAAGAGACTCTTAAGCCCTTAATCAATGGTTGTTTCAAATAAAACTTGCCATCTTGCCTCTTAGCAGTCACTTCAACTACCGGTCGATATTGGTTAAATGTGACAGTTATTTATGAGTTACTTTACCACCATCTTTTATCCGTAAGAGCAGTGTGTGGGTAAGATTTTCGTTACTCAGTTGCTGAGCAGTTTCTTAAAATTGAACAAACGATTATAAGTAAGGCCATTAAAGTACAGACACAGCTTGTTTGGAATTTTATAATATTTTTGATTATGTATCAATTTAATAAATAGTACATTTAATAAATATTGGTATTATATATATCTAAAACATTTAATTTCACAGCTGCAACTACGTTCCAAGGAGTTTCATACTTTATTTACAATCCCTGATCTTGTAGACTTTAAAATACATGTGAACTTATCTTTTATTTACGTTGTGGTGCTTATGAAAGGTTAAATGCACTATATATAAATGTCATGGCAACAAATATGATAATCAAATTAATATCTTCCTCATTTTCGATATTGAAGTTCAAATAACTCTTGGATTTTAGTGCATGGCTACTTTTAAAATAGATAGTGTTATAAAAGCCTACCACCATGGGAAAAAGGCGTGATAATATGTATGTATGTATTGTGTATGTATGTAGTGTTATAAATTCATCAAGTTCATAAGAGATGGATTTACTTTATAAAGATGTTACGGGACGTTATGTATTATTCGCAGCGAACATGTTACGTTACGCCGTGCCCTAAAATCTGTTTAAATAGCGCGTATTTGTGCTCGTTTCCACGTCCTGACTGCTCGAATGCTCGCTTTGTAATATGGGACATTACGGCCCGTAACACGGGTCGGTACCCACCGTAAGAACTAGAGCCATGCTGGTTGGAATGCTGTTTTGGTATAAACTGAATTATGCATCGCATGAGTTCAGCAGACAGACAGATGGCCCACCTAATGGAAGGCGGAAGGCCTATGTACATTTCTACCACAAACTGTGCTACCAATGCGCTGTCGTTTTCTAAAGCTAGTCTTTAACCCGGCCACTATTGCCGGAAAAACTCAAGGTTGTTATGGCGGCATACTCTATCTAGAATAGGGATGGTTACTATCTAGACGGGTAAATACCCTACCACCTGGTTGTGGGCTACGTTGTCGCCTCTTACAACAGAATGCCTTGCCGCAGAAAATTGATTTCTTTCTCTGTTCTTGCACGGATGAATTCTCACAGTAAATCGGCTTGAGATTTCAGGTAATCGTATGTCGTACGATAAGTGAGTGTCGATGGACCACTTCTCCCTCCTCATAATTTATTCACATATCCCATTTGCTCAATTTCATTCTTCCCTTCTACTCCCTAAATCCTATTCCTCCTTTCCTATACACGAGGTTGGAAATGCGTTGGATTCACCCCTGATAGTGCAAACGTCTATACGCAGCGGTTACTAATTTTCATTATATGGGTACTAGGGCAGTATGCCTCTTCGCCAGCTTAGCAAAAAAACATATACAGACGGATGGACGATTTTATATGAGTTCTATTATTGACAAAATAACTGTAAACTAGACTAGCACCATCTCATGTGCTACTGGATTGTTTAGCTCGCAATCATTCTTCACCTGACGGTTAATCTACTTGTTTATAACTCATTCCTCCACTTTACCTTGCGTTGCCCACGATTCAAGGTTTAACCTAGTAAGAATCGCTGACAGGCTTGGTAAGTCGTTAATCACACGACGCGAGGTTCAACCAAAACCAAGTGGCTTTAATACGTTCTGACCCTTATCTTCTTTAATGAGTCCTCACCTGCAGGCCGGGACGTGAATATTGACAGCAGGATTGGTCCACAAATTCCAAGTGGCTCAATGGCTTCTGAAGCGAGTTATGTTGGGTGTTTCTCTTATGCGATAGAATTAGAAATAAGGATATCTGTCAGAGAATCAAAGTAACCTAGATATAATAATAACAGCCCATTAACGTCCCACTGTTGCATTCGGGCCTCACACTATTGAGGAATGAACATGTGGCGGTGATATGTGTAAACCATCACTTTTAGGTGGGCAACATTTTTTGTAGACTGGCAACACTAAGAGCCAGCCAGTGAGTGTAATAAGATACAGATACAACGTATGTGCACAAATTTATTGTCCTTACGTATCATTATATAATGTAAAGTGTTAAAATAAAGATTCACACAAATCAAAGTCTTTAGACAGTATATCAGCCATGCTTGGCAGGTTTGACACATTGGTTACCTCGATGTGTAGGTTTAGGTGGTAATTGTAACAATATGCACTTACGGTCAGAAAATTGCCTAAGTGGTGCATGCGTTCTAATCAGGATTCGAACCTGCGCCCTTAGAGTTTGAGACGCATGCGCTAGTCATTACCACGACTATTAACTGACATAACTCGAAAAAATAGCAAGCTGAAGTGACAATAGAGAGGTCATGTATGTAACAAGACCGATGGCCGATGCATCAGACGAGTTCTGAACGTTTATCGAGACGTGTGGAGACCTCCAGCCCGATAGACTGGCGTCCTGTGTAATGTTGACAGTGGGCGCTGGATCAGGAAGGCGGAAGATTAGGATGTATGGCGCTGACTTGAGCATACTTACTGATTGGCTGACGACGACCGACGACTACCCTCATAAAAGACCATTGCCCGCAACATAGTAATAAGTTCTTTCTAAACCTGTCGTAGAACAGGTAAAGGCAGTTTGTAAATAAAACTTATGTGCCATCATTGAGGCTAATCCCTAGTAAAAATAATATATGTGCTGCCTGGAAGCCTTGCAGTGACATTTGACGTATCACAAGCGATTTAGTAAAGCTGGTCTAACCATATGATAATTGGTCTAGTAGAGAGACGTATGAGACAAAATTAGATACTACTGTGTTTGGTTATTGAATGTCATATAGAGGAGGTTCTTGACGTCTGAATCGTTAAGTCTATACCAATAAATAAAATTGAAGTATCGGTCTGTGATATCAAAATAAATTAAAATATTACAAATATGATACCTATGAATGATCGTTTTTAGATTTTTATATCTGTTTCATATGGGATATATATTTTATAATATTATAATAATATTATTGACTCAGGGCTTTGTTGTGAGGGCACGTGAGGGCAAACATCTAAAAATTGCCATAAAAATTGAAAAAGCGACAAAATAATTATGAATTATATCAACAAATAAACTGACACGGATTCCATGAGTTTTGCACCTCTCCCTCGTCCTTGTCACAGCTGGTCAAATTCGTAAGACTTCTCCCTCTCTAGTGTGGTATCACATATTTTGAAATTTCACATTAAGAAACTACTAAATTAAAACAGCAGTTCCGTAATTAGTCTTAGTTTATTTAATAGTTCAAGTTTCATTTTTTAAAGCTTAAATATATAAGATTTTGAAATGTGACGTCACGAAAGGACCCCCCCTCCCACTCCTTGTCACATAATGTCAAACTGCGTCGACCCTTCCCAATTAACGTGGGACGTTATTTATGTATCACTCCTTACTCTGTTTTAAGACTTTAAATTTTTGATTCACCCTGAACAAGATTTTTTTTTATTGCAGGAGTTCAGCAGACAGGCAGATGGCCCACTTGTTGGAAAGCGGTTACCGTCGCCTATGGACATTTGCAACACCAAAGGTGTTACAAATGCGCTGCTGCTCTCTTAAGGGAGACTGGAACCTGGTCACTAATGCCGAAACACAACTCAAGGTTGTTATGGCGACGTACTTTAGACCAGGGGTGGTAGCCACCCAGGCGGACAAATACCCTACCACCCGACTGTGGATTGTTTTGTCGCCTCTTACGACAGGCCGCCCGGCCGCAGGAAATTGTATTCTTTCTCCGTTTCTGCACGGATAAAATTGAAAGTCTTAAAATAATAGTATAATTCAGTGAATTCCTCTTTCTCTTATCTTTGGACTATAATGTGGAACATTTTAATGTATTCTTACAAGTAAATTATTTGACTTGAAAATATAATCCCGGAAGAAAAACGATCAAAAACAAACAACGACCTTAGTGCAGTAATGCGTAGTTTCCATGGTAATTAATATGCTCAATCATGCAGTCAATATCATAAATAGGCCTTCCCTCATGATATAATAGCATGACAATATTTTCATCAGAATTTCGTAATAGACTTAACAAGTTATTCTTATTTAACGAAATATGATTACAGAAAAATATATTTTAAAACATGATAAATTTTCTTTAACATAAAAATCGATATATTCTTTTCTTTTTTGTTGATTTTATATATTATCATAGATACCTAAAGGGAGAAAAATACATGTGCATCGTGCGTAGATACTGAGGCACTCATATCTCTCAGTATCTACGCTTTCATGAGCATGGAGGCAGTTAATAAGGATGGTTAAATAAATAAATAATTAAAAATAACTCTAACTATCTAATTCAAATTAGTGTAAATATTTTATTAACCTTCTCCCAGACGGTGGCTTAGCCGGAGTGCGTCTTTACCAATTACATGTCCAACATTTGTAAAATGGTATACAAGTATGTAACCCCAGGCCGATTTAAGGTTATTGCAAGGTATTGCAAGCATACAAGGTCTAGGAAGAAATCCTGTTTCATATAAAATAATTATTATGGACTAAATAGGGTGGGGCGATGTTTCAGATAAGGTTTAGAATCACTTGTTTAATACATGAATATGTCATTGTATCGTTGGTGACTATAAAAAAATGTTTAATTTAATTTAACTTAATTACAATATCAAGTTTATAAAATCATATTAGATTTAGCCCCTGTCCATATAGGCTCGAGTAATTCTTAGAAATTTCTATTAATAAACTAAAAGGTACTTAGAATGAATAAATAATGAATTGTGGACTTTTCCTTACAGTGTGTACGTTGTCTGTTGTATGCATGTTGTCAAGGATCGGTTTGCGGATACTGGGATTAACTTGGGTTTTATTATTGATACTTTACCATAGAAACTCATTAATTTTGCATATAGTGGTGTTTCTCCACTTAATGTTAGTAGGATTATTTTTTTTATCAAAGATTACATTTTTTCATTGCAACCGGAGACTTATGTTCTACGGGTTGGAGATTTGAAGGTCAGGTGGTTAGGCGCGTACAATATACAATAGACAATAAACACGATTTTATTTTCTAGTCTGAAACGGGATTTTTTTGCAGTTTCAGCTTTTCATGTCGCCTCTAATGATGACCAGTGGTTACAATCTCTTATAGGCTAATCAATGTCATGCCGGCTTCGAAGGATCGCCTGGAACCTGGCCATTTACAGGAGGTTGTTATATCCTACTACCAGGTGGCCGTGGATTATTTTGTCACTTCTTACGCTGTCTCTGCACAGATCAATCTACATTCATATAAGCTCTAATGATGTGTTAGTAGCAAGTACAGGAGAGCTAAGCTTAAATATCACTTTTTCATGCTGAAGTATAGTCATCAAGTGTAAAATATTAAAAAAAACAGCTTAATAATAACTAATGCAAAAGTAAATTAAAAATATATCAGAAAAAGTTGTCGACTAAGTACAAAAATTAGAACGAGCTTGATTTTTTCTTTTTAAACTACAACTTATTACTTAATAAGTAAATATCTGTCCAGACGATGATAATGGCTTAACTCGCCAATTTCGCGAATCAACTTACCTAATACAATTATAAATCAGGGTTAATAGTTCATCTTATACTAATATATAAAGCTGAAGAGTTTTTTGTTTGTTTGATTGAATGCGCTAATCTCAGGACCTACTGGTCTGATTTGAAAAACTTTATTGTTAGATAGCCCGTTTATCGAGGAAGGCTATATATCATCACGCTAAGACCAATAGGAGCGGAGCACCAATGAAGAATGTTTCAAAATCGGGGGGTTTTGAAAACAAATCAAACGACGTCGCGGGCACAGCTAGTTTCAAAATATGTATCCCTGAAATGCAGGCCGGCCTTTAAAAAACCTCATCAGTTGAATTATTATGTTTCACAGGAAACGTAACCAGTGGCTAAATTGGGGATTTTACCACTGCCCCGCAACATGGGGGTAGGTAAAAAGTTCACGACGCGGACTGCATCGCCGACATTCCAAGTTTGAATTGTGGTACTCGATAATTAATAAACGTTCTTTCTCACAACTTTATCGTTTCTTTTAATTTATTGTTCCATTAGTAATGACTCAATTCATAACATCGTAAAATGTTATCTCGATCGATCAAAAATTTGACGGAAGGGGTCACAGATCTACGCGATTCTTGGTACTCATTTGGTTACGTCTAAGAAAAATTTGGTTCCGTATCTTGTTATTGAGAAGCGACTGTAAGGTTTGAGAAAGAAACATTACCCACATACATTAACATTAAAGGTTGCCTGGAAGAGATTCCTTTTACTAAGTTGCTACCTTTTACTAAGTTTTTTGTGTATTTATATTATTTTTTTCCATGTACCTAATGTTGGTGTACAATAAAGAGTATTGTATTGTACCCACGTTTTAACTTTGAGAAATGTTAGAGAAAGTACGGGGAAGATTGATGGATTTAAAAGTATAGGTAGATAAAAAATCTCTTTTCTTTCACCTTCTCCCAATTATCTGAGGTCGGCACAATATGTCTTTTTCTTCTACACTCTTCTATTTTGACATACGTCCTCTGTCATATAACACATTTTCACATCTTCTTTTTTGTTCTACCTTTACTTGAAGACAGCCTGTGTGGTTGAGCGGGCTAAGCCTTTGCCGGCCTACCTCATTGCAACGCAGAGGCTCCGATTCTTGGTATAGTTAATTTCGGAAAAGTATTTTCTCCGTTATTTAATATGGTCTGGGTGTCTGGGATCGACCCCCAAGTGGACCGTTGTATATTAGCCAGAACACAAGTCTAACTTGGTAAGTTTGGGGATACATAATATGTTTATGTCTGTCGATTATTGTCTGTTGATAAATTGGGTTGTTTCAGCCCCCCAGCAGTAGGATAATTATGGAGTATTATTATTAACCGACTTTCAAAAGAAGTTTCTCAATTCGACTGTATGTTTGTTACGCAATTTCTTTTTCAATTGTGGACCGATTTTCCATTTTTTTATTTATTCGAAAGAGTATACTTTTGGGGGTCCCGTTGTTACCAAATCAGGATCTAATGAGACCCATCCCAGGCACATCCAGAGCAACCCTTGTACCCAGTAGCACAATTTTTACTGACGTTTAAAATAATACTAACTTTAATTACAACTAGAAACTAAAATATAGAATTTATTTGTTTTTGCATTTTAGTTTGGAGTCGGTAAATATATATGAATCAGGATTAAGTTTGCGTATCTACAAAAAATATCAAAGACAGGCCTTAGTAGATACCTAAAACCAACATAGTCACGATTGGTAAATAATAAATTGTCCATAACGTCACGGTTGAATACAAATCGTCATAAACGACCAAACGTCATGGTTTTTCACCTATCAATTGGATACGCATTAAATAAACATTTTTGGTAACCGCAGTGATGTTTTTGTTCTGAGGTTTTCCTCTTAAAGCTATAATTGATGCTATCTCGATATGAACGTCTTAGGTGCTTGTTTTTAGACATTTTCTTTTTTCCAAAGGTAGGTAAGTATATGTAAAATCCTGTGGAACTTTAATCTGTAGGTTACTGATGAGTAATGTAAAAGTTATCATAATACCTCTGTGAAACAAACCATATTTTCCGTCCTTGTCTAGTATAATGTAGGTAAAATATCGCCATTTTTTTTAATACTCGCTGTCAACGATTTGGCAAAGAAAGATCGCGGTATAAGTTTATTATTTTAACATATTTTACGCTAACTGTTAATTACTGGCCGTGCTAAGATCTTATTGTGCAATATAGGTCAAAAGAAGTGATCACTCCAAAGAGAAGTTGGTGCCGTGCAGTGTTCTTCCGTGTTCTGCAACCTAAACCAAGCCAGGAGAGGGTGGATCTCAAGGTTAGTAGAGCTTCTGCTTTTCTAGTGCAAGGATGAGGTTCATATCTATCTCAATTATGTCCATAACTCTCGAACCATATTATCCGTGGCTACAACGCCGCCCACCTTATGTATAAGATATTGATAACTGTGACACAATTATAGAAAGAGAGCATTTTGTCCATGCAGGAACGGAGGAAGTGGCCCGGCGGCTTGTTTAAAGAGGCGACAAAACAACACACTCAGATGGTAAAGTAAAGCATTTGCCCACCTGGATGGCTACCACCCCTAGGCTAGAGTATACTGCCATCCATAGGAACCTTTAATTGTGTTCCGGCATTAGTGTCCAGGTTCCAGTCTCCAGCTGTGGTATTGAAAAAGGCCATAGGCGATGGTAACCACTTTCCGCCAGGTGAGCCTGCTGGACTTATGTAATAAAAAGAGTCATGATAAATATCTGATATTTAAATCCATAATTATCTGATTGTAGTGTCGTCAGCCAATTACAGGCTACTGCTGGACGTAAGCCTGATCTGACTATAGATAAATTATTATTTTCTTCAATATGTAAATACTATATACAAAATAATATGTTGTATGAATATACGGGTCATTTAATTAATTACCTTACCGACCCGTCATACCCATTATAGTCGTGGAAGAAAATTACTTGGAATAATAATCGTCTAGTCAATATTATATAACTGTTAAGAATCTTCAACATTCTACGTGACTTGGTGGCGCCACAGGTCCAAAGTGACCTGTGGCGCTACCTAGTCATGTAGAATTTACAAGCATGTAGTGTTCACTTATTGACTTAGGTTGATGTGCACCGACTTTTAACCGATGGTTAAAATAAGATAATCGCCAAAAAATTATGGAAAAACGGTGATTATTTTTAGTTAACCGTTGGTTAAATTTCGGTGCACACCAGCTTATATATGTTTTAAACGAAATTTTAAACAAGGTTTTTCAAGGCATCTTGCAATAAATTCTGTAATAGTGATCAGGAGGTGGGCTGAAACGTCGCTCATTGAAGTATGAACTCCTATGTTATACTAACATATATAGATGAAGAGTTCGTTTGTTTGATTGAACGCGCTAATATCAGGAACTACTGGTCTGATTTGAAAGTTTTTCCCGTCTTAGACAGCCCATTTATCAAGGAAGGCTATAGGCTATATGTCATTACGCTTAGATTAATAGGAGCGGAGCACCAATGATGAATGTTTCAAAATCGGGGGGTTTGAAAACAAATTCCACGTATACGAATTCGCGGGCAGAAGCTAGTATTAGATAAAGGTATAGTGGCGTGCCATAAAAACGCCATTAGAATTAACTGAATACCGCAAAACTACCATTGAGGCCCCTGGTGTTGCAAACGTCTTTATGCGACAGTAACCCGTTTCCATTAATAAGTGGGCCGTCTTCCTGTTTACCAAGTTCGCAATTTAAAAACAAAATAAGTTCTATTTACTCCTCTAAATATCGGAAATGACGCAATGTGATCAATTTGCCGGTTCAATCGTTGCGCACACGCAACGAAAAGTCCACACCGCATAATAATTTTATGCAATCAATTGCGAAAGTGGTATAGAATCTCTGTTTTCCTTATACAGTTTCGGCTACAGATTGTGTATTATCTAATAGAATGCAGGTCTTAATAACAAGTGTCTTTTTTAATAAGTAGGTCCTCCTCTGCCATGTGATAGATCAGAGGGTATTTATTTTAAAAAAAATCTCTTTATTTATTCATCGAATTACCTCTAAATTATTGCCATAAAATAATTTTACTCCTTTAATTGGTTATCAAAATAGGGTGAAAAATTCTATATGTTTTACTCTAATTATATGCCCCGCGATATGAACTTGCTATGCGTCGAGTTTCACTTAAATCTGTTAAGTACTTATCACGTGATGCTTGCGCTAACAGACAGACAGATGGAAAAGTTCTTAAAAATTTCGGAATATCCTGGTCCGAAATATTCCTCCCGATTTTTTAATTTATTCTTTATTGTAGGAGTACAGCAGACACACTTGATAGAAAGCGGTTACCATCGCTTATGGACGTTTGCAACTCCAAAGGTGCTACAATGGCGCTGCTGCTCTCTTAAGGGAGACTGGAACCTGGTCACTAATGCCGGAATACATCTCATGGTCCTTATGACGATATATTTTACACCAGGGGTGGTAGTCATCCAGTCGGACAAATGCCCTTCCACCTGGCTGTGGGTTCTTTTGTCGCCTCTTACGTCAGGCCGCCTGGCCGCAGAAATTGTATTCTTTCTCCGTTCCTGCACGGATAAAATTGTTCACTCAAACTAAACGTCCCACTGCTGAGTTACGGCCTCCCACTACAGGGAAACGTGCAGTATACCCGCCACGCTTGTCTAAGTAGGTTTGGCAGGTTAGATTAGCTTATTGATAGATAGATGTTTTCCTTCACCGTTGTTAGCACGTCGTAGTTACAACAATATGAACATTAGGTCAGAAAATTGCCCAATTGGTGCATGCGTTCTAGCCAGGATTTGAACCCGCGCCCTTTGATTTTGGACGCTTGCGCCAGCCATTACGCTATTAAAACTAATAAACGACTAATAAGTAACTGTTACTAAACCGAGAGGATTTCATGATAGGGATAACATATCGTAAGACAAGCCCCGGCATATGTATCATAATAATATAATAATATAATCGATATAGTATCTGAATGATTCATGGCCAAACAATTAAAACCATATCACGATGACTATTACATTGTTAGCGTTTGTTTATCTTAATAAAAGTTAAGATTTCATGATAATTTTAATGATGGATATAAAACAGATGGTGAACCGGATGTCAATTTCAGTATATACAAATTTCACTAATATGTTTGGTGGATAACTGTTTATTAGTGTAGTGTTATTAAGTGGAAAGATTTTGTTACTTAGTGTTTCAGTTAAAATAGGTATATAATATTTTTTGAACCCTCATTAGTCTACAATGATTTAGGAAATTGTGTGGGCATGATCTAGCTAAAGGCTCATCTTATCTTGTTTCATCTTCGTTATTCACATCTCTCTTTCTTTCAACTTCTCCCAATTATTTGGGGTCAGCACAATATGTATCTATATATGAATCCTCTATTCTGCCATACGTCCTCTGTCACAAAACAAATCATCATATCATCATAGTGTCATAGTATTCTTTCTCCGTTCCGGCAAGGATAAAAAAAATGAAAAAAATCATCTTCCTCTCAGTTTAAGAGTTCTTTAGAATAAGGGTCCCTAAATAAACGTAGTGTAATAACTGCTTTACAAATGATAATCTTGAAATATTTTACACCTCTATCATATACACTTTTAGCTGATGTCAGTAGACTCGGTCTCCAGATTGAGTGATTTCATCTCCAAAAATGAGTACGTATAAAATTTTGTCTCAGAATAAAAAAAATCTGTCCCAGCACTATTGTGTACTAATAACGACGGTCCGAAAGTCATTTTCTTCTGGCATAAAAATTAATCAAATTGAGGTCATTCCCAAACTAAAGAGACTCTGTCCCGAAAATACAAACACATTGACATTTAAAGTTTATGCATAGTGAAAACTCATTTTTGATGCAGTTTTTACAGTGTCGTTTGTTACCAATGAAAGAGAGAACAATATTTTATTTAGGGCTAAAACTAATATAAGTTAACATAATTAGAAATAAAATGTCAATAGGAACAAATTAAGCCTTCAATTAGATGCAATGCTCTCTCTAGACATATAAATGCTGTTACTGTCTCACAATTATATTCCTGACTTAAATAATTCTGTATTAGTTAAATAATAAGAATAAACATATATTAATATGTTTAAAACAATTACTTAGTAACGTATGTGCTCTGATGGAGTCTTTAGCAAAATTTAGAAATTTGCTCAGAAAACACTATTTGTCCGCAAATAGGTCTGATTAACACAATATAATCATGCTTATATATTTATTATAATAACTTACGTATTTTGAAATATATTATTGTATATATATGACTATCTATGCATGTATGTATCTGTATATTTATTTCTTAAATTATTTTGAGTATTTATGTATCTATTTCATTAATTTTGGTTGCCTGGAAGAGGTCGCTTTGCGATAAAGCCGTCTATTGTATTGCCTAGAAGATATTGTAAATATGGTCTGTCTTTGTAATTGTATATTTTGGTGTGCAATAATGTGTTATCTCTCTCTCTCTCTCTCTCTGATTGTTATTTGAGGCGTCCAAATAAGAGAAATCCATTTTCCGTTTTTAGGGTTGCTAAAACAATCGGGTGAATTTCTCGAGTGCATCAGTTTATCCGCAACTACATTTAAGTCTTATATGTTCTTAAGAATTTATTTTCGTAACTATAATGTACATTATTGATCAGGGATATTGTATCCAAAAATGTCTAGCAGTATTTAAGAAAGAGTGGTTTCAAACAATGATGCGCTTAGGACATTCACCAAATCGGCCGTTTTAGGGATAAAAGTGTAATTTGTATGGCGCTATACATTCTATCAATAATATTATAAAATTCTAAAAGTGCCGTTTACATTGAAGCTATTTAAAAAACCAAACTGGAATACAGTATATAACCGATAGAGAACAGGACGATTTTTTTTAGATTTCTTCTCTGTTATCGCTTTGTCTGTTTGTTCGGGATTCATATAAAAACTACTGGGCCGATTTCAATGCGGTTTTTGCTGATCGATTGCAAATTCTTAGACTTAAAAAATGCGCTGCTTTTTATCCTGGGAATTACGCGGGTTTTTTTTCTAAGAATTATTTAAAATGCCTAGTTAAAAGAAACCCAATATGATTTTTTCACATATCGATGGCAAATTGTATGTAATAAAACGCGTGAATTTTTTTATCCCGGGAATCGAATGAGAATTTCCCCGGGAGCGATTTGTAGTTGTTCGGGTGTATAAAATTTTGCTTATTTCAACACAGTTTTCACTACTAGCTTACATTATTTTTTAATTAATAGTATAATACGGCCGGCGTAACTTGGCAAATGTGAACATAGGCTCTGCGAACTTTAGAGCATGTACACTCGTGTGATGAGTGGGCATACGACTCGTCAGTGAATACATTTGGTCGCCCTTCATCCCTGTATTTTTTCATTGCTATGTACTAGTTGGTCACTGTATTTTCTTCACGAGTTTACATGCGCTAAAGTTCGCAGAGCCTATGTTCACATTCGCCAAGTTACGCTGGCCGTATTATACCGCAGTACTTTGTGTCTCGGGAATCCCGTGGGAATTTCTAATTAAGCGTGGATAAAGTCTCAGGCATATCCTAGTATCTATAAAAAAACCGCAAAACAACTAAAAATGGGTGTGGTCGCTATACATGTATAATGACTCTCTTTTTGGTGTATGCTTATTCAGATTAAGAATGATCATACAAATCTTAAGAAGATTTGTATGATCTTGCTTTTTTATCTAAGTCAACACATGACAAGATATTACATTGAAATGAGAATAAAGAGAGTAAGAGACGTCAAAACGACTCTCAGCCAGGAATTTGTCCACCTGACTCCTGGACTTGGACCAACCCTGGTCTAAGTACGCCATCAGAACAACTATGAATTTTGTTCATCAGTAGCCAGGTTCCAGCCCAGCATATTTGTAGCGCCTCTGGTGGTGCGAATGTCATAGGCAACAGTAACTTTCTATGAAGTGAAACATCAGCCTGTCGTTGTACTCCAACAACAAATAACAAAAAAAAAAATTTTTGAAATCTCCTTTAACGAACTCTGGGTGCGGCACCTGTGCTTATATTTAGTTTTGACCTAAAATGACACTTGCTAATTTTAAAATTTCGAATTTATTTTGTGTATTTTTTTATTTGTATTAAATATATAACAAGGAAGCAAATTTGGATTCAAATGATCAAATATTCCGTTACTAAGGCAAGATTTATTGTATGAATCTCGTACTTATACGTAAATAATAACTTTAAAAATAAACATTCTATCTTATCAACCTGCCCTTTGACATTTGCGTTGAATTCTGATATAAAGCTCTTGCTTTACTTACCACAACATAACCGGCCATTTAAGTTCTGACAAGTTTTTGTGGCAAGTTACCGCCTAAGTTCACCTTAGCTTGGCATTTCATCGGAAAATGAGAAAAAATAACCACTCAACCACAGCATTGCAAAGTACCAAGAAGTAGGTCGGTCCACTTCGTGTTGAGTCGCGCGTCTTCGTCAGCTCTCGGCAACCGGCGCCCGCGCACACAGCATCGAGACATCGTCCAGTACGTGCGCGTTTGATATTAATAATTTCTCAATTTGTAATTACATCACGGGATGATTGTTTTTGCAGATTATGGACTGATTTGTTAATGAGAAATTATTCTAACATTATTAGCAACGTCATAAAAAATATTTTTGACTTCAAAGTGTATCGTGTTGGACTTGTATTGAATTGAAACATGCTGTGGGAGTCCGGTTTTTTAGAAGAGACTGATACAGTAAGTCCTTTTTTCTATTCTCTAAATAATTTTAAAACAAATGTTTTATTAATACGTATTTTAATTATGAAACCAAGCCGGTTACTTTGTATGTGTTTGTTTATATACATGTGTATGTATGCACCTGTTTATGTGTGAGTGTAGCTGTGTTTATGTGTGTGTGAGTACAGCGCGCGCGTGTGTGTAAACTTTCTAGTTTTCGCTCGCGCTCGTTTGTATATTTGCATAAAACGTGAACAGTTTTTCATAATAAACTCCACATGGAAGCGTTTAAGCGTATTTTGGTTTTAAATATTCATCGAGCACGACCTTATGTGTGATAGGATTCGAAATGGCTGTATTTAATGTAAATAAATGCGAATTCGCATCGCGGTAGCGACGGATAATTGTGTTTTCTACGTAGTAGCGGAGAAATACTGTCTTCATATAAATTTATTGTATTTTCAATATGTTGTTTAAAGTATATGGTACAAAAGGTTGACGTCATCATTCAAAACTTTATTCGATACTTGCCAAGATGTCAAGCCCTCAAAAGTGGGGTTGCTAAACTTGTTAAGTGAGTTTATTATAATTTGCGTCATTTTAGATGTCTTTTTATTTTATAAGTTGTTCTTTGTCGCGCTTTGATTGGTTGGCAGCATTACGTCGCTGTTTCCCATTGGTCATTTTTAAACTTTTCCCGACTTTATATTTTTTTTAAATATTTATAATGTAATAATAATATACTCTAGTAATGTTACTCAAATATTAATAGATTTTCAAAGATTTAAATTGGTTTACATATATGTCCCCGGATGATTTCCTGGGTGATTTTAATGGTTAATGTGTTTAGGAATATATTAAGACTTATTTATAACAACTGAAATTGGTTTTGAGTGGAAAAAATACATATTCAATTAATTATCGAAGTTTGAAATTCACGACAATGATCTGGTAATTTTGTCGCCGAGACGTTTTATTACGTTTTTTGACGGGATTTATCGAAATAGGAGACTGTATGTATCCGAAAATTGAAATATGTGGAGTTTTAAACAATCGGTTAGGATAGGTTTTGTGCAGATCAAAGCGGAACCGACTGGTAACCATTCACTATTTATCTTATATATTAGTGAAAAACAGAAGTGAGGTTAGATTGACAAAAACATTAATAACTCAGGAACTACACATTTCCGACACATAGGAGTTGCAGAAGGGGTGAGTTTTCCTCCCCGCCCTCCCCCATCCCCCGCTCATTACTTATAATTCCGGGGACATATATGTAAACCACACCCTTTAAATTTATTTTGTCTTTTCCCTTTTCCAAAAATTTGGGGTCGACACAGTATAACTTTTCCATTTATTTCCTTTGTATTGGCCTACCTACGTCATCCATTACAGCACAAATCATCCTGTCTATACTTCATACTATCCATCTATCTCTTTTTAACCGACTTCGAAAAAAGGAGGAGGTTCTCAATTCGTCAGAATCTTTTTTATGTATGTTCACCGATTACTCCATGATTTATGATCCGATTTACGTGATTCTTTTGTTGTTCGACGCGGAATAGCTGCCATGTGGTCCCCTAAAAATTTGACATAGTTTGGCCCAGGAGGTTTATTTTACGAAAATATTTTTGTTCCCGTTTCTTGGGACCTATATTTTATAAGAAGCGCGGCACCATTCATAGGTCCACCCATGCACAGCTAGACACTAAAAAGTAACAAATAAAAAATAAAAACTTCGTTTAAAAAAACCGTCATCAAAAACTTTTTATTTTTTCTGGTCTACGTTTAGCCACATATCTATGACGTATTCAAATATAAGTTATATATTAATATCAAACTCTACCTATTCTAAAATTTTTGGTTTCTTCTTTTTTCGTCATAGGTAATATTACATACTTAATATGCAAAAAAATTGACACTACGTGGAGTACGTAGATACTTGGCGCAATGTTTGATATAGTAAAATGCTGAAATATCATTTGTACTGTTTTAGCTATCTTGTCTCTTCACTTTAAAAGATATAGCATTAATAGGCTGTACATATAACTTACTAACAGTTCAGTCTTACTATCCGTTCAAATTTAACATAAGCTCCGTATGGTACGGTAGTGGATTTTTATGCATACAGAAGAAAGAGTACAATTTCCTGCGATCTTTGATTTGACGGCTTCGGTGGTTGAGCGGGCTAAGCCTTTGACAGCCTATCTCACTGCAACCCAGAGGTTCCGGGTTCGATTCCCGGTATAGTAAATTTCGGAAACGTATTTTCTCCGTTATTTACCATGGTCTGGGTGTCTGGGATCGGCCCCAGAGTGGTCTGTTGTATATTACCCATAACACAAGCGTAACTTGCTTAATTTGGGGATATGCAGTGTGTGTGTGTATATCTGCCGATCGCGTTGTCTGTCTAAGAGGAGACAAAACAACCCACAGCCAGATGGTAGGGTATTTGCCCGTCTGGATAGCTACCACCCCTGGCCTGGAGCATACTGCCATAACTACCTAGAGTTGTGTTCCCGCATTAGTAGCCAGGTTCCAGGCTCTTATTTGTGACACATTTTATGGTGCAAATGCCCACAGGCGATGATAAACGCTTTCCATTAGGTAGGCTCTCTGCCTGTCTGCTGAACGCCGGGAATAAAAAAGGGCAATGAATATAGTAATATTTAATACTCAACCAATTCTGTAAAAGAAATCCACGCCTTATTATTGCTTTTTACTCTACAGACATTATAAAAAATTTAACAATGTAAATAACATAACAATGGATGAACTTATAGAGAATACACAATAACAACGTGATGTAATGGAATGTTTAATGAAAACAAGTTATTTTTAATTTTATAATCGACTTTGTACAGATACATTCATATAACGAGGATAGACAATGTACTTTGATAGAAAGAGAGAGAAACATTATAATTTTCTGAGTGTCGTAACAGATTTTTGTATGTAGTACATGCATATTACACACTGTATAATTTCAATTTTATAGAATTTTTCAGTGTTTCTTCGTAAATATGTATCATATGAACAGATAATCTTGTAAAACCTCTTTGTTATAATGGCTAATGTCACTTGACTATGACGCAGTAGAATCTCTCTTACAAATTCCTTATTGAATATATTATTAATTATGCGTTCACTCACACACTCACTCACTCACACACACACACACACACACTCACACACGCGCGCGCGCGCGCACTCACACACACACACACACACACACACACACACACACACACACACACACACACACACACACACACACACACACACGCACACACACACACACACACACACACACGTACACACACAGAGAGACACACATACGTACACACACACACACGTACACACACACACACGTACACAAACACACACACACACGTACACACACACACACACACACACACACACACGCGCGTACACACACACAGAGACACACAAACATACAAACACACACATACACACACACAAACACACGTAAACACGTACATACGCACACACGCGTACACACACACACACACACACACACACACACATACAAACACACACATACACATACACACAAACACACGAATTCTTATTTTCTTTTATTAAATACTATTATAATTGTATGTTCTGTACTTAATGAAAATATTTAAGTGCAGTCATTAACAATTTTTCTAACAAAACGATATGATAATGTATTACAATATTTTGGTATGATTATTATGTTTTGTACTTAATGAAAATTAAGTACACTAACTTTATTTACAATAAAATTATACAGTTTATGATAAAATAATTTTTAATATCAAGTTTATGTCCTTTACGAATTGTGCATTTGTTTCCTAAGAAACAAATATTTTTATTTTCATTGTGGAAACTTATGACTTACGATGATAAGCATACATTACTATGTTACATTGTTAAATATATTTTGAACCCTAAGTTTGACGTATAGCGACCACTCTCAAGGTTTACGTTTTTACGATTTGACTATAGTATTATGAAGCGGCACATAGATAACTAAGTTTTAGTAAAGGAAAACCCCAAATTACTAGTGCGAATAGTATTGCGGTAATGTGGTATAGTATGGGTTAGTAAATTGCATTATTTTCATCTAGGCGCTATTAGGACCCTCTAAATTTACTTTTTTTTTTCAAAAAAATATCCATTTTATCCGGAATGTAAAGTATCCTATATCCATTATCGGTATTGAAGGTACAAGGTACATAAGTAACTAATTTTAGCAAAATTAGTTCATTAGTATTTCTGTGAAACTGTAACAGCCATACAGGTAGACTTTTGCATTAGAAACTATTCTATTTTTTGAGATGAAAAGTATCCTATATTCTCGGTTTTCAAACTACATAATTATGTATATACCAAATGTCAGCAAAATCAGTTCAGTGGTTTTTTGGTGAAAGTGTAACAGACCCAGACAGAGTTACTTTCGCATTTATAATATTACTAAGGAATAGGAATATTGTTTATCTATTATTACATAATATGTAGTATATAGTAATTTAAACTAATTTTTTGATTGACTGAACTTCACTGAAAGAACATATAAATGGATAATTAATACAAAAATGAATTCAGCGACCTTAGTTAATCGTGTGTATTAACAGATTCTAAATACTACAGAATTTATAGTTTCAGAGTGTTATCTTGATATTTATATTATACATTAGTGGAATTATACAAAAGATACACATAATTATTAAGCGTTTAATGGCTAGAATATATGACCAAAAACATTATAGTTAATATACAACGAACCAATAATACTCGTAATGTATCAAAGGCATGATTTTTTTATAAAAATACAATTTTAGATGGATGATTATTCATTGTATATCATTAAATAAAATTTATAAATGGTAGTGTACAAAGGGCGGCCTTATTGTTAAAAAGCGATCTCTTCGATACAAGCGTGGCAGAAATATTGCTTATTTTACTTCTATCTAAAATATTGTAAGTGGTAAAGTTTGTATGTTTGTTTATAGGAAGAAATTTCTTAAACTACTGAACTGATTTTGAATATTCTTTCCGCGACAGAAAACTACATTATTGATATATCAAATTTCGCTGAAGTTGTTCTTTTTCATTTCTTATCATCAACCAAATTGATCCAATTTGGTTGAACCGTGAAACTTAGCTCTTTTTTTATAACGCAGGGGGACATCTTTTCTTTGGACACCATCCTCGGGTCCTTGGGGGGAAGGCCCAAAATGCAGGCATAAGACCTGCATCGAGGGTGTGTGGGCCTCCCAGCGACCGGTTCTCCTCGCTCGCTTCTAAAACGAGCTGTCGCGTGAATTGGCCACCAAACTACCCATTAAACCTAAACCTGCGCCCCATTTATAACGCTTTTACGGGATCTCTCACCATGACACCCCCTACGCTCTGTGACTGGGCCACCCCAGGGAGCACGGTGACCCACTACATACAGCAGGGGGGGAAGTCCGCTGTCACCCCCGTAACAGCGGCCCCTGTGACGGTATCTAACAAGCGACAAGTAATGTTTGAAGGTAGATAGTATTTCAACACGTGTACAATTGTTTATGTGCCACATGAGCTAGTTCCGCACCATCAAACCAAGTGCAATTAAAAAGGCGCTTTCACAACGCATAATCGCAGCGCAAAGACGCACGGTCTGGAAACACCCTAATCATGTCATTGACATAAAACATACTGGCTTGATCACATTATGCCCACTTCTATGGGATGAAGAAGGATAGTGATACGGAAAATGGGCAGTGCGAGTATATAAATGAACTTTCTTCTGTTTATTGCGAAGCTGCCAAACAGGCAAATGGCCCAGTTCATGGAAAGTGGTCAATTAATGTTTGCAACACCAGAGGCGAAGCCAACGTGTTGCCAGCCTTTAGGATGGAATAGGGAGATCTCAAACCCGATTGCATAAATATATAAAACTCACTCAAACACATATGAAAAATTCCATCAAATTGATCGCGGTTTTGGAGGATTTCAGTGACATGGGTACAAAAGAATTCTTTTAAATAGCGGGACCGATGTTGATGACATTTTTATATTTGGCTGGGTCCTTGGAAGGTTTAGATTCACAATTCGATCTGGTTGGTGGCGATGGAATCAGTTTCCAGGATTGTGAATTACTTTCGTGTTTGTTTGACTAGGTCCCTAGATGGTTTAAACTCACAATTATACGCGGTAGGTGGCACTGCAATCGGGATCTGTTTTTTTTGGTGTAGGATCACGACGACGTAAATAAATTTCATTGAATTTTATATATAAAAGTATAGTATCAACCCCATAAGTAAGGTTGCCTGAAAAGGGTAGGTTTTAGGTATAAAGCCGCATAATGCTGTGCCAAAACTATTCTATTTTTTTATTTTGGTGAGTAACAAAGCATTATCTATCTATTTATCTAAATACAACCACCGCTTTGTCGATGATCGTAATTATTTATTACTAAGGCTATCAACTTTCAATCATTATCTACTACGCATTTACTAAAATAATGTCTCGTTGATTATAATTTCCGTAATGGTCATGTTTATTATAATACTAGGCGCAAGTCAAAATATACAGTAAATAAAGGGCCCGGTAGACGTTGGCCCTAAAAATATAAAATATTAAAGTTACCAGGGCTGCATTTGTGGGGGCACGCAGTGACCTTAATTTTTTTTTTCGAAAAATCGAAAAATTGAAAAAATCTGAAAATCTTAAAAATGAAAGAATTTGAAGAATAACAAAAAAACAATTTTGGTAACCTTTGCAGAAAAAATTTTCAGGAGTGGAGCTACCAACAAAAAAAATATACTTACTACTTTCTAGAATTAGCGTGCCCCAAAAAGAAAAAGTAAAAAAGCCTGCCCATAACCATCCAGGAGTCTACTTAAACCCCCTTAAGACTTCAGTGACAAACACACGTAGAAGTATTATATGAAGAATGTAAAGATATGGCAACTCATAAAACTACCACTGCTTGGGCCTCCCACTTTTGGATATGACGGTATATCTGCCAATGAGGCCGCATCTTTATGAATTTTCAAGATCTATCGAACGATATACGAATAGACAGAAGGACAAATAGATGGACTTAACGATTTCATACATTTTGGCTGTGGAAACCGGAAAAGGTATAATGTTTAACAAATAAATCTGTAACTTTGTTATTACAGATGATAATTATTTACGGAAGTTAAGAGTTCGATACTTTGAAGACTTACTAGATGGCGTTACTGATAGTCTAATATAATACAAATAAATATCATTTTGTCTCAAAGTTTAACAACATTCATAATTTCATATTATATAAATAAAAAAGAATAATATGCGCAAAATTTTGACATTTGAAAATACAGCTAAATTTGGGTATGACATTATACAACAAGATTCGCTGGAAGCTCATATCAAAGAGAAACGAAAAAAGTTAGATCTACCATACAAGAAAATGTATTGACTTCTTGGAAGACATTATGTGCTGTCAATATCAAATAAAATGCTTCCATACATACAAATCCTAATGTCAGTGTTGATTTATGGGATACAGTTGGAGGGGCTGCATGCTGCACCAAGCCCCTAAATACAATACAAAGGTTTCAAAATAAAGTACTCAAGGATATCGTCAACGCACCTGGGTATATAAGACCAGACGATCTTCATCGGGATTTAAAAATAGACCTCGTCGCTAGCACAATATTGGTAAACACGCTGAAGCTCACCAGAAGCGGCTTCATAACCATGTGAATGTCAAGGACATCCAGCTCCTCGATAACACAGACCCAGTAAGAAGACTTGAAAGGACCAAACCTGAGTCCTGAGTGAGTTTGTAAAACTATCAAGATAAAGTGAAGTGCGATGTGCTTCAACATTAATAAAGTTTTATTTTGTAAAAATGTGTAAAATTACTCTACACGTAAAATAAACAATATTGTAGGATAGTTTTTGAGTAGTAATTATGAGTTTCTGTGAAAAATGTGAACTGTCAAATGTGGTCTTTCGAGTTTTTACAAGAACTCCGTTGAATGGCGTCGATTGTAGCCTACAATAATTGCTTCTGGCTTAAAGGCCTAGTTGCCAAGTCATAAACATAAAAAAGAACACACTAACAAAGTGTCTTCTCCTTAATAGAGACAAATAGAAAAGTGTTATTGGTACTAACATACATTCTTAGTATAAATAATTATATTTAGTATTAGGTCAGATTTCAATTACTTCTTAAGAAATAAGACTTTATTTCTTAGATGATATTGTAAGTTTATTTCGTATCTTTAAGATTATTTTTAAGACGCAGCATTTAATAACAAAAAATAAGACTGATGTTTTGTAATTTTATTAGAGTATATCAGTTGATTTGAGAGTCGTCTTCCCTGTTGACACTAGTGACATCTTGCGAATACATTGGAATTAACCATCAAGGCAATACGTTAAACTACTGGTATTGTTGTTCATACATTTTTTTGCATATATAACGCTTAAAAATGACGGAAGTATATATACCCTTTGAAGGTCGTTATAAAGATCAGAAAAGAATCAGTGTATGCCAATCTATATACGACTCTATTATAGTGCCTTAAAGCATATTATATTTTAACAGTACCTTCGTGTTTTTAATTAAGTTTGTAGCAAGTGACTTAATTTTCTTTGTCAAGCAGTAGTGCCAGTGAAACTTCGTTCGCGCTTCTAGAACGAGTTTGATATCGAATTTCAACAAGGTGTCTGTAGTGTATATTTGCCTTTATTCGCCTATCCCATGGAATTGATGTCATTTACTAAGACAAAAAGAACATCCTGTTATCTCCGTTATAAGCTAGCTCTGTGTCACGGTATATTTAAATCGGTTCAGTAGTTTCACTTGATAATCTAACAGACAGACAACTAGCCTTTTTGACATTTCTCTTTTTTTGGCGTCATTAATTTCTTTGTATATGCAAGTCGGTTTGATGTGCTCAACATCTCTAAGTACTCAGTCGTATATCGATCCCTACCTACCTTTATACATATGTTTTGACAGTCTGCTTTTATGCAAATAAATATCACCTCTCAAATCTTACTGTAAGAGAGGCTAAATCCTTACCAACATTTAGTAATTTCAGAAAACACTATTTGTCCACAAATAGCTATGTCTAATCAACACAATATAATCATGCTAATAATATCTACATTTATTATAATATCTTATTTATTTTGAAATGTATATGACTATGCATGTATGTATGTATTTATATACTAATTTCTTAAATTAGTTTGAGTATTTATGTATCTATTGCCTATTTCCTACACTACCTATATCGCCTGATTCAAATTTCTTTCATTTACGTTGCCTGGAAGACGTTGCTTTGAGCGATAAGGCCGCCTATTGTATTGCCTAGAAAATATTGCAAATATGGTCTGTTTTTGTAATTGTATATTTTGGTGTGCAATGAAGTATTCTTTCTCTCTCTCTCAATTCAAAGACTCTCCCACTGTTGGGCTCCAGTATCCACATGTCATGAAAATGGATGGTATAACCGCCACGCTTATCACATCGGCTTTCTCGATGCGCAGGGCTCATAAAGATTTTTACTTCATTGTCTACAATGTAATTGTAACAGTAATATGGACATTGGTTCAAAACAATAACAATTAGAACAAAAAATCAGTTAAATCTAAATCTGTAATTAATCTTAATCTGAGATTTGAAAACTTGTACGTTTCTTTAGAACGTAGATGAAAGCTTGTTTTAAAAATAGTTCGCAAAAACATTACCTGCTGTTACCAAGTACTGTTTTTGATGCTTCTAATTTAGCGGTGGTTAGTGACATTCTGTAATTAAGTATCTTTTCTATTTTGTAATTAGTTCCTCGAGTAATTACAGTTTTTGGCGAGGCTGCTGTTAGTGCGTATTGCTGTATATTTTCTTTTCAAAATTAAGTAAATATTCATTGAAAATAAATGTTGTTAGATATTTACCAATGTGTGTGTGATTACACCACAGTAAAAAAAAAATATATCTGAACTTCAATAATTTCAACAGTGTTTATTAAGTTTACTAGAAGTGATACAAGATTTTAGTACAGATTTAGAAGATTTTAGGTAAAATGTTGGTTGCTAAGTTTCCAAATTGTACAACTGATCTGTGTCTAAGCAAGAATTGTTGTTGTGTGGAAGATTTCATGTTTAGAGAAACGAGACTATTGAGATTCGGACAAGAATCAACATTCGTTTGAGAGAGAGAGGGAGCTTTATTTTATATCATTACAGAAAACACAGAAAAACTTATATCGCTAAGAAGCGGTCTCTTCCAGACAACCCATGGCGGGAATAAAACAGATTATATTTGTGAAAAATAGTATACATGAATATTGTACAATATGCAGTTACTTACATTATATTTTAATCAATAAAAAACATATAGGTATGTAAAATATAATATAAGTCAGAATTATACTAATAGACCTATATAAATACACCTATTAATATTACATAAACATCACTATCATATCACTCGTTCGAGTATAATTTCAAAAGAAATATTGCTTACAGTTGTACTTGAAAAGAAAAATATCATCGAAACTCGTCTAACAAATAGAATTAATAAAAATCGTTAGAAAATAGGAAAAATTAAATGCTCAAAGGCAATTAATTGGAGTTCAACGGAGCGTGCTATGTATCAAACCATGGCAAATCCGTTTGGTGCTTAAAAGAAATTCTCAACGTAACAACGGTTGTTGTTGTGCTGATTGAATGCTAAAATCGTTAATGTTATATATTGATCATTATCAAATTTAGGCGAAATAAATGAAATAGGGCAGTTTTTAAATTATACATTCATACATACACGCCAGGTCCCTTGCCTGGCAGGCACGTACAACAGACCGCTATTCAGGCTTATTCTTACACACTTCACTTGTTTCTTTGACATTCATAGCTCTTGTCATGCACGCCTGTCTGTTTTTAAGGCTCCTGACATCACCTTCTGCTAATACATGATCAATTTGATCATGGAAGGTGTGTCGTGGCCTTCCGCGACTTCTGCATCCATCCATTCCTGCATTGTATATCTGTCTGTTTTTAATTACAATGATATATATCTCGATAATACCTGTCGATTCCCGATTACATGCCAATCTGTGTACTAGAACCAACGTTACTGTCGCCTTTTTAAATGTTTAGAAAATAAAACTATGTATTAACGGCTTTAGCGCAGTATTTAATTTGATTTTTATTCCGACGTTGCGACCACTTTTTAGTAGCTGTTATCGTGGAAGACAAAGATGTCGAATGTTAATGAGTAATGTCAAAGTTTTTATTTCTTAAGTTATACCGACTAGATAATAGAATTTTTTTCGAAAATAAATTATTTATATTTTGTTTATTATATATTATATGTTTATTATTATATTTTGTTTTTGTAAAAAAATCTTCTAAGGATCTCATCAAATATCTGCTAGGGTTAAACAAGTACCAAAAAGTAAGGAGAATTTTTTTTAAATAATAATAAAAAACATTAAACTTTTCCTGAAATTAATTGATTCCTTATAATGAAAATTGTGGTAAATATTACACAAAAGGTCCCGCTTGAAGGTCTGTTTCTTTTCGACTATAGACTCGTTTTTAACTAAAACGAAAAAATATGATTGTTTTCATTACTTGAACTTCATTTAACCTATTTGCATTGAACTATTGCAACTCTATTACTGCGTCCTGTTTTTAAACTGAATATTCGAAGCGTGGTTTATCTAACTTCAAATCCTAGTTTTTTAAACCCTACATAGGGGAACGGACAGTATACCCGCCACGCTTGTCCAAGGCGGCTTGGCAGGTTTCACACATCGGTTATCTCCATGTCCATTACGATATTTTTTTTTCACCATGGTTAGCACGAGGTAATTGTAACAATTAGCACATTAGGCCAGAAAACTGCTTAAGTGGTGCATGGTGTTCCGGCCAGGATTCAAACCCGCGCCATTACACTACCACAAGTTATGCAGTCTAGTCACATATAAAAGACAGTGACGTATGCGCAGTATCTTATTTACGGAACTAATTTAAAGATATAAATTTTAATAATAAGATTATATAATTAATTTGTAAATAATAATTGTAATCGAAATTTCATTTTCATACAATTCATGAAATTACAATTTAAAAACACATCTTACGACTCATACTTGGTTTCTGTCTTACGTTTGCTGTTGTTTCTACAAATTATCATAAATCTGCTTGGTCATTAAAATATAATGCAACACAAATTATGAAAATGTTGATTTTGAGATTGTTTAATTAAATTAATTTACTTCTTCTTTGCTCTGTTTCCTCGCGAAATGTAATTAAGGACCATCTCACATATACACACGCACTCATACGTACAGCAACCAATCATAACAATGTAACTATTGAGTATGGTTGTGAGTTTGTTTGTATGTACAAATGTGATTTTTACGGAAACTCATAATTTGAAACTAGTTACTTAAGTATGTACGAGTGGAAGTTTAATAATACATACATACATATACATACATAACTTCACGCCAGGTCCCTTGCGGGGTAGGCACGAACAACAGAGCGCCATTTAGGCTTATTCTTACACACCTCACTTGCTTCTTTGACATTCATAGCTCTTGTCATGCACGCTCGTCTGTTCTTAAGGCTCCTGACATCACCTTCTGCTAGTACACGATCAATTTGATCATGGAAGTTGAGTCGTGGCCTTCCGCGACTTCTGCATCCATCCACTTTTGCATTGTATATCTGTTTAGTCATTCTTTCATCATACATTCTTTCCACATGCCCGAACCACCGGAGCATTCCTTTCCTTACCTTCACCCCGACACTCTCTTTCAGACCAACTCTCTTTCTTACTTAACAATTTTATAGATAAATTTATACATATCTAATATTCCAAATTTCTGCCTTAGTTATTTTAAAGGTAGGGATTTTTTGTTATTAAATTACTTGATTACAGAATAAGTGGAAAAAATATTTAATTAGACATAATTTTATTACATGTCTTTTATACATACACTAGCGCTTTCACCCGCGTGGTGATGGAAAATCATTATATTTTGGATAATTCACACTATATCTTTATAAATTATAGCCTATGTATTATTCTGATGTGTAAGCTATATTATTGTAAAATTTCATCAAAATCCATTCAGCAGTTTTTGCGTGAAAGAGTAACAAACATACATGGATACATAATTTCTTGCAAACTTTCGTGTTTATAATATTTATAAGAGAGAGATATTGTGTTTTTTTAAATTAAGAGTACATTTTGCAATCACTAGATACAAGTTATTCTTAGAATAAAGGTGATACTTTATTCTATGAATAACTTGTATGGAAAAACTAAAAAGTCATTTGCAATAGCCAGTTCCTATATCATTTACTTGCCCTACCATCGGTTGAATTTTGACATTAGAAGTATGGAGCTTATGTAAAATTTTAACTGATAGCAATGCAAATGAACCGGCCATTAGCGGTTGAACAGTTTCACTTTTAAATTAACTCAGATTATAATTTCTTCAATAGATAACTTTGATCGGATGATTGATAAATCAGTTCTAAGAAAGTAAATATGAAATATTTTAATCTTATCTTAATGAAGGCCCTGTTCCCCTATTCGAAGCACGATTGCATTGCGATAATGTCGAAAATTCGTATTCCACTAAATCCACAATATCTTCTAGATATTGTCACGGCGGAATAATAGTACAAAAAATGGTAGGCACCTGGTAGCAACAATGACGTTAGTCGAAATGAATATTGAAAAGCCACTAAAACTTTTAAACAGTTATTTTGCTAGTTTTCGCTTATAAATATTTATAATAGAGTGGTGTGCTACAGTCACGTCATCGGCAATGTAATTAACAGAATATCAAAATCAGGCAAAACTACGATTGAGACGATAGTGATCGGCTATTTTGACGAAATAGTAATAGCAGAATTCTATATGAGTATAGACAACCACGTGTGATCTTGATACAGTAACCTTGTTTTGGATTTATATATTCTTAAAATTAATATATAATTAAAAGTTTTATATTTATTTTATAGTTAGTTAAACCTAATTTGCAACAAACATTAAAAGTTCTATTAAGTACTCATTTCGATGTTTTCGATAGACATTCTATTATATATTCTTTCGTTGATAACTCTTTTGCGGTACAGGCTGTCGGTTTATGGAACTCGCTGCCACTCAACATCAGACAAGCTAAATCCATAGTCTTCTAAACTGATGGTTACTAAATATCCTCGCAGGTCTAATTCATGCTGCTGATTATATATATATATAGTATGATATATCTTATGTTTGTATAGTATATAAAGTATATTAATATTTAATTTATACTTATACTTCGAATGTTTCATTTTATTTACCGCCACTGTTGTCTTAATTTTTTCCTTAGTTTAGGGGGTTGCCTGGAAGAGATCGCTTTAAGCGATAAGGCCACCCTTTGTTGAACATTTACTGTACCTAGTTTGAAGGAAGTAATTTATATTTTGTTGAATAATAAAATGTTCATTCATTTATTTTAAGGCAGAAATTCTGACTCCATAAAATCAAAACGCTTGGACACCAACTTTCAAGTAATTGGTTTTTGCGATAAAGTTTGCTATGGCGAAAATTCTTTTTGTTTTATGTTAAGGAAATTAACACTTTATTGTTTAGCGTTAGCAATGAAATAAGCACTTAAACGGCCAATTAATTATGTTATTTAAAGTTTTCTTAGTGGCCTGGTATTTATTCTGATAGGTACTTCAATATTTGATTACGGTTAGGAAGCAAATACTGTTATAATGTCGTCTGTCGACATCTTCCACCATTGCCATCTAGCCACCTGGCGACAAAACTTTTGACAGAGTCAAAGTTTGGATGAAATTTTATTTTAGTCAATTAATCTTTAATCTTATATTCCTTTTACCCAATATAAATTATTATTTATCATTATTATTTTATAAATAAATAATCGAGACACATTCAGGCATATTGTATATCCCCAAATTAATTAAGTTACGCTTATGTTATGGGTCGACCCCAGACCACCCAGACCATAGTAAATTACGGAGAAAGTTCGTTTCCGAAATCATACTATACCAGGAATGGAACTCAGAGCATCTCTTACTGCGATATCATTTTCATGATAGGTCCGATTTTTCAACCATCAGATAAAAGTTGATTAAATTATAGCCTGAGTGAATTCAAAAGTGAAGCCATTCGACTATTTTATTCATGCAACTGGTATTTTTGTTTTTTCCTTGTTATACTTTATTCTTATGAATAACTTTTATCTGGTGGTTAAAAACTCGGCTATTAGGAAGCTACTGTCTTGCTATCTATTCATTTAAATACAAAATATCATATGGTACTTAAAGAATATCGTCATATTTTTTCTTAATGTACCTAACGATAACCGAAACGATTGTTTAGCACCATATGGACTACATCTTCCTTACAGATTATTAATATAGTTTCCAAGAAAAATGACTGTTACATACAGACGAACTACTAAACGGACGATTACGACTAAATCTTAACCCGATTCTGGTATTACTCTTTCGTTAAAATCGCCGGAGTCGTCTCAATGATGGGTTTGCCTGATTTTGGTATACTGTTAATTCTAATAACGTGCTAGTGGCACACTACGCTTATAGCGATAAGTATTCATATCTTCCTCTCACAATTTACTACATTGTACTAATCTTAGACTTAATGAATACCCAAACGTTATTCATCTTGTTTCAATAATTCTTTTACCATTAGGCTATTCAACTCTGGGTTGCGCTGCCTTTACTGTTACACAAATTAAATCACTAACAATATTTAAGAACATGAAAAAAAAGTACTACTTGCAACATAATGATGTTTAATATTTTTATGTATATTTATGTGTATGTAATAGTAATAGGTGTGTTTATATATGTCTATTAAGTATAACTTATATAATATTTTACATACTTATATGTATATTGTTGAATAAAATATAATGTAAGTAACTGCATCTCGTATAATATTTATATATACAACTTTTATAATCTGTTTTATTCCTGCCACGGGATGTCTGGAAGAGATCGCGGTAAGACCGCCCATTGTGCACATTTAGAATATTTTTAGGCTAAAGTTCATCTGTGTTTTCTGTAATGGTGTTCGATAAAACGTTATTTCTCTTTCTCTCTCGTCGTTATACATATTTATAAGTGAGAACTTGCGAAAGAAATGTCTAAAAGATTGCTCGTTTTTCAATATTGATATAGACTAATGTCATTGTTGCAGTTACCTATTTTTTTCCCCTATTATTCCGCCAAGACTATTTTGAGAAAATATTGTGAATTGGAAAAATAAAAAATAAAAATTTAGTAGAATATGAAATTTTGACGCTATCTTAACGGAATCGTACTTTGAATATGTTCACAACGCCCAGATATTGTAATAGCAGAATTGAATTGAAGAATAGTTTCGGAAACCTAAAAAGAATAAATATAATTCCACTATGAGAAAAATTCAATGAAAGTGCAACTATCACAAACTCTTGCGCATATTTAAGCTATGACACCAAGATTTCATAACATTTTTAAATAACGGTTCTCAATGAATAAGGTTCTATTATTGCCGTCGCGATTTTCACTTTAGAAGTAAGTGGGTCGAGGACGCGGCTTCTGGTCGGAGTTACGTGAACAGACTGTATGAGGCATTCGACTCTTTGTTTAAGCTGTTTGTGCACTGTGTGATACTTAATGCAATTTACGACATTGCTATAAATATATCAGATGTAAAGTTGTCTTATAGTACTTGTGAAATGACCTAAATATCTTTTATCATCATCGGTTGCTTTCAGAGCGTCTCCCTCGAAGCCCAGAGTCCGCTTTCCTATTTTTTTTTCTTCTCCTAATTACTAGTATAAGACAAAAAAAAATCTCTATGTCTTTGGACTTGATTGACCTTTTTCTATGGATTACAACGTCTATCTTTATAATATTTTCTTAAGTTTTCCCGACTTGTATACATAATAAAACTACGTTTTGACGGTTTTAAGCGCGGTAATTTATTTGATTTTGGTTATTCCGACATTTCGGCCACTTTTCAGTGGCCGTGATCACGAAAAACAACGATGTCAAGTGTCAACGAGTATTGTTAAAGTTTTATTTAGCCTACCGCCAACTTGTTCATTTTAATTATTTAATTTTGATTTTGTGAAAAGTAGCCGAGACGTCGGAATAACAAAAATCAATTAAATGAACCTTTAAAACGTAGTCTTATGTCTTTATTTTATCTTCGTTCAAAACTATAATCTTGATAGGCTATTAAGTTGCTTGTTAAAATCAAATCAGAAAATTTAAATATCCTTTATAATAATAACAATAAATTTTAGTTAACAATATGATAGTAAATTCAGTTTATTAAAATTTTATTATCTAGTCAAGTTAGAGTTTTGATTAAAGACGCCAGTTTGCTTTAAAAGGAGCGGTACATTTATGACTTTCAAATGATTGTGATGAATCATTTTGGTTGTTTTGAAATAATTTGTAGAAACATGTTTTCAATAAGTGATATGTGAGAATTTTCTTTTGTTTATTTTTCAAAGAACCAATTTACTATCTACTACTATTCTGTTTTGTTAATTGTATGTTAAAAAGGCAATTTGATCTAAGTATTTTTTTCTTTTTATAGGCATATATACATAATTGAAAATTCCTTTCATATTTTTTTAGATTATTGAGTTTAAATGCGGAAATATAGGTGAAGGAAAACATCTTGATGAAACCTACACACTGAGATAACCGATGTGTTAAGCCCGCCGATCCGATTTCGACAAACGTAGCGGGAATACTGTCCCTCTCATATAAATGGGAACCCTGAGTCCAGTAATAACAGTAATACAAGTAGCGTCTTGCACAACGCAAAATTTGCCGTTAAACATGTTTAAAGAACTGTCAATACGTTTTGTGTAAAACGTATTTAGGCAGTTTATTATGATTATTTTTTTTCTTTTCTATATTTTGTCTCTTTATTCAAAAACTACTTATTTTCTATAATACTAGTTATTTTTGCCAAATAATCTTACACATTGGGAATTGTTGGTTCAGGTTGGGTTGGGTTGGGAGCTGGTTTATGATTAATTGATTTTATTTAATGGCGATCGTTATACAAGCGGCCCTTAATTCTATTTATAATCATTGTAATTTTTCTACGCCTCACTAGCCAAACACGGTGCACATTAACTTTTATACCATCATATATACCCTGATGTGTAAATATTCATGTTTAAGAAATAACCAATCTTTTGTTACAAAATATCCAGAGGTACTTTTTAGAGGTTAGGTATTTACCCAGCCTCTAAAAATTACTTTTTCACAGCAAGCTGGCGTTGACTATTAGTCATAACTTGGTCTTTTTTCTGTTTATTAACGCAACATCCGAATTCGCAGAATACTTAGCTTCGAAACGAATCGATACGTTAGTATAATGACTAGTGATTCAGAGCTTGCGAAATGGAACGCTTAACTGGGAATGTTGAAACCTTAAGTTCATTTGCGAATCATTGCTTAGTTATTTACCCGAAATAAGTAACGGATTGCCTGTAGCATTATTATGTGTTTCTAGATTATTTGGTTTGCTTAGGATTTAAAAACTAAAAACTGTAATGTTTATGTAAAAATATCATTTTTTTAATTAAGAGAGCAGCAGCGCATTTGTAGCACCTTTCATGTTGCAAATGTCCATAGGCGATGGTAAGCGCTTTCCATCAAGTGGGCCGTCTGCCTGGCCGTTGAACTCATGCAACAAAAAAAAACAAGCTTAAGTTCTACTTGAGAACGTTTTTAAATGTCATACAGTTAAGTTAAATATTTAGTGTCTTATTCATAGAGAATTGGAGTGAGATTTAACGTTTCTTTATGGTTCTTAAATAAGCGTTCAATCATATAACATTATACTAAATAATCGGCACTTTAACTTATAGGAGTTAGATTCAAATTTCCTAAGCGAGCGGTTGATAAACCATTAGGTACAATAATATAATATATACGATCAGCCCTGAGTCCCGCTGCTGGGCTCAGGCCTTCCATTATAGGGAATGGACAATATACCCGCCACGCTTCTCCGAAGCGGCTTGGCAGGTTTGACATATCGGTAAACTCGATGTGCAGGTTGCGTCCCGATGTTTTCTTTCACCGTTACCACGTGGTCATTGTAATAAAACCCACATTAGATTAGAAAAGTTCCTAAGTGGTGCATACGTTCCGGCTAGGATCGAACCCGCGCCCTTTGAGTTTTGGACGCGTGCGCTAGGCATTAGGCTACCACGACTTATCAGGTACAAAGTCTGTCGATATGTCAGCTATTAGAAAAACTAAATGAAATAAATAGTTAAATGGGCAAATAGTAGGGGATATTGTTACTTATCACTATTAGCACCATTTGAAAGATGCAAATGACACTCATACTTGAATAAAATTGAAAATAAAGGAATTTTACTTATATCAAGTTGTGAATCGATATTAACACAAAAATCAATTTTTGACCGAAGTCTTTGTCGAGGGCAAGATATTTTTAAATATCAAATTGTATATCACAAAAAAATTGGTATAAAGTGTACGACTTAATAACGAATTTGTAAAGTAAGGTAATGTAAGGTAATTTACCCTCATTTGCTTACAGTATTGTCTAATGGCCTCTTCCTACAATTTATTGATTTGCCTTACCATCGGTTTCATTTTGGCATTACTTGTATGGAGCTTATGTCAAATTTTAACCGTCAATAAGGCAAATGACCGGTCGGTAAGATATAAGAACTGGCCACGTCTCAAGCATAGGTAGTGGGTTCGAATCCCGGCCGATATATATACACTTAGAGCCTTCTTTTACCTAATATATATATAACTGACCCGGCAAACCTCGTACCGCCTCAAAATCAATAAATAAAAAAGCTTAATAACAATTGCAGAATATTTCAACTTTAGTTAAAAATGTGGTCAAAACTTAACCAGAACGAACATCCAACGTTTGACATTCAAAAAGAAAGAAAAGCTTCACTTTTAAATGTAATTGATTTCTAAACAACGGGACGAACATCAAATGTTTGACAGGTAGGAATAGTTTTTAAGGTAAAGCGGAATTGTTGTTTTTACTATATTCTAAACATTTTTTTCATATTTACTCACCTTTTAAACTTTCCCTGGACTTCCACAAATAATTCGAAACCAAAATTAGCGAAATCAGTCCAGCCGTTCTTGAGTTTTACCCCATTAGCATACACAAGATGTTAGTTTAAATATGAATTATTTCGTTTTAAGAAAAAAGTTCTTAATTAACCGCTTTTACATAATACCAATCTCTTACTGTCAGCTCTTAACGCCAATCTCTAAATAAATTTAGGGTATATTAAAATAGTATAATAAGCCATAAATACAAAGCCATTACTTATTGCAATAAACAACAAAACACATAAATGCTCGTGATCGCAAAGCACTTATCTTTATAATAAATCGACGGTGGGCGTTTTGTGTTTCAATCTTTGCAAATGGCGGCGGTGAAAGGGAAACTGGATTTGCGTCACAGGTCCACAGTGGACAAGGTCTTGTTAACGCTATACTTGTAATTGTTACGTTTATTAATTATTATATTAAGTGTCTCACAAACAAAGGAGGTGCTTGGTTGTCTTTCCAGGTTGTCTCGTCCAATAACAAGCTTCTATCCTGTAGGGTTAATGTTACATACGTATACTTATTTATTTTATTTGTTTGGGAAACATACAATAATTAATAGTCTGAAATATAAAACACAAAATTAATACATATATTAATCAAGTTTCCACTAAAAAATGGCTCAAACAGTTAATCAAAAAAACAAAATACAATTCTACGATAATTACATAAATATACATATCATATTTTCGTTTGTCAGCCAACCATTGTCAACTGCTGGACGTAGGTCTAATCAAGCGCTATTTAACTTGCTTCTTAGCTTTCCCACTTCTCCCTTCACTATCCCATCACCAGCAGCACCGCAAGCAAAAGCGCTATTTCCACACCATGGTCAGGGTACCCATTAAATTCCTTCGGTGTACCTCAAAAGAGCACCCCATAGGGCGGAGGAGCTAGATGGAATGCTCCTCCGTATCAAAGGAAGATCTTGGAGTGAAGCTATTGTTGTTCCTCCCAGGCCTAGGTCTATTTACATCACAGTTGGGCCGTCAGCCTGCTTAATCTGCTATTGTTGGAAATTCGTATATATTATTTGTAGGTTTCGGGAATCGTTTGCTACCTCAATTATTGTACAGCCCCATCTATTGGTTTGTAAGTTTTCCACTACATTCCATCCTTCGCCCTTATGCCCGGGCTTTGGGTACATGGCCTAGCCCCTCCGCCTTAACGGACTCATCCACAGCCGGGAAGTTCTTTTTGTTGTCGGCAACTTTGATCTTTGAGGAGAGGTGAGCTTGAGCGGAACACGGCGCGCCCCCATATCGATGGTGGTGTATCGGGGAGGTGAGAATCATTTCCCCAGTGACTCACCCACCCGCATACCATCCCTCCTATTCCAAACGTAAATATAAGCAATAAGCACTTTAAATTTGCCAGATACGCAATTTAGAAAATTAGCTACTTTCATCGGACGTTGAAGGGCGCCCTTCATTCACTTCTTTGTGTGTGTTCCTTTGCTTTTTTTTATTTTAACAATTAGTTTTTAAACCTTTTGTGTAACTAACATCAATTATGGAGCACAATATCTTCTGGATATTGTCGGGTCGGAATAATAGTAGAAAAAATATTTCCACTACCATTACGAGAATAGCGTTAGCCGAAATCAAATATTAAAAGTTACCAAAAATTTATACATTTATTTCCCGAGTTTTTCCTTATAATTATTTATGAATAATTTATAAATTAAATAATAAAATATTTATAGTTATGAAGATAAAGTGGCCTGCTGCGGGCGGACCATTGGAATGAGTATACCGAAATCAGGCCAAACTACGATTTAGAGGAGTGTCCGGCGATTTTGACGAGATAATAATAGCAGAATTGGGCAATAAGACTCATCTGCTTCATCAGCCATCAGCCCTGTTCTGTTACGTTTCTGTGCCTTTAACAACATGTATGCAAAATTTCGCGATGCTCGGTTGAGTAATTAAGACGTAAAAGCGTAAAAAACAAACAAATTAATATTCGCACTTCTAATATTAGGATGATTGGTACTTCAATTATATTAACTAACATATAAATAGTTGCATCTAATATCTACACAATCGAAAAATATCTTCGTAGGTAAACATGGCGTGGTGCCAAATACGATGCCTGCATAACTTCATTCTAATCACTTATTCAAAGTTGGTGTTAAGCATTGTGTGTTAAACACTTAAGCAAAAAGCATTCAATTTAAGTTTTCGCCATAATTAAATCTTTGAGTACTTTTAATGAATCGATTCCAAGAAGATCTACTGTTTATTGTATTTTTTTAAGAATATTTAATATGTTTTTGTGTTACTACTTAATTATCTTTGTGTTTATGAAATATAAATTTACTAATAGACAAGAATTGAACTGTGTTATGTGTTAATAGAGTTTAAATTTCAAATTAACTTGATACATTAACACCTTTAAAATACGCTACCAACTTTAGAAAATGATAACATATATAATTATTTATCAATTTTTAATACGATTTTTTCATTTCATGAAGATTATGATAGAAGAAACTACAAACGACAATTAGGTACTTATCAAAAATGATTCTCTGGAAAGCTTTTGAACCCTACTCGATTATATGGCGATATTTTTTCTCACTTTTCTACACTTAAAAATATATGGAAGACTGTTTTTTTTGTGCAATTACCATTTGTAATAGCTTTTTTCTACGTTATAACAATTATATTTTTAATATATTAAGAACTTAAACGAATATTCATTTTAGTGAAAGAAATAAAATTTTATGTTATAAAAATTAAAACAAATTGCATATGAGCAATAAAAATAGACTATAAAATAATAATAAAAAGGTTATAACAACATAGCAACAGAGTAGTAAATTTAAGACTAGGTGCCCACTATTAGATTTTCGCCGCGCGGCAATAAAGCGCTGCGGCAAAATAATATAATAATATTATATATTGTATTGCCTGCACTTATTTCACTTGCCGCTGCGATGCCTTTTTTACTAATGCGCGGCATAAAATTACTAAATTAAAAATTACTTATACGTTAATTCGCTTATTCATAATAGTTATACGAGGTTTATGAGCTCTTTAAAAAAAGTTAAAATGTGTGTTATTAATAATTACATTAAGGATGTAATTATAAATAACATATTTCTTTGAACTCGTTTTTAACGAGCCTAAAAACCTCCTACAACTATTATGAATAAGAGGGCAAAACTTGATTTCGTTACTCCGCCGCAACTCTTTATTTTTTAATTATAAAACCTTCCACTGATTTAAAAAAATATGTTTATTTTGCTAATTTTGTTGCACAGTTTAGTAATTCTTACTAAAGTTAAGTAAGTTACTTTGTTTATTGCTTACTCCATACCGGTTATGTTATTGTTTTTGTTTGTTTGATTTCTTACGAATTTATATAATTATATTTATTTCTGCGTCTAATCTTATACGCAAATCTTGGCCCTGAGGCTGATATTATCACTAATGACGAAAAGTTTCTATACAAAATTAAATAAACATATCTTAGACATACACTACCCTTACATTATTAGAAATGTTAAATTATCTCCAGAAGGTTGTCTGGAAGAAATCGCTGTTAGCGATAAAACTGCCGATTGCACTAGTTATAAGATAGTAATTCATGTGTATTATTATTTTCTTGTGTGCAATAAAGAATATGCTATTATATTCTACCCTTATTATTTATAAGTAAATGTATGTATTCATTCAATAAATAATGTTACTATTTTACGTAGCGCTTTTTTGCCGAGCGACAAAAACTCATAGTGCACACTTAGCCTATAAAACAACTGTGGCCCGGCTGCCATTTTGTTCGGCCGCGGCGCGACCTAACCGCGGGAAAACCCGAGGCCTTGAGAACCAGTTCCGCTCACTGCGCGCGCGCAAGACAGGCTTCGCTCAATAAAGCCTTTATAAATTCGCAAATTAAATATCTCTGGTTACAACTTAAATTGTTTATATTAATACAGATTTTAGAGCGGTCGCGTGGAAAAATTCCCCGTCTCCTAATATTTTTTATGGTTAAGATACTACATACTTATGTATTCTGTTAGCGGGTTTATGGTAAGCGATACTGTTTTGATCAAGTACATGTAAATTATATAATATTGTTACGAGTTGCAGGACTCGAATTAAAATGCTGTTGGAATTATTATAGAATTTATTAGAACTATGACGATCTCTCCATTGGTGCATTGCTTTATACTACACAAATACAATATGTCTCTCGCCGCGTGGACTTAATTTCTTAGAATCACACCTGGCTAGTGACCACCATAAAACTTACAGTACACAATAAGCTGTTTTTATAATTACAAATTTTAAGTACAAAGTAAACAAAAGAAGTCCAAGTGACAAAAATGAAATAAAATGTATTTCTACAGAGGCAAGTGTGAATTTGTCTTTTGTCGGCACTCAGGTCGTAACAATATGAACCGCTAATGAATGAATGTCCCACCTCTTTGCTCGGGCCTAATAGAATAAGGGAACGAACATTATACCCGTCACGCTTGTCCAAGGCGGCTTGGCAGGTTTGACACATTGGTTTTCTTGGTGTGCAGGTTCATCACTATGTTTTCCTTCACCGTTGTTAGCACGCGGTAAATGTAACAGTATGCACATACGATTTGAACCGCGCCCTTTGAGTTTAGACCGCTACGCTACCATGACCACTGTGGTTGATTCGTATAAATCAAAAGACAGAATTAAAGTCTTCCTCAAATTAAAAGGACTGATAAATAAATCCGTCATTAGACCTGTCCTTTTGTATGGCAGTGAAGCGTGGCCAGTACTTGAGCGACACAAGCAAGAACTGCGTGTCACGGAGATGAATATGCTGCGATGGATGTGTGGAGTAACGCGGAAAGACCGGGTCAGGAACTCCCGCATCCGCGGCAGTCTTCATGTCCGTGACATAGCAGACAAACTTCAAAAGTGACCGGCTAATTACGTGGGGAACAAATGTCTAGCCATGCCTCCGCGAGGTCTCGGTCGAAGGAAAGCCTAAGAAATGTTAGCTTGACGTCTTTTTTTTTTATTTGACTTGACTTTATGTTGTTGGTCCGAAGACCTCACCACTTTACCGGGGTCTTTGGGGCGAGCGCCTTCGCAAGGCGCTCGAGCCCAGGGGCAACTTACTTGAGGGAGCTCCCTGGAGAGTTTTACCTCGGCTGGACTGTTGCCATGAAAAGGGGATGAATCTGATGATGCCCGCCAATGGGCGACACAATGAACTAATTGGGAACGAGCGACGGGTAAAATAAAGCCCGAGAAGAAGGATCCCGGGGGACCGGGATCGGCGGTTCGCGTCGGCCTACGCTATCTTACTGCCGTTTCGCAACGTGTTATGGCTGGGAAAGAAGAAACGGCGAATGAAACTTCCCAGCAACACTAGCTTGGCGTCGTGAAGTATGACATGCGTGCCGATCTCAAAACGTGGGATGCTGAATACCGCACGAAGTGGAGTAGAACAATTAGGAAAACGGACTCTGGGCGTCGGAGTGAACGCTCCGAACGCAACCGGGATTTAACGCTCGGATGATGATGATGATGATGATGGTGATGATGACATAATTAAACTCTTCAAATATATGATTAAGACAGTCTTTATTTCCAAACGTTGTTATGTATACTGAAATTAAACAAACTATAAATATTTTGCATTCTGCAATACACAACATATGCCTTAAAAGGGCATAAGAGTCGCGATAAGTGGGTTCTTATCTTATCAAAGCCGAACTTTGTTCGAAGTGATAGCATTGAAACGATAAAGTACTGCTTCGTGATAATAAATAATTTATTATGTGAATTTAAAATTTATAACGTCACGAGCCGTCGTTGTGACCAGTTCTTATTGGAAATCAGCAGAAAATATATGTTTTATTAAATATTTAGGTATTTTGGATGTGATATACATTTTTATTTAAAATGGTGCACACGTGGATTGGTTACCAGGGATTTGAAGAAATGTGCAATGGAGAGGCTTATTATTGTCAAGTAAGACATTTTATTAAATTAAATTATGCATAAGAAATTTTAAATTATTATTAATGTTTAAACACTTTAGTAATAATGATAATCGGCAGACAAACGCACATATTGTATATTCCTAAATTAAACAAGTTACGCTTGTGACGGTTTATATACAATGGATTAAACTGGGACTGATCCCAGATACCCAGACCATAGTAAATAAAGGATAAAATTCGTTTCCGAAATTTACCATACTAGGAATCGAACCAGGAGCCTCTGGGTTGCAGTGAGGTAGGCCGGCAAAAGCTTAGCCAGCTCAACCAGAGGCCGTCGTTAGTACATAAACGCTTGAAAATTTGTTAGTAAAAATTAAGTGGCCACTCCTAAAGTTTTTTTTTGGAAATTGCACTTCACTAGTATATCTAATATATAAAATTCTCGTGTCACAGTTTTCGTTGCCGAAACGGCTTGACCGATTTTGATGAAATTTTTTGTGCTATCCGGTATCTATGAGAATCGGCCAACATCTATTTTTCATCCCCCTAAATGTTAGGGGTAGTCCACCCCTAAATTTTTTATTTTATTTTTTAGACAAAATTTTTAATTTCTATTTTTTTATGATACAACATACAAAAATACATACAACCCTAGATTTTCAACCCTCTACGATCAACCCCTATTTTTTACCGGGCAGGACGACGTCTACCGGGACAGCTAGTAATCTATATATTAATTAATACTTGAAGCAAAAACCTTCCAAGCGACGAATGCTAATATTTTTAAAAATTATGCATAAAAAATAAATTGAATCAAAAAATATAAAAAATATGATACACATACTACCATGTATTTGACACTCACACGCATATATTCTCTTTGTTTATTGTTGAAGTCAAAATATGCGAAATATGTGATTATAAAAGTATAGTTTTTGACATTAATTATTATGGTCGAATTTCGACCACGGGCTACCATTAGTACATCTAAATAGTCAATGTTAACCATAATTTTAGACCATATATACTTTTTGACATTATTATTTTTAGAACTGTTTTGTTTTTTACCATATGACCACGGTAACCTAAAATAGATGTATGATTCGCGACAGGCTTAAAGCCTCTTCATATTAACTGTAAAAAACTGCGCAGTAGTTGATTTTATATCAAATACTACTTATTACGCAGCCATATGTTGCTAGGAGCGTCCATAAGTATGATAGATTTGCGGTACGTTGTGTAAGCGCTTTTCGATTCTTAGAAGTACAAGGTGTGCCATGACGACCAAATACAACTATCTCGCTCTTACATACGTCACTAGCAAAAGAGTGAAATATGAAGCAAGCCTCTCAATGACGTAATGACTCACGAAAATCGAAAGGTTTTCCTCCTCTTGTCGCAACTATTCGATTGGTAACCAATTAAAATGGTCAATTGTATGATTGAGTGTAGGTTTCCGAAATATTGAAATATTATATCCGTGCAGGAACGGAGAATGAATACAACTTACTGCGGCCGGGCGGCCTGTCGTAAGAGGCTAAACAACCCACAGCTAGGTGGTAAGGTATTTACCCGTCTGGATGGATACCACCCCTAGTCTAGAGTATGCCGCCATAACAACCTTGAGTTATGTTCCGGCATTAGTGCGCATTTGTAGCACTTTTGGTGTTGCAAATGTCCATAGGCGATGGTACCCTATTTCCATCATATGGGTCGTCTGCCTGTCTGCTGAATTGAAATAAAAAAAAGTATTGAACAGATGAGGGCATTTTTAATAACTGGAGTTTTTGATTTAGTTTGGAATATTATATATTTTGTTATGTTTTTTATAACATGAAAATTATAATATTTTTATAAAAAACTGATGTAATTATGTATATTAACATTTATTTTAAAAGGTTTTATTATTTATTTTGTAATGTGTCAACTACTCGATTGTCTATTTTTAAAAATATTCTTGTCTAAGATTTCTATCTAAGCTTGTGTTTTGACCTTTAATAGTCATACAAATAAACAATAAAAATTACGCTGTATGTATGACTTGGCGTTGGTTTTTCTTTATTTACAAATAAAACATTGTTTTTCATGCATGCTACATCGCGTGGGCCGATTTATTAATGGTTTCAAGCAATGACATAAGGCTGTATTAGTCAGTTGGCATTCCCACTTACATAATGTACTGCCGATATAAATAGACATGCAAATTACATGTGATACATGTACAATGTGATAGTTATGCATTTATAGAGTATTTATTATCTACTATAGATATGTTTAATAGAATTCCTAGTCCTTTAACTACATCTAATAACAAGAGTTGAAAAGGAATTAAAGTTGAAATTTTCATCCGTGCAGGAACGAAGAAAGAATACAATTTCCTGCGGCCGGGCAGTCTGTTGTTAGAAGCGACAAAATAACCTACAGCCAGGGGGTAGGGCATTTTCCCAACTGGAAGGCTGCCACCCCTGGTATAGAGTATGTCGCCATTGCAACCGTGAGTTGTGTTCCGGCATTAATGACCAGGTTCCAGTCTCCCTTAAGAGAGCAGCAGCGAATTTGTAACACGGTTGATGTTGCAAATGTCCATGGTTGATGGTAACCACTTTCCATCAAGTGGGCCGTCCGCCTGTTTGCTGAACTCCCGCAATAAAAAAAGCCTGTTATGTTATAACTCGTTGATGTCTTTTGCAATACAATAATTCTATAAGAGTTTTAGAGACTTTTCCGCTGCTTTACCCTGGTGAACTTATGTACGTATACACATTAGATTCTATTTTCTGCCATGAATAGTTTATATAGTATATGAAAATGCATAAAGTATTTATATATATCGAATGCGTTATAACATATAGGCGTATACGCAAAAATGCCATTTTTGATTGTTCTAAAAACTATACATGTTACAATTCAGAAACTCTTACAGTATGCAAATGTACCTAAAAATAAGGGTATTCAAATTTCAACACATCAATAAACGATTTTTTTTTATTCGCAATTTTGTCCCTTTTGTAAAACTACACTATTGTCTGTGCGCCCATTTGTTATGAAGCCCTCGATATATAAGGCAGAGTGTAACATTACCTTTGATCTCAAAGTAATCCTGTCTTTCAAATCATGGTTTAAACTTCTGATAATATGGCAATTTGTTTTTTTAATATCTAATATTATCATTGTATGTATCATCCGACTACTGGGCTCAGGGTTGTCTACTTTTTTCATTTTTTTATTGTAGTATATGTTCGCGTTTGACCACAATCTTGCCCTATGTGGAGCAAAGATGTGGTCTACGATGTAGCACGCTTACCTAGAAGGTACCTATTCACACAGGACTTGAAGACACCCAGGTTATAAGTATCGGGAAAGACAGACTGCTTTTTACTAATATCAAGGTGTAAGTTTTCTCACTAGTCTTCTCTTATATTGCAATATGCATATTAGAATTGAATAATTGCCGGTGCATACTTGTATCGGACTTCAAACCCTCGTTATTGAACGAAGATAACCAATAAATACCAGTCTTAGGCACTGTGCTAGCGTGGTACTGGAATTACCTACTACTAAAACACACTTAAATATATTGATAAATATACTGCCATCTATGTAAAAGTCTTGTATACTAAATTGCTTGAGAGCTAACTGGTTTGGTCACATATCACGTATTGTTCATTAGTATGGCTCGAAACATATCATAAGGTAGCATCTTGTAAGATGGGAAAAAAATATTACTTAACGACAGATTTTGGAACATTTAACTTAGTTTTTAGGTTTAGTGTATATGATAGTTTCATCACTTAGAAAGACTTATTAGATATTAAAGTACAAAAACATAGGTGGATCGATAAGGTGAGAGAGTCTTTGAAAGATGCATGTGACTGAAAAATTAAGAGGAAAAATATGAAGATGATGTAGGGAATTGTATTCTCTCTCCATTCCTGCACGGATAAATATTCTTTAAAAATAAATTTTATAATAACTCTGAAACGATTTTTGAAATTAACGAAATGGATAAAATAGAACACGATTATTATGTATACTGAAAATCCAAATCCAAAATCCAGGTGTTATGAAATTTAAATTACAACATTCAAAATCTTTCGGACAAAATGTTCTTCGTATACAACTTCCTTTCGATTCAAATATTTTGGTAGGGGCGTACATGTGCATATTATATATGTATAATTGTATACTCATAAAACGTTTCTTTGTGTGTTATTATATGAATGAACTGCGGAAGGCGCCATTTGGATGTCGTCATACATCGGAGCAATCACGACCGCACGATCTTGCGATAACCCATGCCTGGCAGCGTTACTTAGGTTTTCCATTTTATAGTTGTAAGTTTCTATACATATAATTAATTCATAGTAAATACAATTCCTCATGATTGTATAATTAGTAGGGTTTTTAGCGAATTCATATGTTTTTTCCATGGGTTTTGTTATGAACCTTCAAAACCTTTGTTACTCAAAATCTGAACCCACTATAAGTCGAAATAATTAGTGAGTCCCTATAAGCCAATTCAGTGCTTACTTTCCCTCTACAACTCGAAAAAATAATGTATCTCGAACATAGCAATATCTAATTTTACAATCTTTAGAAATATAAATATTTTTCTTCTCTTCTTCTTCTTATATATAAAAAATCAATGTTAGTCTGTATGTCCTTTATAGAATCGTAAACTATTCATATGACCATGTGATAATCTTTAGCAAAGTTATTGTGCATGAGCCAAAGAAGGTTTTTGAGTTGGTACACAATTGGACCCGGTAGGTGGCGCTGCTGTCGACATCTCGATTGAAGCTTTTCCGGGCAGGACGACGTCTCCCGGGACGAATAGAGAAGCCTAAAGTGTGACCCTAAAGAGTGAACCTAATAAGACGTTTTGAATTTGAAAATAAGTAAGTGGAGGTGCGTCTGTATTCCGCTATTAGGCCTTGACGTCTCCGTTTCGGAAACCTATGATGACATATTGAAAACTTGCACATGACGTTAATTTCAATTTGTACATTCTTAAGGCTTACCCATTTATAAAAAGATTCCATTCATTTCTGCGTTTTCTTTAGTTATTTAAAAACTAAATTACATTTAACTTAATGTAGTGTTCATCTCAATAACGCAAGCCTCCCAAGACATTCTACATTTGTTAGTTTCTATCTATATTAATTTTAATTATAGCCTGATTAAACTAGAAAAATTGATCCACTGGGATTCGAATCTACGTTAATGGAATGAGAGCTAGTTGCCTAAGATACTAAGTCGCCACAACTATATTAATTACAACAATACTATAATATACAAATACTTAGTAAGATAATATCATTTCCTGTAAATGTGATTTAATTAAAAAAAACTATGAATCATAGATTTGGTTTATATATTTCCATTGCCTAGCATTCTAGTCTTCACAATAAAAGATAAAACATATTTAACAATTTCTTTGGTATTAAGTCCGTTTAGTAACAATAATACCCTATAAACGTTTCACTGTTGCACTAGGACCTCATTTATAGGGGAACGGACAGTATAACCACCATACTCGTCTCGATGTCGAGATTTGATCACGATGTTTTTGTTCGTCGTTAGCACGTTGCTAGAGAGTTGCCTGGAAGAGTTCGCTTTAAACGATAAGGCCGCCCTTTGTTTAACATTTGCTGTACTCAGTTTTAAGAAAGTAGTTTTAATTTTTGGTGATCAATAAAGTGTTTTCATTCATTGTTGCAATATACACACTCAGAATTGTGCCAAAGTGGTACATGCTTTCCGGTTTTGAACCCGCTTTCTTTGAGTTTAGAACCGAGTGCGCTAACTAGTAAGGTACCACGACTTTTTCAAGTTCATTTACTATAATTTAATTAATACTTGAGACGTCAGCAGCTTACCTTGTCACCTAATTACTTCCACATTCGCGCCCTTTCTTCCATACAATATAAATCAAAATAAACAAATATCAAATTAGCTTTTCGAACGTCATCTAAATACAATTAAAGTACAATGACGTTAAGTTCCGATGCCTGATTATTAGATCAGTTCTAGCGGACTTCCCGTAGTGACGTGCAATTCATTGAGAAGCAAGTCTGCGCCCGCGCACCGCTCAGTGCCGATGTGATCTATCCGGTGTACACACGCACTCATGTACCAAAAACTACTTTATTATATTTATGTATATAATATATCAAGTATTTATTCAATTATTAAACTATAGTGTTGTAACATACCGACTGAAAGAGTTTTATCGAGGCATTCGATGCCTCCGTTCTTTTATATTCCAAATTCAAACAGTTAATTTTAAATAGTCATTGTTTTGTAAGTGCTGTGTTCTTTTTGTTACTAAATGGTGTTCAATTAGCCAAATATAATTTTGTAAGTATTTACGAATATTAAATTGAATGGAATTGCATACAAAACATCGATTTTTTTGTAGTTTGGTTGTTTCATAATAATTGAAAATAGACACTTGAAACAATTTAGTTCAAGCCGTATTATATTTATGTATTTATTTGGCACATAACAGTGTTTATTTCGGTGTATGGTGCATGAAACGCCGGCCGGTGACCTAACCTCTAACATGGACAAGGCACAACTCGACGTTGACGTACGGAGGTGATTGTGTGAGTGTGTTTTTTCAAAAATACTTTTAAAAAGTGACATTTGTTATGGAGTGGTGGTGTCAAGTGAGTTCATTTTTCAAGTGCTAGGTTAGTTTTGGTATCATAACATAGTTGCACAACTTTAATTGGTGGTAGATGTTAATTACGTTAAATAATCGATTTCGGCATTAAGTCATAACGTAAGAAAATCCTTTAGTAAATAACCATTAGCTCCATTTAGTTTCACCTTTCTTATTGTTGAGGAATTTTGTCGATATCGAGAAAGTTGATTTAGAAAGAGGTACCTCACTACTTTATTTTGCATTATTAGAAATTTTCATATATTATATTTGTTAATTGACATATTTTAGTTATACAATGCTGTTTTAAATGCAATTCTCTTGAAGTATGTTTAGTTTTTTGTTGGTTAAAGTCTAACACATGCATGGATAGAATTAACTACGTGTTCTCTTGTTGCCGTAGTGAACATTATTACATATATATTACCACTTTTAATTATACTTTATAATATTACGAAATATATACGACTTATACATCATAAAGTATACAAGTGAAAGTGATTTTGTATGAATATATGTGCGTTCATTCTTCAAGACAAGTGCTGTACAAGGTACATAGGCAGACGGCCCACCTGATGAGAAGTGGTTACCGTTACTTAAGGACGTTTTCAACACTAGGGGTTCTCGTTGTGTTGCCGACGCGTTCTCGGTCTCCAAAGGTAGTGGAAGCTGACTATTGATACCGGAAGACAACGAAAAGTTATTATGTGGAAGCCTGGATGAACAAATGCCTAACCACCTGACTGTATACTTTCAATAATAGAGGAACTAAAAATAGTATTTTCTTCAAGTTTTCTCACTTGGTACAGGTAACAAAACTGCGTTTTAACGGTTTTTTATTGGATTTTCTTCCGACGTTTGGGCCACCTTTCAGTAGCCGTGATTACGGAAGCCCACTATCTTGTTTGTTTTAATTATATAGTTTAAATTTTTGTTTATGGTTATTGTTTATTCTATGGGGGCGGGCCTATCTAAAAATATTTTATCATGAAAAAGTTTTGCATATTTCACGCTGTTTCCCACTTAGTCAACTGGATATTACGAAATTTGGTAGTGTAGTATAGTATAGTATTGTTTCAACATAAAAACGGCGAGAAAACTTTAGTTTTTTTTATAGTATGCATGGAATGTCAATCTTGACGGCAAAGAGTAGCGGAGGGGGGGAGGGGGGCACGTTGACGTGTGTCGTTAAAAAGGCGTTAGGTATGACGTATTGGAATTTATATGATATTGTACTTATGAATGTGTAAATTATTGATGATGACGAGATTATAATAAATTCCATTTAATCTTCGACATTTATAACATGTGATAAAAATAATTCGAGTAGCTGTTTGGTGGTTATTTTAAAATGTTTCAATTGAACTGTCTTAAAAAGGATACAAATAATATTATAATTGTATTTATATTCATATATTTGACATTATTATTAATGTAGCGTTAAATCTCGTTTTCATTCGGAGCATCTGTTTCGGAATCTGGGATCTGCTTTCCTGCTTTCTCATCTTCCAGTTCACGTGGCCTTTGGGTACACTTATTATGAGACTACTGGAATGCATATCTTCCCTTATAACGTCAAGCTAAATATTTATTGATTATTCATAAGAAATCGGTTTGCGTGAAACATATCGTACCGCGGCGTAGGCTACTACTCTCTTGCTATTTATTTACCAGTTTGTCTATTCACTTATCTACCCTTGATAGAAATAATATAATATAAATTATGTCACATTTCAGTAAATTTTATTAAAAATAATTTTTAAAGTTGCATATACAATCGAATACAGTACATGCAATGCACGCAAAACTTAAATGTAACCGTCTGAGTTAGCGCGTTCAACTAAACAAACATTCTTCATCTTTATATATTTCTATAAGATGTAGTATATTTCATAGATAATATACAGCGTGTTTCATTTCAAATGACAATAATTCATAATTTTAGCGGTCGTACTCCATACAAATTTTTTGGTACTATTAAATCAACCGTAATGTCAAAATTAAAAAAAAGCAATTTCCGAACAAATTTATTACGATAAAAAGGGAATAAAAACAGATCATCTTGTAAATATTGGTTCGCGAGCGAGAGCGTAAGAATGAACAACTTCCACGTTTAATGATGAAGAGACGAGCTGGCAACATGATACATTGATCACTAACCTACCGATTTAGACACAATAACTGATACATGTTGTTGTGATATTCTGAAATGAAAAATGAGGTCCTGTGGTTAAACCAAAGAAGCTACCTTGATTCGGTTTTGTATTTGGGCAGAGTACGTCATGAAGAAAACGTGGTCTGATTTATTGTCGTAAGGTCTGAAACACGCTGTATAAAATACTGATTCCAAAAACCGTAACCAAGGGCCACCTACCAGTTTCATTCGTAAATCTAAATAATCCGGGTATCCACGCAAACACACACAAAGTTTCAAAAAAATCGGTAAAGTCGTTCTCACACATATGAAGATCTTTTCACAAACAATCTCATAAAATATAATAAACATTACAACCATAATGGACTAGACGTGGAATTTTTCTTAAATCCGTATAACCAATCCGAGATGTTGGGAAAACCAAAACGCTCGCCAATCAAAACGGATGCCGTTTGATAAATTTATTGTCGTCTGAATACATTTAAAACGCCAAAAAAACAGTAAAGAATGCTATAATATCTATTTCTTCTAATTTACTAATAACATTCAAGAATATCTTAGGACTTCATTTGCTACTGATAATTGATTTCATTAAATACTTCAGAATCTTATAGCGGGTGGTTAAATTGTAAGGGCCGATGTTGAATGTGAACCACACCTAAACGCCAAGTTTTTTTCCGAATTTTATTTGACATTTCTCTATTTTAGACTTACTCAATTTGAACCATGGAGAGATACACAATCCAACAACGTGTTAAAGTTATCCAGACTTATTATGAAAATGGGCGTTCAAATCAAAATGCATATCGTGCACTTCGTGATTTTTTTGGTCAATTTGATCGTCTAAATGTGCGTACAATCGCAAAAATCGTGGAAAAATTCGAGCAAACCGGGTCTGTAGAAGATGTGAGAACACCAGTGCATGCTCGTACAGCTCGTACTGCAGAAAATATTGCTGCTGTTCGCGATAGTGTGGCTGAAGAGCCGTCCACCTCAACTCGTCGTCGTGCCCAACAATTGCACCTCTCACGCTCGTCGTTGATGAACATTATGCATAAAGACTTGCATTTACACGCTTACAAGGTGCAATTGGCTCAAGAACTAAAGCCTCTTGACCATTCCAAAGGTCGTGAATGGGCAGAATGGTGGCAAGAAATGGCAACAGTGGATGATCAATTTTCGAAGAAAATCATCTTCAGTGATGAGGCACATTTTCACCTCAGTGGATTCGTCAATAAACAGAATTGCCGCATTTGGGCGAATGAGAATCCAAGAGTGATTGTCGAAAAACCAATGCACCCACAAAGAGTGACTGTTTGGTGCGGTTTATGGGCTGGCGGCATCATCGGGCCGTATTTTTTCCAAACTGAGGCCGGTCAGGCAGTTACTGTGAATGGTGTTCGCTATCGTGAGATGATAACGAACTTTTTATGGCCCGAATTGGAAGATATGGATGTAAACGATATGTGGTTTCAGCAGGACGGTGCCACTTGCCACACAGCTAACGAAACAATGGCTCTTTTGCGCAACAAATTCAATGGCCGTGTTATCTCACGTAATGGCGATGTCAATTGGCCGCCAAGATCATGTGATTTGACACCGTTGGACTTTTTTCTTTGGGGTTATTTAAAAGAAAAGGTGTACGTCGATAAGCCAGCAACAATTCAAGAGCTAAAGGATGAGATAATTCGGCACATTAACGGCATAGAACCTCCATTATGCCTCAGGGTCATCGAAAATTTGGACCATCGGATGGAGGTGTGCCGCCGTGGTCGCGGCGCCCATTTGGCCGATATTTTATTCCATACATAATTGAGTAACACCAATATATCATAATAAAATAAAATTACAATAATTTCCTAAATAGTTTGTATTTTATTCAAAATCAACATCGGCCCTTGAAATTTAACCACCCGTTATAACACTAGCTGTCCCGGCAGACGTCGTCCTGCCCAGTAAAAAATAGGGGTTGATCGTAGAGGGTTGAAAATCTAGGGTTGTATGTATTTTTGTATGTTGTATCATAAAAAAATAGAAATTAAAAATTTTGTCTAAAAAATAAAATAAAAAAATTAGGGGTGGACTACCCCTAACATTTAGGGGGATGAAAAATAGATGTTGGCCGATTCTCATAGATACCAGATAAGCACAAAAAATTTCATCAAAATCGGTCAAGGCGTTTCGGAGGAGTATGGCAACATGTGTATGTGACACGAGAATTTTATATATTAGATTGTGGTCCCTTTACAATTTCCGCCCTTTATTTTTGAAGTAAATATATTGTATAATAAAACAGAGTATAGATAGATGGCAAGAATATTGCTGATGAGGAGTGACGATGTTAGTATATATAATTATTATACGATTACTTACATTTTAATAATATACATATATATATACATACACACACACATATATATATATATATATATATATATATATATATATATATATATATATATATATATATATATATATATATATATATATATATATATATATATATATATATATATATGTGTATATAATTACATATGTATAATTATATATATATATATATAAAATTATACATATGTAATTCATACAATAAATTAACACAATTCTAAAATTACATACTATTGAATACAATGTAAGAAAACTTAACTTATTTGTATTGTATTCTACCCATAGTCCCTCAAGACTATAAGTAGAATACTGAGCCCAGATCACCGTCTTCTATGGGTGCGGTGCCCAAAAGGCATATATAATTAAATATAAATTGTTTATAGAGTTAAGTTACCTATATATTAAACAAATAGAAATAGACAACGCAATTTTTTGGACTTAGATAATTTCTTTGCTTTTCGCGAATTCATACCGTCATTAACAACAAATTTGACGGCCTCTGTGGTTGAGCGGGCTAAGCCTTTGCCAGCCTACCTCACTGCAACGCTGAGGCTCCGGGTTCGATTCCAGGTATAGTAAATATCGGAAACGTATTTTTGCCGCTATTTACCATGGTCTCGGTGTCTGGGATCGGCCTCAGGGTGGTCCGTTGCTCATTACCCATAACACAAGCGTAACTTGCTTAATTTGTATTTGTATGTATATACAAACGGACGCATATATACTACATATGAAAATAAAATAATACATACATATACATAACAGTGTTAGGAATACACAATACAGAAGTAATGCTTCTGAACTTGATTTTTAAAACACTGTAAAGATTTGGCTTGTCTTGTAGCAATAGGTAGCTATTGCTTAAATAGCATTCCAAAGATTCACATGTTGGACGATGAAAGATATATTATTTTTATTACAGTTTTCTTTAATTTAGTTTTGTATTAATCTACTAGCTTAACCTGATCTTAAACTCTAGAACGTATAATTCTTTGTTTTAATATAAGCATTAATTTAAATATTTTACTAACTTAAGGTGTTCTATCATAAAATATTATTCATTTCATCAACTAAAACAGAGCATATTCATTATTAATATGTTAACACTCATCCAAACTTGTGTACTCATTTCCTTAGTATATATGAACATACCAAACTCTCTATTTTCTTTTACATTCTCCCAATTATTTCGAGTCGACATTATATGTCTTTTCATTCTTCTATTATGACATACATTCTTTGTCACACCACAAATAATCATATCATCCTTCACATGATTACCCATTTAAAAATTATCATATGTGAGATGAGAGAGAGAGAGACTAAATTATAAACTCTGTTTAAAGTTATTAATGCCACTTCTCAATTTAAAAGCATAGAAAAAAGAATAGGGGGGGTCTTGCCAAACAAAGAAGCAGTTTTTATATCTTTGGCAACAAAAGAAACATAAATTTTGTAACACTGAGCTTATCGTTCATAGGCATAGGTAATTTAATTTAATCTCAGACAGCGATCTCATACGAGAGCGGTGTTGTTATTGTTATATTATGTGTAATATGTGACTAACGTGGGAGGCAGTGTGGACTGGTTGAAATACTGCTCTATTATTAACGACTAGAATTCATTCAGGGTTCCGTAATGTCGAAAAGAGATGATTTATTTGTCTTTCAATTTTGATAGAAATATATTATTGTATATGTGTATATATATGATTCTATATATATCTATGTATTTGTATATTTATTTCTTGAATAAGTTTGAATATTTATGTACGTCTATTGCCTTTTTCCTGCCAGACCTACATCGTTTGATACAAATTTCATTGATTTAAGTTGCCTGGAAGAGATCGCTTTGGGCGATAAGGCCGCCCATTGTATAGCCTAGAAAATATTTTAAATATGGTCTGTTTTTGCAATTGTATATTTTTGTGTGCAATAAAGTGCTATCTCTCTCTCTTTCTCTTTCTAAATATTCATATATCTAATATATAAAATTCTCGTGTCACAGGTTTCGTTGCCATACTCCTCCGAAACGGCTTGACCGATTTTGATGAAATTTTTTTGGCTTATCCGGTATCTATGAGAATCGGCCAACATCTATTTTTCATCCCCCTAAATGTTAGGGGTAGTCCACCCCTAATTTTTTTTATTTATTTTTTAGACAAAATTTTTAATTTCTATTTTTTTATGATACAGCATTAAAAGATACATACAACCCTAAATTTTCAACCCTCTACGATCAACTCCTATTTTTTACCGGGCAGGACGACGTCTGCCGGGACAGCTAGTTTTGTATAGATATAAATTTGTATGGTATATATATCTACAATATTATAGCAATGTAAATATGTTTCTCTACTAGAGAGCGTATTTTGATGCGGTTTTCGGTGATTGATAGCAAATTCCAGGGTTCAAAAATCTGCGACACTTTATATCTTGGAAATCTCGCGGATCTTTTTGTGGCAGCGGTTTAAAGTGACGCCGTTGAAAAAATCTGTTTCCGATGCGATTATATTGATCGATAGAAAATTCTCTTTATGTCTTGGGCATTACTTATCTCGAGCTTTAACGGGAATATTCAGAATTCAAGTCTTTATATTTTTAAATATCCATTGACCTGCTAGAAATATCCTTTGATTTTAAATACTGGTAATTCATTGTAATCTTCGTTACCTGTCCAATGTGGGCGAAGTCGCAAGCAAATGATAGTTATATATACATTTAATATATGTAATATCATAAACATATAAATTTTGTATTTATTACCAAAATCTAAGTAGTCATTATATATTTTACGTATACCACCATCGCTATTATTAGGTCAATTCATTTCTGGAGTTATCTAGAATTTATCCCTTTTTAGCGATAAGACCGACCTTCGTACATAATAAGATATAGTTTGTCTGTAAGTTCATGTTTATATTGGTGTACAATAAAATATAGTATAGTACTATAGAAAAGTAGAGTTGGACTTCTATCGACATGCTCGGATCTACAAACTAAACCACCTACCGTTGTTCTATTGCATCTCCGCAATGTCAGGGTCTCGTAAACTGAATATACTTCCGACAACTCTGACTCAGTTGGCTCATTGAGTTCACTTTCTGACAGAATCTGATATATCACTTACACAAATCTACTGCAGATAGTAAGTAGTATTTTAAGCTATGCATCGCGATCAAATATCGTTGCAGTTTTTTTTGTTGCATGAGTTCAACAGACAAGCAGATGACCTGCCTGATGGAAAGCGGTTACCATCGCCTATGGACATTTGCAACACCCAAGGCGCTACAAATGCGCTGCTGCTCTCTTAAGGGAGTCTGGAACCTGGCCACTAATTCCGGAACACAACTCAAGTTGCTATGACGGCATACTCTAAAGCAGTGTATGTCCAGACGGGCAAATACCCTACCACCTGGCTGTGGGTTGATTTTTCGCCTGTTATGACAGGCGGCCTGGCCGCAGGAAATTGTATTCTTTCTCCGTTCCTGCAGGAATGAAATATTATATAAAAGCATATATATTATAAATAGAAGCAGCTTTATAAAAAACAAATCACATTACCTTTAATTTAATGACTGTGTATTTTTATAATTCATATCAGAAATTATAAACGCACGAAAAATCCTTTGTGTATAAAATTAATGCATGCATCAAACTAGTCTATATATAGGATATCTAGTTCAAGTTATTTAATATTTTCGTAACATTATGCTTGAGTGCTTTAACGTGAAAACCCAAGGTCTCGTTGAAATTGTAACAGGCTCGACGTGTAGTCACGAGCCTAGTTTATCGACTATCGATACAAAGCGATGACGTCACTAAACATTGTCTGCTTTTTGTCGACATTACTTCCTATTTATGTTACTATTAGATTTTTTTATTTAGCAATATAACGTTCATAGTGCATTTTTCACGACCTAATATAATATGATTTCACCTATTGAATATAAAAAAATAACTTCAAATATTTATTTAGGAAAAAAGGGATAAACTTTTAAATAGACAACGTTTAAAGAGTTTTCATATAAAGTTCTGACATTTACTTTGAAATTTCAGATAAATGCTTAAATGTTATTAGTGCCTATACTTAGACAAAGATAACATACTTAGGGAATAATGTATATACTTTTTTATGAAGTTTTTAAAAATTATCACATTAATAATACAATCTAATGTAAATTTAATCTATGAAGATATTGAACTTGTACAAACACATTGCGGTATTATGCATGTCTGACGGAACGATCAGTTGTGAGTGTACCGTTCAATCATACTCACTCTTGGTCTCAAACAAACACAGATACCTACGTGTTCACCATAAGTATAGCTGGCTCGTCGTCATAAATACCAATAAAGTATTAATTTAAAGAAACAGAGATTTATGTACTTACATGCTTACATATTACTACGAATCGCGAGACTCGAATTCAAGTGCCATTAGAATTACTATAGAGTTTATTAGAATTATACAAACACGTATAACACAGGTACAAATATAACAAATCCAAACGTAATGCAGAAGGTCGTAATTTAATAAAACGCGCAAAGTCGATCGTGGTTTTCGCTCGACCACCCCTTCCTAAATGAGCTCATCGTTTTATACTGCACAAATGCAATACGAGTATCGTAGTCTATTTAATCCACCATACCTGGCTAATGACTCGGCCGTAAACGGCCATAAGAGAGTACAATAAAACAATGGGCCGTATGCCAATAAATAAGTAAATAAAAGAAGACGATCATAAAACAATTACGATTAGTTCAAATGCCGATAGGTAATAAAATGTAAAACACCAACCTGTGTTGTAACAACATGATTTAGGAAGAATAAAAATATCAAATCTTCAGAATTCGCAGTATTTTCAGCAAATAAACTTTGCATTCAGCTTGTTGCTGTGCCAGAATTATATCCGATATAATTCTGATTTTCAATACAAACTTATAGGTAATTTAAGATAGCAGTATCAATAAAGATCTGTCGTAACTTGTTAAATGACCTAAAAAATATCTCATTCAGCCGCCGGCCGGATGTACTGTTGGGAAAACCATTCGGATATCCGTGGTAGGCTTTGACCGATTTGTTCCAATTATATTTTTTGTTGCTGACTGTACCATAGGCATGTCACGCTAATTAATTTAATCCACATTGTCTTTGCTTACTAGGTTCAAAATATACACAACCTTTTTTCTATTATATTTTTGACGCGATCCTGCAATATTTTTTTCATGGTAGATATTATTGCAAAAGTTATTGAATACTGAGCATTGTGGAGAAGTAAAGTTAATAAGACTATACTGAGCTCTGAAGTGAAATCTTAGAATACAACCGGGATTAAAGTTGAGATAATCAATGCTGAGAATATAAATTGTTAAATTATGACACCCATTTCCCATATAGATAGACAATGATACGGCGTGCATTGTACACATCTAATTATTATCTTCAAGTGTTTTTAGCTGATAAGCGTGGCAAATCTTAGTCTTATACATTGATAATTACACAGTACTGTCCACTTTGGATGTCCCCAAATCAAGCAAGTTAGCCTTGTGTTATGTGTAACAACCGTCTTCTCCGTGGTCGTTTCCAGGCTCCCAGACCATAGTAATAACGTCGTTTCCAAATTTGGCATACCAGGAATTAAGCCTGGAGCCTCTGCGTAGCAGTGAGGTAAGCCGGTATAGGCTTAGCCTACTCAACCACTCAGGCCGTCAAATATACTTACTGTCGTTCTCTTCTGAAATCGGGAAGTCTGTGTCTAGCAGTGGGATATTTATGGGGTGATATCACTTTCATATGCTAGAATTATAAACGAAATATTATCTAACTAAATTATTGTTATTCAATGCCTATATAGCAATGTTAGCCAGGACGTAAAGATACGACTAACCAATGAGAGTTATGTATAAAACTCGCTCTCATTAGTTGGAATTCAAAATGTAAAAAATACACGGGTTTAAGAGATATTTTGTACTACTGAAAGATACTAGAGTGAAAATAAAAGCGAGAAATTGTAGTTATTCAAAAGCCTTACATCACGTTTAACATTATAGCAATTCTCTTCATTACGTAGCAGATCACTGCCAACGAGAAGCGTGCTCAAAAATCTGATGCAATAAGACATATTCGAATAAGATTTTTTTTTATTGCCTGAATTAGAAAAACAGACTGACAGTCCACCTGGTGGAAAGTAGTTACCGTCGCCTATAGACGTTTGCAACACTAGGGGTGTTGCTTTGTCGACCTCTAAGATGCCCTTCTTAAAGAAACTCATATCATAACGCAAGGGGGAAAAAATACTCAAGTTTTTCAGCGGTATACATTTTCAAAATAATGTTAAAAAAAAATGATTGGCATGTGTGTCATACTTTTTCTTCTTCTTTGTTTCAGTTATGGCTTCAACACGTTAACGCGTTGACTTTGCCATGTCAAACTTCTGATCTAAAATTATATAAGTCAATGTTCTTAATAAAATCAAGCTTAAGCTTTGTTGTTATCTGTGTGAGTTTAATCCTTATTCAGATTTGGCTTTAAAAATGTAAAATGTATTTTAAAGTAGATTTGAGATCCGGGCTGGTCCGTTCATTTAGCCTATATTTTTAGAACCTCTGGATTTGACGGACGCGTACGTGATTATGCATATATAAATATATTAGAGGACTTTTTACATGGCGCTTAAATATTTACATAAGTAGTTCCGTAATTTTGATCAATTATTTAAGGCATTAAGCCTTGTAGAATAATGTTTTTATTAGTTGACCGGCGTTTTACTTATGTTTCAGAATTTAAAAAATATTCAACTTTAATTTTTTCAGTGGTTGATTTAAGGACTTTGTGAATTTGTTTGTGTCTTCTGTAAATTGAAATTCAAAATCACAAGTTTTTATTCAAAATAAATTCCACCTGAAGAACACTTTTTGAACGTGATACCGATCCTATTCTATGTCCACTTCGCAACGTGTTATTGCTGTTAAGGAGAAGAAGCGGCAGGAAACTCCCTTGCAACACGTCTAGCTAAAAAATATTTTTCTTATATTTCTTACTCTATTTATATCTCAAGTTCTTTTTTATAAGTTTTATAAAGAAGTATATACACGTGGCGTATTAGATAATTGGTGAATGAACAAAACCTCTATCGCTCCTGAGGTGAAAAGATGTTTAATTGTTACAATTGATTTTTTAAATCACTGACAAATTGAAAATTCTTTTTAAAAAGGAACTAATTAAGACTTGCAACGTTAATTGAGGGCTCTTTTACGAGTTGCATTTTTTATTTGCTGATTCTCATCCATTAGTGATGTTCTCCCATGGTGTATTGACTTTAGAATTTTATTCTAAGTAAATAATTTTCTGTCAATTCGACCGCAATGCAATAGGTTTGATAACAGATATGAATTGAAACACTTTTAAAACGAAAACTTATCAGACATAGTTTTGATAGATTCTAACAAGTTAGAATTTTAGCGTGATCAAAAGAAACTGAGTGTGAGTGACAACATTTTCTTAGTGCGTATAATACCTTTGACATTCAACAGCCTTGTGAATCATACTGTCCTATTGTTATTTTTTAATACAAATTCTTTAAATAAATTTGAATGATATTAATATATGAACAGCCATTTTTAGTAGCAGCATCATTTGAATTTTTGCTATATAGAAAATTCTTGTTGTGTGTAAGGTCAAGGTGTAACAGTACGTGTAAAAGTTATTATGTCGAAATAATAATAATATTTCCGTATAATAAAACTACCTTTTAACAGTTTTAAGAGCGTATAAAATGTAGTTTTATTATGTATATTAGTCGCGAAAACTTAAGAAAATATTTTTTTCACAATTTATAAGTATCAAGCTGTAGTGAAATATTGTCAAGAGATTTGTAGCTTTAATTATTAGTTTTTATGTATTGAACTACGAATATACTATTAAAACACTATGATCAATAAAAAAAATATTGCGTAAGTTCAGCAGACAAGCAGACGGCCCATCTGATGGAAAGAGGTTACCATCGCTTATGAACATTTTTAACTAAAAGTGCTACCAACGTGCTGCTCTTTAAAAGGCGGTGGAAACTGGCCACTAATGCCGAAACACAACTCGAGGTTGTTATGGCATATTCTAGACCAGGGATGGTAGCCATCCAAATGGGCAAATACCCGACCACCCAGCTGTGGGTTATTAACAAATATTATGGTGTGCCTTTTAAAAATTATGTAAATTTAATTTTTAATTACGTGTAAATTAAAATATTTAATGTGGGAATTTTAAATAATTAATACATATATTTCTAATATCAACTTCACTCATATAATATTAGTCTCAGTAGATACGTATATATACGTATCTACTGATACTAATATTATATGAGAATTATTTAATTCGTTGTATAGAAAAAACTGTTAACAAAATAGTTATGTCCTTGCTAATATTTATACATTAGTTTTCCTTAAAAGATCATTATAATACACTACAAACAGGATTTTTGCAATAAATTACATTGTTTAACGATGTTCAAATGTTTTCAACAACTTAAGTTACGTCTAGAATTACATTTGAAAATATTTTATATTAATCATCGAAAGATACAATTTAAATAAAATTTATCTAGTAAGAAACACAAGTTCTGTATTCATATTTGTATATGTATATCTAATATATAAAATTCTCGTGTCACAGTGTTCGTTGCCATACTCCTCCGAAACGGCTTGCCCGATTTTGATGAAGTTTTTTGTGCTTATCCGGTATCTATGAGAATCGGCCAACATCTATTTTTCATCCCCCTAAACGTTAGGGGTAGTCCACCCCTAATTTTTTTATTTTATTTTTTAGACAAAATTTTTAATTTCTATTTTTTTATGATACAACATACAAAAATACATACAATCCTAGATTTTCAACCCTCTACGATCAACCCCTATTTTTTACCGGGCAGGACGACGTCTGCCGGGACAGCTAGTTATATATAAAATAGTGAGAATAAAGTTTTCCTGAAATTAGGTCTATATATTATAATTATGATAAAATAGTTGTTATCCTCGAACACTTATCTCTGGGTTATGGAATTTAAACATATGTAAGCGAAGCCGCGAGTGAAACTGTGCGTTTCTTATTCAGTCTTCACAACTACATTGCACTACAAGACTACTTGCTTTTGGGATTATATTTAGCTAATTTAATTATAGCAGAAATTGTTACATTTCTGTTTTAGACCATAATAGTCATACACACAGATCCATTGAAATGTAGGCATGAAATGAGTGTAATTATTGTTCAATACAATAGTAAAATCACAAAAAGTGGAAAACTTGATTAAGTGAACTGACCGGTTCGACTTCTTTGTTATGCATTCGAAACATACAAAAGATGCTCAGTCATTAACAAGAAGTGGTTGAGATGGGGCTGTCTTTACTCAGAGTGAGTTGATTCTCTACATACAATATTTTATTATTAATTACCTTGATAATTAACAATACGTTTTTCAAATATAATATAAATATCTAAAAATAAATTAAATTACAAATAAGTAATTATGGCGTATGTACCAAGTCTCTGCCAGAGGGAAGTGTGTTGTAATTACAAACATATATTATCATAAAATGTATTCAGAGCTCAACATGAAACATCATTTCTACATTTGCAGAGAAAAATGTGTCTGAAATTGAAAACACAACAGAAAAATTGAATCAAACTGTTAAACCAATATCACACGGTTCATCTTATCTTTCAATTTAGTTGAATCAATCAAAGTGATAAATTGAATAATGAAATTGAGTAATTCAATGCCGCGGTGTTCTTGCAGTTCTGTGCCTTTCAACCAAATTAATTCAATTAAATTAGCTTCCAGAACTTAAATAACTTCATTCTTAAAATTATATATTGCCTCTTAATATTTTTCTTATCAAATACACTCATAGGAACATGAGTTAAATGACGTAAGTAGTTTGTTTATATCATGTCTATTAGACTACTGAAATTAGTTTGGGATGACGTAGCTTATTGGTTAAAAAAATTGTTTAGGTTAGTAAAATGTACAACGTGTTTTATTTCTTTTGGTTTAGGAAATTGTTGTTTAAAATAACAGATTAACAATAATATATAATTAATATCGTAACTGTGCTGGGGCGGGGGTTGTCGTCAGGCGATAACTACCACAGGGGCATAAGCTACAATGGGGCTTAAGCCGCTATGGGGCTTAAGAAGCTATGGGGCTTAAGCTACAACGGTGCTGAAAAGCTACAACCTGGTTTAAAACCAATGTGGTGCGGAAGCTACGGCGAGACTTAAACCAATCTGGAATGTAAGCTACAACGGAGCTTTAACTACTCTCTAAGCCACGATGGGGCGCAAGCCATATTGGGGCATCATTAAATTGCCATTATCTCTTGCGCTTAGCTCTAATGCTGATAAAAATATTTTAAAAATAAATACAGCAATTATGTAAGTTTAAAAAGATATCACGGAAAAAAAATACTCTTGCTGCTTGCACCTGTATCTAAACAAATAGAATAAATTAAAGCTTAAAAAAAAACTAAAGCTTTTGAAGTTTCAAATTCAAACGATGACGTCATGACACTTTTGATTACACTAAACTGTTTATAGTAACGATGACGTCTTAATAATAAATTTATCTAAATTCTCAAGACATGTGTTATTCACTTATAAAACAGTGGCTTTACATGATGTGTGTGTATGACGCTACCGAATGGTGACCTAAGATTTTAACGCACGAACTTCATACAAATATTTGTCGTATTTTGAGAACGAATCAATTTAGCACATCGCTAATTCTATGAACTATGTAAGATGTTGGGAAATCCTTTAGAAAATTTTACTGATCAAAGTACGAAATTACTTAAATTCAGTTGTGGCCGTGACACCGTCATACGGCCTATTCTGATTTACGATTGCGAAGCCTGGACGCTAATCCTAAAGGAAGAGAACCAGCTATTAGCGGCTGAAAGAAAGAGAGACGATGGTAGCTGGAGGGCCCGAACTAACGTCGAAATTAAAAATCTCGTTCTTGATCCTAACATAATCGTACCGTGGAATGGATGGGAGGGGATCGAAGCGTGAGGAGGACCTATTTGGAATGATCGGATGGGTGAAGTTCGGTCGGTCGCCTCAAGTACAGGTGGAGGGACAGAGTGGAGGCTGGCGTGTTTGAGCTTCAAGCCTATACGTGGCAAGAAATCGCAAAAGACAGAAACAGGTGGCGTACTTTTGTTTTGGAGGCCAAGACACATTTTGGGATGCAGAGCCAACGGAGTTAGTTAGTTGTGACCGTGCATTCATTCCCGCGAGATTACCTACATTAATATATTAATATGCTCTGAACCTTATAAAGTCTCACGGTCTGTAAACTCATAGCCTAAAGGTTCTCACAGTAAAAGATGGATAAGTAATTAACTTTATGAGTCTCTAGATTGAATTTTAGAAGTTATTATGTGATAAGTAACTTGATATTCAGGCCGTTGTTGTTATTAGATACACTTCACTGCTTGGCTCTAATTTTTATCTCCCAAAGCCAATAATTTATACCTACCCTAAAGGTATAAAATTCAAATTTTTTTTTGAAAAATCTTACTAATCTATACACTATGACAATAATTAGCACTATCCTATTATTGCCAAAGAATGAACTGATCAGACTAATTCGATAAATGTAGTTGTAAGTTACAGATTCTAATATTACAAAATATTAAAAAACAATGTGGATAAAACAAAGGTCTAAAGTTAATTTTCCATTGTCCACAGATGCCCCAAACAGTGCCAAGGTCAGGGTGCAGCCCGCCATCAGCATCACAAGGGGAGAGAGCGGTGCCCACGTCACCAGCCGACTTGCAGCACCTCTTGCGCCTATTAGGCGCAGCATCACCGCCAGAACCGATGCTGCATTCGCCACAGAACCCTCACACAAAGCCACCTCCACCTTACCCAGAAGACAACCATTTTTTGGAGCGTCTCTACGACTTCGAAGGTTATCCAACCCCGTCACCTTCGTCAGACGAGGGTTCAATACCAACCGTGGCTCTACAACCGCCCTCTCCTTACAATTCCCTGCAATATACGACTCCAGTTTACATAAAGGAGGAACCGAACAGATTAGCATTGCCTGCTACGTCACCATATCCACTTTCGCCGTCAGGCTCGTGCATCTCTTACTCCAGCCACACGCAATACTCCTCCCCAGTTCCACAACACGAAGAATATCTAGACATAGAAGCATTATTGAAAGAAAATCAGATTCTCCAAGACAGTATAAAACAGAGTTATATCACACCGAAGATCGAAGTTGAAGAGTCACGTGATCATAACCTTTTGAGATCAGCCCTTGAAGACAGAACATTCCAAGAGAGATTAAATTTAAGGCCCTTCCCATTGGAGTTGGGGAGTATTAAAATGGAAGAGAGCAGTGGCGGTGACGAGGCTCTTGTTGCTCCCGATATTGACAGGGTACTCTCGATGGCGATAGAACAATCGAAGAGAGATGTGGATAACACCTGCACAGTACTCGGTATCTCACCAGGTAAAAATATTTTTCTGTCAAATAAGTAACTGTTTATTGCTCACCGAAATAATAAACACAATAGTCCTACACTGGCCGGGGTTTGTCCTTAGATGCATTAAGGTATAGGTGTAGACAGGGCTAATCGCCGGTCAGTGTCGCGCCACATTTACATTAAATTTATCAAACAGCCTCTACGTGTGGGCCTTCCCATGGCCTCGCGTAACCCCTTCCAAAATCCGGGCTGTAGCACGGAGGTTTCTTTCTTCAGCGCTAACCTATACCAACGTTTATGAATATAAAGAGAATGTCATGTCACGTAAGGGTGACTTGACGGATGTCTGTGATATTATAAGACGTTTTCTCGCTATCTAACAAATCCAAATTTATCCTTACCATCATTGATTATTAATTGTAGTAGCCTTATATATTTCAACTACTATAGGGCCATTTTTATGGCCCGTGGTCTTGAAAAACACAATATACTAGATCCAATAATGTTAGGCAAAATAATAATTAGTCATGTCGCTTACATCAATCTGTTCCAGGCAACCTAACCTAACCCTTTTAGTACTTACTAGTTACTTTTAGTAATCTGACAATGTAGGTGGTGTATAAACTTGAATGCTTCTCATGTCTTTATTTAAATTAGGTTTAAATTGATAGATATTGTGATAAATTTTTAAGTCATATTTGTAGGATTTAGCATTGTATTGTCTGATAAAAGTACAGTGACATCATCTATAACTTTAGTTGTAACATATCAACTAGCTTCAGATACTACGGCATATGCAAAATGACGTCAGGCTTTAAATATCTTAAAAACGCGTTACTTATGAAGTAGATAACTGACAATGCTTCGGTTAGTCGGAAAACGCAGTACTTATTGCCACGGTCAGTGATTCAAATACTATAATGTAGGAATAAGTAAATCTTGAAGTACAACGCGTAATTAACGAGCATGACAGGTATATGTTTGTACTATCAGCCATTATTTGTGACGCCACAACGTAAAAACTACCTTCTAAGTAGCTTCTGCCTGAGTAGATATTTAATAGTTTCTTGAAACTCATTTGTAAATGATTGCGTAAGCCGTAAGATATTTAATATTATGTGTTGGATCGATCATCTTAGTTATAGAGAGACGATTCTGTACGCGCTAATTGCTTATGTAAAATAATCAAACAGGTCTTTGGCATGCTTACAAGTGTTTTGCTTAGGCGATTAATTACACTTGGTTGAACTTGCCACGATGTTAATAGTACTATTTTTACATTATTACTATGGAAACAATGTAATCGGTATTTTTCATAAAACAACTCGTCGTCTGCTTCTTTCCACCCATTTTAATATTATATAAAATTATTAGAGATAGGCATGTTTACTGAGTTTCTTGCGCCGCTTCTTTTCTTTACGCCATAACATGGTGCAAAACGGTGGTAAATTAGATTAGACTCGAGTAAATAATAACCATAAACAAAATTAAAACTAAATAATTAAAATGAACCAGTTGGCGGTAGGCTAAATAAAACTTTAACAATACTTGGCACTTGACATCTTTTCCTTCCGTGATCACGTTTCGGCCACCACGGCCACCAAAAATGGAGTAACAAAAATCAAAAAAATTACCGCGCTTAAAACCGTTAAAACATACTTTTATTATTGTAACTCGTCAGAGCTTATTATAAATATTTAATGCTATCTACGGTTTATTATACCTGTGGGATACTTTAGAAAGATAGAAATACAATATTTCTTTTTTGTTTTCGTATATTGTATATAATATTTCTAACAGAGTGGAACTCTTTCAGATCCAACGCAATGGAGTACGAGTGACGTCAAATCGTGGGTGATGTTCACGCTCCAGCACTTCAACCTACCTTTAGTCCCGGCTGAGAATTTCGCTATGGATGGCCCGGCGCTGGTTGCATTGACAGAGGAAGAGTTCAACCAAAGAGCACCACAAGTGAGTCTAATATTAAATTTATTGTTCAATCATGTTTTTATTTCTGGTACTCCAGTGTTCTTCACAGAAAGATGAAACGCCTACCTGATTGATGTGAAATGGTTACAGTCGCCTGTAAATATTTTCATCACCTAAGTTACTTATCCATCAACATGCTGCCGACTTGCACATTAATATACAAATATTTATATTGATTAAGTCAAACAAGAAAGAAAGACAAGAAAACAATAATCTTGTTTTGATTAAAAATCAAAAGTTAAATTTTTAGGGGAACAAATGGCAACTATTCCGCATCCAACTAAAAAGAATCACGTAAATCGAAGCATAAATCTCAGCATAATCGGTGTACATACATATAATAAACTAATCAAGTTGAGAATCTCGCCCTTTTTGAAGGCGGTTATATATATTGAAGACATTATATAAAAACATAAAATACAGTCTGTCTAAATACTATATGTACAACAAAAACAAAAATGTATATACTAAATTACCTTATAGTCGCAGTATATTTTTTCTTTCGACATAAATACCAAGATTCCAGTAATATTATTCAGTTAAATATAAAATAAAATGGGATAAAATAATATATAAGGGGATTAAGACACCAGCGCCAATATTAAAGTAAATTTCACTAAGAGAGGACTTTTTTTAAATTTATTTGGACTAAAAATCATTATTGCACGGAATTGAATACCTATATAATCTTATACATAAGTAGTTTTACTTAATACAATACCAACATTATTAAGTAATTGAAATTACTTAATAACTACCGTAAGTAAAAGCAAAAGGCTTTTTGAGTCCATTGATATACAAAAAATCCTTTGAGTCACATATTTTTATTATGCAGATAAACTAAAACAAATAGTGCATTTTTATTGATTTTGATGATTTTCTTATAAATTGGAGTAATTATTTACTTGAGAAGAAAGAACGTCAGTCTAACCACTTAATATGTAGTTGTTTACAATGATAAGATCTTGACCTCAACGTAATATTGGGGGTATTCAATGACCAAAGTTCGTTTCTGATAATACCATGTTTATTAAATAAGTGACAATCTGGGATCTAAAATAGTTATTATTTTATCTGACATACCTACATAATTATATTTCTTTTACAAGATCCAAAAACATTTTACCTAAAAAATGTTTTGTATTTTAATAAAAATCAGTTTTTACGGTAACTAATTTAACGGTAAAAAGGGTTTGAAAAATGTCATTGTAAATGTCATTCTATTACATATTTGTTTCGATTAGTGAAAGAAATGACACTGGGATTCGATTCTTTTTCAATTGGCTATTTTAAATCATCCAAATAAAGTATATGTCTAAGAATTTGCTATCGATCCACGAAAACCGCATCGAAATTGGCCCAGTAGTTTTTACGTGAATCCCAAACAAACAGATAAGAAATCTAAGAAAAAATTCATCATGTTCTCCATCGTTTATATAGTCTATTCCAGTTGTTTTTTTTAATAACTTCAATGTACCGACGGGCTGTTTAGAATTTTGTAATATTACTAGCTTCTGCCCGCGACTTCGTCCGCGTGGAATTTTTTTTTCATAAAAAGTATCCTACGTTACTTCTAATACCTCCAAGAATATGTGTACAAAGTTTCATGATGATCGGTTGAGTAGTTTTCGCGTGAAAGCGTAACAAACAAACTTACATACTATTTATAATATTAGTTAGGATGGATAGATATAAGATATATTAGATTTGTAAGCATGTTCATTAGTGGGTCAAGTTTATAGACGGTATCTTAAAACTTCTTTTACTATATTACTTTACTCGATAGTTTATTGTACGGACATAAAGGTTAGATTTCTAGATCATAAAACATAATATCTAACGACAAACTTCCCACTATTGGGCACTGACTGAATTTTTCAGGGAATGGAGAGGATACTTGCTACTCTTGCGCAGTTTCGTTATAATATTTTTCTTCACCGCCTGCAAGTGGTACTTGTCACAATAAGCACGTTAGATCAGAAAATCTTTCTGAGCAGTCGAATCTATATCATTTGAATAAAGGGCCGAATAAGCTATCGACGATTCGTATCCAGAATAATATTCATGTATTAATAAACTTAAGTAATAACTCTCCATAAGTCATATTACTACAATATATTATCGCCTCTTATCTAAACATTCCCCAAAGCACGTGATGATACTTGGGGTCAAACTTGTCGTTGACATAGACTTGGATAATGCCGCAGTTTTTTTAATGGTAATATTAAAATTAATAACATAGATAGATAAATAACACGTTATTATACACCATTACAGAAAACACAGAAAAACTTATAGCCTAAAATATTCTAAATGTGCACAATGGGCGGTTTTAACCACATTACGTTAATGTAAAATTGTTGATATATTAGTATATTAATATTAAACATTATACACATAAGGAAAATGGGGCAATTGTTCTGATGTCTTCACAAGCTTTGGAAAACAAGAGGAGAATATGGGATTTATTTCATCTTTTTCTTTTCCAGAAAGAACTATATCAGAGATGGGAAGTTATTGTAAAAATCAGTTAAGTAGTTCACAAAATAGACACAGCTAAATTGTCGACTACTTTCCCAAAGGGTTAATGGTTGTCAAATAAAACCGACAACTGACAAATTTTGGCTCTGTTGTCGGTTAGCGATTCATTTACCCATTAGTCAAAGAACCATCAGCTGGTTTTTAAGCCGGACAATGAATTACTTTTAGCTGCATAGATATGTTTTTAGAATTTCAGTTGGTTACACACCGCTAGATTATACATGTAACATTTAATAAATAAAGTTTTTATACAAAGTAATCTGTATTAATTCAGTAAACTATATATAGTTACCATACGTGGACATTGACTATCTACTTTAGTCACTTGTGGGATAGGGTCAAGTGGCTGGTAACAATATTTGTAAATTATACATATCATATATAATTACTTTCTATTAATCTATTTACAGATTCATTTATTTAGACCACTATGATTTAGTTGATATCTACAAGCATTTTGTCGCAAGTACAATTCTAGCTTACCCCACTCTCCCCGTAAGGTAGGGTGTACATGACAGATCAGACGTCAAAAAAAACTTAATAATAATTGATCCTAAAACCAGCAATACAGTGGTTATGTTACTGAATGAAATAATATATACAGAGATAACAAAGTAAAAAAATAATGCGTTAAATAATACCATAATCATTATTCACACGCAAAGTGACGTAAGTGTCTACAGATGGTTGACTAAAAGGAAGTAATTACTATAAAAACCTGATCACCGAAATTACCTTAAATTACATTGCCTAACGTTTAAACTTTATATAATATATAAGCACTAAAACTTTGATTACCGATAAAATTGTCATATAAATCGGTTTTAGATTCAAATGTTACTTATGAATCATGTTATTTATTACCTTGTAATATTGACAGTCCTTAAAATTCACGAAATAACAATTTTTTTGAGGCAGTTTTTTCTGCGTTAACTTAAGTTACTGTATGAAGGCTACTGTTTATAAGTCGCCTTCACCAGATACTGAAAAAATATTTCCCTTTAGAAAATAGGTACTCGTGGTAGATTAGGACTAACTTACGCGGGTTTAATTTTAATAAAATCTGTTCATATTCTGGCCAGAAAATATGCTTATGTGACTTTTTTGATATAAGGACGTACGCCTAGAGAGAAAAATAAATTCAAAAAACGAAGTAATAATTTTCAAGACCTGTCTAACACTACCCAAATTTATCAAAAAAATTTCATCCACCAGTAATGTGATCTACATACCACCTTTGTTTAAGGTGAAATTCTTTAAAGGACTCTCATTCTTGGGACATGACTCGTAGCATGCTTTGGAGCTCGCTGTTCTCCTCGGTAATAAAAATCCCCGGTGTCCTCCTATCGCCAGAAGTCCACAGGAAGAGGTAGTGTGAACCCACGACCCTGTCTGGCGTTGGCTTACCCCTGATTGAGATTCAAATTAAAAAGCTTTCATTTAAAATAAATTCCGCTGGAGAACAGTTTTTGAAGGTCATACATGTAAGACAAAATTTAAATTTATTTCGTACTTCATGTACACCGCTTCACAATGTATTCAAATTATCGCTGTTCAAAGGAGAAGAAGCTGTCGAATAAATTATAACGTGGATTTATTCAAAAGTGTAACCACAACTGTTTTTTCTAGCAAAATTTTTAAGTTTTCCATGTTATAGGTACTTTATTCTAAGAATAACATTTATCTGGTGACTGAAAATCAGCTCAAAATGTAAGACTATTATTAAATAGTAATAGAATTAAATATTTTTTTATATAATCAAAATTATTATTTATTGCGTAGGAAAGTTTACGATAAGGCTAATTACGCTTTATGGATATGCCTGTCATTTTTTTTTATATATATGAAGTAGACTTTAATTTTATTTCCTAGATTATATTGTAATTTTAATGTTGTATCTCTAAGATACGTGATTTATGGAAAAAATATCTTAAAATCACTTATTTGTCTGCCTATAAACGTATAAGCAATATTCAATCAAACGCAATAAGGCAACACAATGCATTTCTGACACCTTTTTAACGGTGATTCAAAGCTGTACACGTTACATAACCGCATTTAAACTAAATACATGCCTAATACACTCGTTAAGACGTCAATGTACACTAAAATAAAAGATGTTATGCAACGATCGTTCATTGTGCGTCAGATATAGACTTTGATGCAAGTTGCATAATAATTGGGTAGGAGGCGATCTTGGACGGATTTCCTTGAAGAAATAAATATGTGAACAGCCTATTATGTCATTATTAAGTAAACGCTGTTAAAATACACTTTCGAGATAGTTTTATGAGGAAAATCCTGTACAGTTTTCTTTGGTTTTAAAATTCATTACTTGCTCAAGACTTGGGGCTTTATATTCAGTTGGTTTGAACCTTATAATTCGAATGAAATATGCGCGTAAATGTTTAATCTTATAAAATTACAAAAGCTTTTATAAAAAAAACTGGAATAAACTATATAAAACACTAAGCATTTATTTAAGATTCCTTGTTTAAAATTAATTTATAATTCCCTAAAAAAATAAACAAAATGCCAGAGACTTAAAAACTAAGAAACCCCTCTTTTATGATTTGGATTCGTGTAAATAGCTGATCTCACTTAAATTTTGGTATTTGTTTTGATGTCACAAGTAGACACTTTAATTTTATTGCTATAGATGGACATGACTTTAAATAAAGTAAACTAAAATAATCCAATCAGAACCACGATTAATTTATAGTTCATTTAAATGAAGTTACTAGTTTACATAGACTGTTTTGTCAATGATATCACTACTATTTTAAATGACCATTAGGCTTGAAGTGAAATTGCAGATTTTTAACGAGATAAATATATTTACACAAATACCCATAGGTTAAAAACAAACAAACATGTCTCGGTAAATATAACGATGTGACTTTCATCATTGGGGAAAGTTGTGAGGCGACGAGGCGTACCGACCACGTTGAATTCATGATAACTAACTGTATATAAAGTAATGCAAGAATAGCCTCAAATTTTTCCAAATACATCTAGCCTATTATGTTCCCAAAATAAAAAAAACCAGTAGAAGTGAAACAAAATGTGACAAGGGGTGGGAGAATTCCAAATTTCGTGACGTAACATTTCATATATTATATCGTTAAAATATATTTAAGCTTTATGCACGAAATTTGAAGAATTAATGTAAAACTTCAAAATATTTCCAACTTTATCTGTATGATGTGTATGAGAATAGTGTTTAAATTATTAAATATAATGTATTCTATGTCATCCTCTCGCAGGCTTAGTCGCCTAGATTTATGTGTTATCTCTTTTAAGTGTCATTTTTCGTTTCATCCAGTTTCAAATTACAACGATTCTAAAGCAGTTTCACTTGAAAAAATCATATCTGGATTTTTTTCTACTTTTTCTTCTCCACTTCGCGCACGTCCATTGAATGACGCACATATCGTTCTTCATTATGTTTAGCCATCATTTCTTGTGACGACCCTTTTACCGAATTCTTGTGGAGTCGGCATTGCTTGATATTTGTATCCCATATAACCAGTCGGTTTATGTGCAACCTGGCAGTACAAGTCAAGACGATTTTCTTGTACTATGTCTACTAGTCACGAGTACGAAAGCTAGCACAGGTGCAGTAGTTCCTAATGCACTCCTTCCATGTGACTCCGTACATCCACTACAGCACATTCATCTCAGTGACAAATAGCTTTTGCATACAGATATTGCTCAAATATGAAAATCACAGAGTAGAAAGTAGAAATAAAAACATTAACAAGTTCATATTTAGTTGCAGGCAGGGAGCACGTTACACGCACAACTGGAGATATGGAAGGCAGCACGGCACGAGGCCTGGAGGACATCACAGTGGTCAGAACAACACCAGCCTTCGCCGAACCCAACGCCCGCTGGTCAACCCTCAGCAGATGACATGAGCGATGGTGAGTTTCTTCCTGTCATTATTTAAAGAAACATTAGATGATGCAAGTTTGCACTGATTTTTATGGTTATACGGTTAATACACCATGCGGTACACAAGAACCTTTTTCAAGTAGGAACCCTTTCAGGGTAGTGTAATGAGAAAATGAGAGCAAGAATCTAAAGCTAGATTACCTCTTCCTCTATACCAGGCTGTAGACAAAAATAGTATATAATAAGAGCGTTACACTTGCCTAAATAAAACTATAGTAGCTGTTTTTGCATTGCATTTTTTCATTCTTCTCTGACTATAAAGAAATTCAGTTCTTCATAATCTTAAAATACAAAAATGACTTGTAAAATATTTTCGAAAAATTATGTTGTCAAATGTAGGTAGGTATATACGAACTTATATTTTTGTCTACAACAAAATAAGTATTCAGAAAAAAGTAGAAATTATTTACATACCGTTATTTGGGACAGTTAAAGAATTTTAATATTTGAAAAAATGAGAAAAACAACTACGATGTGTAAATAGAAAAACGTGCTTATTTTATTGCTTCGAGAAAGTCCGTCTAGAATTTTGCGACAAAAACATCCATTGCAATAAATTTTACAGAAAGCAAGCGTGAGTTTTTACTTAAGTCGATTCCGAAGCAAAATATTTCCTTGGACTTGGAGAGATTTTTTTATCAAAAGCATTTGACACGTACAGTAACACTAGTATATTAGAATGAAGTGACTTTCTATATTCACTCCTATATCCTCTTACAACAAGTAATTAATATGTTATATATTTATACAGTAAATATTTACTTTATTAGTCACTGTAATAAATTAAATTATAAGGCATTATGTACTTATTGGATTATATGCTAGATATATTGTAATCTGAAAGTAATAAAATTATCAATAATATATCTATATGTCTAAGGCGAAACCCAATAAAACCACATAAACAGTAGGCAATAATGAAATTGGAATATTCGAGTATGATTAAATGGTGGTTTCTAATATGTCTCTTGTAATAAAAGAAAAAAGCCATATGCACTAAATTAAAAAAACCCCTTAAACTAAAGTAAATGCTATGAAAAAACTATACCTAGTTAGAGTTTATTTGGCATTGGCTAATAACTACATTACTAAAACACATCATACGAAGATTCCTGGTAAGCGAGATAATAACTGATGATAATAATAAATTGATAGTGCGGTAGTTACATCAACTGCTGATATTCCGTGTCCAATGAAATTTAAGAGTCGGTACTAATCATGCAGGAACACGCACACACCTGCATAGTTGGTTATATGCAGTAAGTTTCAAATCAAAGGTGAAGGGTAGGATTTCAGCATCCCATATACAGGCTCCAATAACAAAAGAAAATGGTGCTCGCAATATGTTCCCTATAGTAAGAGTAAAGGGAAATCAGTCATCAATGAAAAGGAATCCTTATAAATTGGTGGTAATATTAAGACATTAGATTTAGCCTTTCTTGGAGCTTTTTATCAAAGGTTTAGAAATGAATACTTCAAAGTGACACTAAATAATCATATACTTGGCAACATGATTCAGTATAAGGGAAAAGGCAATATTGTAAGCAATGTAGCACAGAGATGCATCTATGCATTGTGAAGGACCGTTAGTGGACACACATAGGGACCCTGTTTAAAGAACTAGCCGATGATGTATGGCCTAATGCAGTCGTACGTATACAGCGTGAGATGGTAAACGCTTTTAATTTAAATGGTGAAGAATATATTGGAATACAAAGGGCAAAATATAAAAATAAGAACATATTCAGAACAAATGCTAATATAAAATGTATATAAATAAAGGTATATGATTTATATTAAGCGATATTAGTAAAATCTGCTGAGCAAAGAGTTAAATGTTTCAAATGACCCAAAACCCGGTTTTAATAAACTATTTATAGATAAATCATTAGCTTAAAGATTTTTTTGCGTTTGTAATGGTATTGATCTATTTACAGGAATTCTAAAGTTGAAATTTAAATTTCCTTGTAAAATCAGCAAAAAAAAAAATATATTTACAATCAAACGTCAATGGTGAAAGTCAAATAAATGATAATTTAGTTTGATAATTAATTACTTGATCAACTAACTCTGAAAAATAGGACGAGATTGGTAGACTATAAGATAGACGAAATATTATTATGAGAGCAGCGTCATACTGTTCCTTTATCGCTATATCACCCCGATTCAATCCAATTAAAAATATACGGGGGATAGTGAAAACTTACGTCGCAAAAGTCGCAATGACATGAATACTATAAAGACATTAGCTGAGGAATAAATTAATAGCATAACTACAGTTATGCTATTAATTTTTTCCTGGAAAATGAAAAATAAATATCTGCATGCTATTGAAGAGGAAAAGAAATTTGATGGCAGGAATGAAGACATATATAATATCAAAACGAATTAGAATTTACACGAATGATTTATCGCATGAAAGTGAGGATAAGGATGATAACGAAATGTCTGGAATTGATGAAATTTAATATTAAGAATTACGTTTGATATAAATATTCATTATTTTGATGTTGTTTTATATTATTAACAACAGCGTACTGATGTTTATGAAATTATAAGTTGCTAGTAACAGTCATGGAAGAACAGCACTAAGAATGGCAATCACCTGTAAACCCAACTAAATCATAAATCTTACAGCACTAAATGGTGCCAAAGTGCTGTAGGTATCCTTGTTCGATGCTTTTACACTGGTGTGTTTAATATAGGCTTTTCACGCTAAACATAGTTTATGACACCTTCGCTTAAATTACATAGCGGGACAGTAGTGTTTAAAAGGCAATAACAAATTAACTACAAATACATTGTTTTAAACAGATTAGAAGAAATAGTTGCAAAGAATCCCAATAGTGGGCGAAACTAACATTTTGTTATAAAAAAAATGGTGATAATTTTTTTTACAAAGATAAAAGACTTATTTTAATATATTTACAAAAGGAATTTATTTATAAATCTAATCAAACTATCGATAATGACAATATCTAGAAAGATATATTTGTAAGTTATTTTGTATGTATTTAAAAATTATGATAAACTTGAGTAGCTGAAGTATTCATATCACATTTAATTTTCAGAAATGGGTTTGACGCAAACCGAATACTAGAAATTTATCAACGATTAGATATGATTGTATCTTAAATAAAGTATGGCAAAAATATAAAGAAATAAACGATTGAATATAAAATATTTTCAAGTAGTGCAACGAATACTCGTAATGAGTTTGCAATAATTAAAAATAGTTTTCCAACAATATACACGGATTCTTATGTGTTATTTAGATAGAGAAAACATTTAGACTAACCATAAATATTTGAAATTAGTTCTACATATATATACTAGTATAAAGAAAATACAGTTAGGTCATAAATAAAAAATGAGCAACACAGTAGGGCAGGAAATAGCAATCACAATTATCCAAGACTCGAGGTTGTCAAGTCTCCACATGTTACTTCTGATGTAGAGATTTATATCTATAGAGCTCGAATGACGAACACACAAACGTAAAGCAGGCCACCAGGCTATATCGAGAATTCACAATTTATTAAGACTTAAGACTTCAATCTGAATCAAAAGTAAACAAATAATAAAAAAAATATTCCAAAAGGAGAACAAAGTTCGGTTTGAAATTTTCAAAATTGAATTTTGATTATGGTCAAAACAAAAATATTAGAAAGTGTAATATTTATTTTTCCTAAAGATAAAAAAGTAAGTTAATTCGTTTATTACTTCTGAAGCATAAGAGTAATAGAACCTAGTTTTCCTGTTAACAAATATGCCTTTAAATGTCTAACTTCTACACTATTGATATATGAAAATTACAAAGGAATGAAAATTAAATCAAACTGTTCTGATTTTCGTATAAACCTCATCATATCAATCTCACACGTCTGACGGATTATAAAAATCAATGACCCAACTAATTTCAAAATAAGATTTATTGCCGTCTAACATCCTATTGCCACACCCAGTTACAGTTAACCCATCCATCAGGGCTGTGTGTATTGCCATGAGGTCCCTCACTCTGCCACCATATACGTCTGTACGACTTTTTGTTGCTTTTTCCGTCGACCGAGTTAGCTGATAGTTGCAAGTCTCGCAAGGTCGCGGGCATTTATTAAGACCGAGAAGGGTTTTTATCATGTTCTATAAAAGACACATCAACATTACCATCTCGTTGAAGACATATACAGTGAAATTCCAAGTAAAAGTTCTTTAGTCTTTGGAGATATTGAAAAAGCGAACGATAATAAAAGTGTAGAAACTGATTTAAATTACATTAAATCTGAAAATCATGTTTTGGATGAAATAGGTACATATATTGATTTTCATAAATGCTTTTTTGATTCTGCCAGCTTACCTACATTTTAAAACGTTAATCTTTGTTTATAGTAGCGTTTAAAATGTTACATTAATAAAAGCTACTTAAAAGATGATTTGCATAACGATGCCAACGTATGTTCCACATGCATTTTGCAAATAGAAATTGATTTCCAAAATTTTGTGTTTTTATATTATACTCTTTGATTATATATTAACTTGTGTTACGTAGTAGTACGTTGATTCAGTGTTTGATATAAATATGCTTTGATAGTTATTGATAAGTAGTTATTGATTTGGGAAAAAAATAAGACGCTTAAGAATGGACTTTATTTTTAAACCTGTAAATATGTTTTTCGTTTACAGCAGTAGGTACATAATCTTCATCTGTAGCATTCCATTCAGCACTTAGCTTTCTTCTTTAAATAGAATGTTTATATGATACGTTCGAATGTCTGTTTACACGTCTAGCTCTGAAGGCTAGCTGCTATAAATTTATACAATGTTTACTCTATCGTTGCTAAAATAAACTTTGTAAGCGTTGAAAATCTAACTTCTTTTATTTGAAAGTGCGTATTAATAAGAGTTTGACGTTTGTTGTCATAAATAACTATAAATTGATTTCTGTGTGGGAACATAACAAATATTGTAACTAGGTACCTAACAACATTTAATTATTTTAGATACGAGAACCTTTTGTTTTACTTTTTCTAGCTTCATGACAACTTCAATATTATATTCGAAACCTGTTTTGCTATAATGGAATGTATGTTTATTGACTCGTCAAAAAGAGTTGTTAATGAAAGACTTACTTTTTTACTTACGTTGATAGTGTAGGATTAAATTCAATCTAAATTCTTAAGGAGGACTATTAAAAATTTGATATCGTTAAACACATTGACATTATTTATGCTAACGTAATTTCTTCGGTAGTTTCGAATTTATTACAAGACTGGTACTGTTCATAATGACTTTCACTTCTTGCATAAAATACTTGTTTTAATTGATTCAATTCTTAATTTTACTTTTATAACTCTATTTCAAGCATTCACGTCTTCAACCGAATATCTAATTAAAGCTAGATTTCTATATCTTTATTTATAGTATTTGGTGGAAAATTTACGTTACTACGGTAGTTTTTAACAGTGTAATAAATGTATGGGTAGAAAAAATACAAAACCAAAGGTACATAAAATTATTGCGTTGACGTCGACAATGCAAGAATATAAAGGGTGGTTAAATTTCAAGGGCCGATGTTGATTTTGAATAAAATACAAACTATTTAGGAAATTATTGTAATTTTATTTTATTATGATATATTGGTGTTACTCAATTATGTATGGAATAAAATATCGGCCAAATGGGCGCCGCGACCACGGCGGCACACCTCCATCCGATGGTCCAAATTTTCGATGACCCTGAGGCATAATGGAGGTTCTATGCCGTTAATGTGCCGAATTATCTCATCCTTTAGCTCTTGAATTGTTGCTGGCTTATCGACGTACACCTTTTCTTTTAAATAACCCCAAAGAAAAAAGTCCAACGGTGTCAAATCACATGATCTTGGCGGCCAATTGACATCGCCATTACGTGAGATAACACGGCCATTGAATTTGTTGCGCAAAAGAGCCATTGTTTCGTTAGCTGTGTGGCAAGTGGCACCGTCCTGCTGAAACCACATATCGTTTACATCCATATCTTCCAATTCGGGCCATAAAAAGTTCGTTATCATCTCACGATAGCGAACACCATTCACAGTAACTGCCTGACCGGCCTCAGTTTGGAAAAAATACGGCCCGATGATGCCGCCAGCCCATAAACCGCACCAAACAGTCACTCTTTGTGGGTGCATTGGTTTTTCGACAATCAATCTTGGATTCTCATTCGCCCAAATGCGGCAATTCTGTTTATTGACGAATCCACTGAGGTGAAAATGTGCCTCATCACTGAAGATGATTTTCTTCGAAAATTGATCATCCACTGTTGCCATTTCTTGCCACCATTCTGCCCATTCACGACCTTTGGAATGGTCAAGAGGCTTTAGTTCTTGAGCCAATTGCACCTTGTAAGCGTGTAAATGCAAGTCTTTATGCATAATGTTCATCAACGACGAGCGTGAGAGGTGCAATTGTTGGGCACGACGACGAGTTGAGGTGGACGGCTCTTCAGCCACACTATCGCGAACAGCAGCAATATTTTCTGCAGTACGAGCTGTACGAGCATGCACTGGTGTTCTCACATCTTCTACAGACCCGGTTTGCTCGAATTTTTCCACGATTTTTGCGATTGTACGCACATTTGGACGATCAAATTGACCAAAAAAATCACGAAGTGCACGATATGCATTTTGATTTGAACGCCCATTATCATAATAAGTCTGGATAACTTTAACACGTTGTTGGATTGTGTATCTCTCCATGGTTCAAATTGAGTAAGTCTAAAATAGAGAAATGTCAAATAAAATTCGGAAAAAAACTTGGCGTTTAGGTGTGGTTCACATTCAACATCGGCCCTTACAATTTAACCACCCGCTATATGCAAGATGCAAGAAAATATGGCTTCAGGCAGATTCGGTTGTGTTCAATTTGAAATTGTATTAGTCCATTGAAATTTTACATGAGCTTTGCATTTTTTAGAGGACGCAATTTTATTTTTGGGACGTGTGTGGGGGTCAATAGAAGCTTAACCTCAAGTTTGTGGGGTCGCCACCCTTGTCCCCCGGCTGCCATCTTGGAAAAAGTGGTGAAAACACTTTTTTCGCGATATCTCAGAAACTATGCGTCTTGCAAAAAATTTGTAAAGTCATAACTGTGATATATTCATAATTCTGCTGCATGTTTCGCCAGAAAATACATAAAAAACGCACCTACGGACTCTACCTCATAGGTGGCGGAGAAAACGGGGGACCTTTTCTACCTGCTTAACATTCGATAAGTTAAATTTGGTAAGTTCTATGGTAAAGAAAAATTTTAGGAATTTATAAAAAAAATCTCACTTCTTGGCTTATAACTTCTTTAATTAGGGCAAAAAGTTATATAACAATTTGCTACAAATTATGACTTTACATTTTTTTTGTAAGACGCATAGTTTCCGAGATATCGCGAAAAAAGTGTTTTCATCACTTTTTTCAAGATGGCGGTCGGGGGACAAGGGTGGCGACCCCACAAACTTGAGGATAAGCTTCTATTGACCCCCCACGCATGTCCCAAAAATGAAACTGCGTCCTCTAAAAAATGCAATATTCGGTCCTTAAATTGTAAGATTTCAAGGGATTATATACGATGACAACAATCCCATTTTTTTACTTACAAATTAACATTGTGTTTTATACCTAGCTGCTATTTCTTCTCGGTCACACATGTCACATTCATAGGTTTTCTATTCTTGTAGAGAATTAATATGCATTCAATTTAAAGCGTTAATTAGTTTTTTAATATAATCTTAATTTTAAATTATGGCGCGATTAGTTTTGTGGGTCGATGATGGTTGTATTTTATGGTTTACTTTAGTGATTGTGATTTATGAGTTGAATTCTCTAATGAATCTAAGTCCATAATGAATGAAACAAATACGTCAAGTTTCGCGTCGAAAATGGATCGCGTGGTCTTGATTATTTGAATTTTTAATCGCTCTCTGATAAATGTGAAGTAGCGTGTGATAAAGGTTACCATGTTCTGCATAATAAATAAACAGAAAGTTCGTTATAATGAAACCAAATTTCTAATTATATGGGAATCAAAGTCTTATGAGATATGAATAAATTGTTTACGTACCTATTTATGTGTCTAAATATTTTTCCATGAAAATCGTTAGGCAATCGACACTAATGTTTAGTTCTTTTTGTTTGTTACTTTCTTTGCAATCTGAGGAAAAATGTGTGAAGCGTAGGAGGTCTCCAATGAAGTAACTTTTCTCGAAATATTGCCTATATTTACAAGTTTTCAGTAAGAACTTGGTTGCGCGTACGAAGATTCGTTTTTGTTCTGTACTGAATTTCGAATATTGACGGTTGGCCATAGACTATTGAGCGTTGGCATAGGTAATATTGCGCGTCGGGCGGCGCGGGTGGGGCCCCTAGGGGTATAGGGGTTCTCACTCACCCGCACATGCCGTCGAGATGAGAGCGCGAGTGTTCCGCGCGCGCTCATCTCTCTTCCCGTGGGGCGAGTTACAGACCGCCCCACGCCGGAAAAGACCCAGTAGTGGCCAGAGACCTAGTTCCCTGGCATTGAAAGAGGCCCAGTGAGCGGGGCCCACGCCTGCCAGGGCACGCGGAGTTGGGAAAACCGCATACACGTAGCCCTGGCATAAGGCGCAGGACGGAACACCCAGGGATTTTAGTGGGTATCCCTAACTGGGGAGTGGCAATAGCGTGGCTCCGGTTCTGACCGGGCACGCTAGTGCCACCCCCGATTTGGCGAATCCCACACTCTCACCGGGTCGCGAACATCCCCCAGGCTTCTGTGCCTGTCGCGGCTTAGTCCTCAAACGGATTTCCCCTGGCCAAAAAAAAAGGTAATATTGCGCGTACATACCGGCGCAAGCGTACTGTTTCATGCCCGACTGGATCAGCGTGTAATTGTGTTCCCTTGGTAAATTGTGCGGCAACAAAGTGATTTATCAAAATTGACATGTCACCACTATGAAGCTCTGAAATCAACGGAAAAACAACAGTTAATATAACAAATAAGTTATGGCTGAACGTATATATATAAATAGATGTAGAGTTGACTTAGTCTGTCAAGTTAGTATCTTTCCCTCGGTTTAGACTCGAAAGGCAACAACCCTCCGGTGATACGATCTTGAAGCCGCTGGCAGCTTCCCACTGATAGTGTCTATACTGTGATTCTCAAAATAATTACCTAACATTTACGATCTTTGTTTATTTTAAAATACCCGCACATCATTTTAATAATATGGGTTCAAATCCTATGTAGGGAACATGCACCATTTAGACAGTTGTTCTGATCTAATATGTATTATTATAATTTACCGTATGCTGACAATAACAGAGTGATTTTCTCTAGCCTGATTTACAATTGCATGAGTAGTTAATTTGCGAAACTGTCGAGTTAAATTAACTTATGATCATTTATTAGTATTTTTTAGTTATAAAAATTTAAAGGTGCACAACACTTTAAGAACATTTACAAAACATTGATCATAAGATTTTTTTATTATTGTAAAGTAGAGATTAGGGAACTTGGAACTACTAAACATCATCAGTTCATAAGTTAACTCAGTCTTTCTTCCACAGATGATGATTCTGAGACAGCGGGTACAAGTACAGCGACGGCGACAAGTGGAAAAGCGAAGACTGGCAGCACGCACATACACTTATGGCAGTTCCTCAAAGAACTGCTGGCGTCACCACACGTCCACGGGTCTGCGATTCGGTGGTTAGACCGAAGTAAGTTCACATCTTCATACTTAACTTGCCTTGAGGTCAATAATTAATTTGTCAAGTGGTAGGACATTGGCCTGTCTGGGTGGCAACCACCCCTGGTTTAGAGTATGCCGCCATAACAACATTGATTTGTGTTCTGGTATTAGCGGCCAGGTACCAGTCCCCTTTAGAGAGCAGCAGCGTATTTGTACTATTCACCGCTTTCCACCAGTGCCTGTCTGCTGAACTTGTGCAATAAGAAAAATTATAAACCACAAAATCGGGGGTACTAATTCCGACACATAGATTCCGAAAACACAAATTTTAGAGTTTTTGTCTATCTCTGTGTTTGAGTTTCAATTCGAGATAGGATACTTACTTACTTAGGATACTTTGGGTCTCGATAAATCAAATCGTTTCCGTGGGAGACACGAATTTAGCGACAAGCAATATAGTCAATGTTTTTGGCGCTGCCCGTTGCAATTCTCCATTGTATGGTCTTATAATCTAATATTATAAAAAGGAAAGATTTGTATTTTTGTGACGATTCAACTTAAAAACTACTGGACCGATTTCAAAAATTATTTCACCATTTGAATGCTATATTATCCCAGATTAATATAGGCTATATTTATTACTAGAAAAAGTTAAGGATTCCCACTAAAGCTTCGATAATGAAACCCAAGGTGTAGAAGAATAGTGTCTGAGTGGGTCCGGGGATGGTTTATATTTACAATTTCACCCGGTAGATGGCGCTGGAATCGGGTTTTAGATTTTTATTGGTTCAGGGCAGGACAACGTCTAACGGAACCGCTAATAACTAATAATATCCTTAAGTCAATTATCAAGAGTTTATTTTAAGAGACTAAATCCCAAAAAGATTTTGAAGTAAGTCGTGAGCTCTAAGTGAATTACATGACTTATGAAAACCGCGCAAAGCATGCTGTCATTTTTATTTTTAACCATTACGTACTATTTTTGTTGTAAATGCAATATCCATCAACTTTATCATCGATATAGTTTATCGTAAGTATAGTAATACTATACTTAAGATATGTCTAATATGATAAACAAACATTATTGTGTTTTACTATAGGCATTCTTTTAATGAAATGTTAATAGACTTCTTTAGCTGCAGCATATAATCAAACGACTGGACAGAGTCAAAATTATTATCGAAGCATTTAATTGATAAAATAGAAAAAGTATATCTTTGTCATGTTATTCATTGATTGATACTATGAAGACATTTTAATGATCTATGAATTAATGTTAGGTTTTTATAATAAATCATTATATTTATTTCATATTATATGTATTAAAAAAATGTTTAACCTTCAAATATTATAAACGCGAAAGTTTGTAACAATGTATGAATGTATGTTTGTTACTCTTTTACGCAAAAACTACTTAATGCGTTTTGATGAAACTTCACAGTAATATAGCTTACACATCAGAATAACACATAGGCTATAATTTATAAATATATATAGTGTGAATTATCTAAATTATAACATTATATTCAACCTATGGGTTCTACCCATAATTACTTAAGCCTATAAATAGAATTCAGATTTTTTATATATTTAAATCAACACAAGTACCACACGAATCTATATCAATCAAATTCTTATCAAGGCGTTATAAATGGAAAATTATTGAACCAAGGTGAACGGGCTTGTTACGTACTAAACATGTAGTGCTGTAAAGGTTTTATCGTGACTCGCCTTCTAGGTTACCATTGTTTCGATTAATAGCCCATTATGTCGAGATTCGAGATGCAAAAGTATGCCCTTTTTTGGTCGTCACGATTTGGGGAATTAGCTTAATCTGTTATTTCGTTACTCTATTCAATTTTATTACTTTGTCGACACTAAGGACTTTTGACACTAGTGTCACTAGTACATTATACAACACATTCACCAAGTTCCAGTCTCCCTTAACAGAGCAGCAGCGCATTTGTAGCACCCATGGTGTTGCAATAGGCGATGGTAACCGCTTCCCATCAAGTGGGCCGTATACCTGTCTGCTAAACTCATGCAATCAAAATAATTAGTCAAGAGTTTCATTTAAATCAGGTAGCCTGAAAGAGAGAGAGAGAGAGGTTGGAAGCGTTATAGCCGCATGCTGCTTTAGAATTAAACTATTGTAAAGAAGTGGTTTTAAGAAATGGTTTCTATCTATTAGGTATATAAGCAGTCTTATTTTGGATTATATGTTAGGACAAGTTTTATGCCTTAGTAAAAGATTGGAAATTCATGGAGTTAATAATATCAGGTCATACACGACCCAATACTAGACTAAGGCCTCCCAATTTTAAGGGGGACGGGAGATATATCAGCAACGCTTGTTAAAGACAGTTTAGCGACTTTGCCCATCACGATCATTTTATCGTTATTGTAACAATATCTAAGTTAGGTTAGAAAATCTATAGGCCATAGCTCATTATAGCCACCGGGCATCCGACAAGCACTGCCTTCTTGTAGTGGACGTCGCGTTACCCACCAGTGAATCTCGCGTGATCAACGTCTATCAGCAATTTGTAGTAGTTTATGGGTGAATTAATCGGAGCAGCGGGTTGACACCGAGTGGTCCACTTGCTGCCTCGTGATGCCCTTTTCGGCCACGATTTGAACAATCGTTGAAACAGGATATCGGTGTATTAGTCACTATGCTATCATTTTCAAGAATGATAGCATAAAGGAATTAAGATATTGTTTCTTAATAGTTATTGATATTAATTCCACGTACATAGTAATTGCTTAAGGTCATTTGCGTTGTCAGTTGTCAATGGCTACTGCGTTATCACTTCTAAATATTGTATAATACATTAATGCGCCTCTCTTATGTAATAAAAGGCCACGCAATGAATTCGTGTAAAGTGATTAAAATACATTTAAAATATGACAATGATAAATATATCGATCCCTTATGTATTCAATGATTAACATAGATATTACTAATTATAATACTTCAACATTAGTCTAAATATATATATTATGACAAACAGATATTAATAATACCTAGCGATAGACAATAATTACAGAACGTACACTGGTTGAAACAAAGGAAATTTTACAAGCGTAATGTGTTTAGAAGAATGATAAGTTGTATGTTACGTACGGTCAGACAGAAAGTATCAACTAAAGTTACTAGAAATTTATTTCATATTTGTAATTACAATTTACATTCACATAAAAAACCTTAATTTTAAGGTTTTTTTAAGATATAAATAATATATCCTACAGTTTAACTAGAAAAATATTACAAATTATAAACAGGTTCCAAATTTCCGTCTCTTGGGAACATTCCTAAAACGGTGTCCGTGCTATCAAATTGGATGGCAAAGTTTATCCATTTAATAAGTATAGTTAGAAAAAAAATGCAATAATATTTCAGTTAAAAAACGCTTATGACTACGAAAACATTACAACTCACTTTATAATGATAGAAGAGCATTCAAAATTTAATAAAACTACGTTTTAACGGTTTTAAGCGCGGTAATTTATTTGTTTTTGGTTTATCCGACGTTTCGGCTGCTTTTCAGTGGCCGTGGTCACGGAAGACCGCTAAACCGTAGTTTTATTATGTGTAAAAGTCGCGAAAACTTAAGAAAATATTACATTCCAAATTTCTTTGGCAAAATATTCAAATCCCTATCACGCAGGGCATATGAACGTATGACAGCCGGGATAGAGATCCAACATAGGGTACTATTGATAATGGGTATCGTAAGTATATGTATGTTATTTTACGATTCGTTTAAAGATCGTAAAAAAGAACAAACAAAATTACTTATGCCGTACTTATATTTCAAAAAAACTCTTGAGATACATAAATACACGTAAAGTACATTTCTTACACGTATTTTGGAAAGTGTTTTTCGCTTTTTATCTTTAAACAGCGGTGAAACGTTACTAAGCGTTGTACATAGAATAGGAAGTAGATTTAAATTATATGTATGACCTTCAAAAATCGTGTCCAGGGAACTTGGAACAGGGAACAAAAAACTTTTGAATTTGAATTTGTTTAGTTTCTATATCTTCCTAACTATTCCTTTGATTTATTTCTAGTAAATAATTGATATAAACTCTACACAAGTGACGTTAATTTCTCTATTATTAGTAAAGTAAAAGTATAGACCATAACATAAAAACTGGTGGAAATTATGGTCACATATAATTTGCAATCTAAACTGTTACAAAGATTTTTTTTTGCTGACCATACTCGTATGAAGTATAATCACAGAACAAAGTGAATAATTTATTATACGAAATCGTGTTCAAAGCCGGTTTGAATGCTTTTATATTAAAACGTGGGTGTTAATTTCTGGGCCGTATATTTTACTTTAATGCATTATTAAATTTGATTTAAAATTTTATGTAGCGTTATTTGCAACTTTGAAAGGAATTTGGAAATTAATGTTTGGATACAACTGCTGTAACTGACTTTGTTAATTTACTTTCATTTAGATAAATTTCACGACTTTTTTAGCCGTTTCACAGTTAATTTTATAAACTTACTATGTAAACATTTTCTTGTAGACAAATCTTTAATTTTAAGTATACTTAACGGATATATAGTCACTCGTGGTAGCTACTAAGCTACTAAACTAAAGCAATTGCGTCTCCAATGTATTGGCTCGAATTCTAGCTGGGAGATAAATCCTAGCTGATAGATAGACAACAGTTTATTACAAAATAAACAATTAAAAAAAAAATTACAATACTTGTTGTCAAAACAACAGGCGGCTTTATCGCTAAAAGCGAACTCTTCCAGCCAACCAAGCTTAAAAAAAACTTAAAAATAGTTTATCAATATCGAATATTTATAGTACACTAGCTGTGCCCGCCATGTCGTCCGGGTGGAATTTGTTTTCAAATAGTGTACCTAACTAACACGACTTTCTTTACATATATAGATAGATGTAGCATATAAGTACTAAGGATTTTTAGTAGTTATATGTATGTATATTTAAAAATAAGAACAATCGCTCTACTCTAAATTGCACGAATAAATAAGATGGCTGGTAAACAGGACATGTAATTCAAATGGAACAACTATAATAAATTTTGCGCGTGTTTGTAGCAAGAAAACCTAGCAGTTTAAGAATAAAAATATTCACGGACCAACGTTCAAATGTCTCTAAAATAAACTAACAATACGATGAACATGATGGTTAATTCAAAATGCGTTCCGCAGGTAACGGTGTCTTCAAAATTGAGGATTCAGTACGCGTCGCCAGGCTTTGGGGAAAACGTAAGAACAGGCCTGCTATGAACTACGACAAGTTGTCCAGAAGCATCAGGCAGTACTACAAGAAAGGAATCATGAAGAAAACTGAAAGGAGTCAAAGGCTCGTCTACCAGTTCTGTCATCCGTACTGTTTATAAAAAAATACTCATGTATATGACTAGTTTTTAAGTTGTAAATTTGTAAATAAGTGTTGTACGAACCGCGGTAATGCGGTCGCAACGCCGGCTGCTCGCGTTTTGCGCCCCAATCGCAAGTCGCAAGCAAGCCGCTGAATGTTGGCAAAATTCGATGTTACCCACTTCGAATAAGCCTAGTGTTTTATCCCTCCATAGAATTCGGGAAAGGTAATTTTCTCTGGAATTCTTTTGGACGGGACTCTTGCTGTGTTTTAGTTTTTAAGTTTTTTTACTAGCGATTATACGTCAACGGTTCGGTTTTTTTTTCTGTGAATTAAGACGATCGTCCGCGTAGAAAGCTAGTAATGTTTATCCCATATATCTATGATATATTTCTAGTACGTTCTATGAACTTTTAGGTAACTAAGCGAATCTGTATATAGTTTTAAGGAAAATTAAAAAAAAGGTGAAATATTGAAATTTAAAAATAAATATATTTTTTCTATTTCAATATTTATAAAATCATTATACTCATAAGAAGTGATGTAAAAAGAGATTATTTTTAAATGTAATGTAAAAAGAGTTTATTGATATTTTTTTTTAAATTAAAGAACATATTATTTAAAAAAAAGACGAGTTACGTCAAGCAATAATATTGTAGTAATTATCAAAAGTAATAGAAGTCGGTGGTAGTTGCTAAAAAATGAGTGGGCTTTTAAATTTTGTGCCAAATAGATACTAAAAATTTATTCGCCACAAAATTTTCGGAATTAACTTTGAGTTTTGTGATTCTAATTGGTAACCCGCCGATGTAGATATTATTTTTAAATAAAAAAAGATATTATTATCTGCAATAAAACGGTGATGGGGTAAATTTGGAAAATTAAATTAATAATTTATTAAGTTGGAACGCAGTTAGCGTTATATAATTATTGAAGTTATTGATAATTATTATTGGACCAAACTAATGTAGATTTTATGAATCAATGTGTATTGTAATTTAATGCAATAAAGTAAAATTGCCACTAATCTATTTTTTATTTAGGTTCCTTTTAATATCTTTTTTTTTTAAATTTTTTATTGCAGGAGGTCAGCAGACAGGCAGACGGGCCACTTGATGGAGAGCGGTTACCATCGCCTATGGACATTTGCAACACCAAAGATGCTACAAATGCGCTGCTGCCCTCTTAAAGGAGACTGGAACCTGGTCCACTAATGCCGGAACACAACTCAAGGTTGTTATGGCGACATACTTTAGACCAGGGGTGGTAGCCAACCAGTCGGGCAAATGCCCTACCACCTGGCTGTGGGTTGTTTTGTCGCCTCTTACGACAGGCCGCCCGGCCGCAGGAAATTGTATTCTTTCTCCGTTCCTGCACGGAGGAGGAGGATCTTTACATATTTTAAAACAATGTCCGTTCCTTTCTATCTGTATATCCGCTAACTACACTTAAACCACACAACAGATTCCTAAGTTGTTTTAACTATCAGTTTCATAATTTTGCACTGTTTATTTTAGAAAAAAAGTTAAGGTTTAATGTACTAAAGTATTTTCCAGGGTTTGAATTTTGGAAATTGAAACTCCGTTTGGATAACTCTATTTAAATATAGAGCAGGTACTCGAATCTCATTTATAGTGTGAGCAAGTAATTATTTAAACAAGTGGACGCCCGTGGTCGAAATTAGACCATAATAATTTACACATAACCAATACTTCTATAATCACAGATTTCGCCAAGGCTACACAGTTAACTTGACTTGAACAATAAACAAAAGATTAATATGCGCGTGTGTGTTAAATACGTGGTAGGGTGTGTAATTTTTTTTATTGGTTTAATGTATTTTTAATAATTAAAAAAAATATTAGCTCTCGTCGCCTTTTCTCTATATCAATTATAAGTGTGTGAAATTTCATACTGCTCCGTCCGCGCATTTTTTCGTGAAAAGAGGAACAAAGTTTTTGCTTCACGTATTAATATATAGATAATGTAAGTAATTACGATGACATCTTTTGTAACCAGTATTTCAGGAGCCAAGCAATGTCTAAGCTTTAAATTTTTCAATAGTAACTAAGTACTCGGTACTTTTTTTACGTTTGCATGTTACTTTTAACCAATAGCTTATTGATGAAAACCTGTCATTGCCTTTCTTTTGTTAATTATAGTTATCTAATCAAATGTATTTAGCTGCAGGGTTTAATAAATAAGTATAATTACAAAGTGCCTGTCTATGATCTCTAAATAAATGTCAAAATTTAAGTAAAAAGTTTAGTTGAGTAAGTTTCTTTTTAAAAGTAACTCGACGTGAAATTTGTCTCTCCAAACATTCCTAAATTGAGTCAAAAGCTATGTTTAACACAAAAAGCCACAGAATCTGTATTGGGTTGCATCAGGTTGCGCAAAAGTGACGTCAATGGCCGAACGCCGCCAAATTCTCTCGGTGAAAGTGCCTTTCGCCGTCCTCGGAGGGAAGGAACGACCTCCAGCGGGGGGAAGGGGCTTGTGTAAGAACAGCACTTGTAATAACAAGTTATAAGATCAATTGGATAGATGACAAATGTTATAATAAATACTAACATTATTTACATAGCAACACCAGGCGTTAAACAGTCCAAGCCTCCATCTAAAGGGGAGCGGATAGTGTACGTGCCACATTTGTCCAAGGCAGCTTGGCGTGTTTGACACATCGGCTATCGATACGCAGGTATCGTCGCGATCTTTTTCTTTACCGTTGTTAGCACATGGTAATCGTAACAATATGTGCATTAGGTCGGAAAACTGCCTAATTGGTGCATTTATTCCGATCAGGATGCCAACTCGCGAAATTCGAGCTTGGGACGCGTCCGCTAGCCATTACTCTATCGACTTACCATATCTTATCTTGTAAAAAACAAAAATATTATGATGGAAATAATTTTAATTACTCTTTAAACAATAACACATGTCAACAAAATAATGAAAAAATGTTGACCTTGTTTACTAGAGGTCCTGGCAAACGTTATCCTGCTCTGAAAAAATATAAATCTAGAACCCGATCCCCGGGGATTCACTCAAACACACACAAAAAAAATCAGTATAATTGGTAAAGTCCTTTTTATTAACTTATATATATAAATATTCTATCCGTGCAGGAACGGAGAAGAATATAATTTCTTGCAGCCGGGCAGCCTCTCGTATTAAGTCACAAAACAATCCACAGCCAGGTGGTAGGGTATTTGCCCGTCTTGATGGCTACCACTCCTGATCGGGAGAATGCCGCCATAACAACCTTTAGTTGTGTTTCGGCATTAGTGACCAGGTTTCTGTCTTGCTTTGGAGGGAAGTTTATTGCTAGCACGTCCGGTGTCGCAAATAAATGTCCATAGGCGATGGTAACTGCTTTCTATCAGGCGGGCCGTGTGCCTGTGTGCTGAACTCATGCCATAAAAAAACCCACTGACGGCTCCAACTCTGACTGGAGCACGTGATTTTCGCTTTTCTCTGGGCAATTCTGATTATATCCAATATATCCATTCTTCTTCTATGCTAGAAGTCTAAACAGCACCTCACAAAACTAAAAAGTGCTTTAACCTATATCAAAGATATTTTCATATTATCTTAGGTATGAAAAGCATTGTAGTGATGACTCAGTAAGAATGTAGGTCGGATGTGATTTGATTTCAAAGTACGAAAGTTTCTCAAAGTTTCCATCTGATTATTGCTAAACTACAAAACTATAAAGACAGTATTTACTAACAATTTTTATTACTTACTAGGATATATCCGCGACTTCATTCACGGTTGACTTGAAATTCCCGCGGGGTTCCAGGACATAAAGTATCCTAGCGTTTGAAAAAGTTGGAAATTGTGTCGATATCCTCCGAGGTACTAAGAACAACTCCCAAGTACTTAAACTGATCCGTGCACTCGACCGTAACATAGTATAAAACAAAGCCGCTTTACGCGACTGTCTGTATATCCGCTAACTCCTAAATCACGCAAAGGTTTTTGAGCCCTTACCGCCATTTTATGGTAAGCGACATTTGCTTGTACAGGTGATTCGAAGTATTATTTTGTTTAATAGTTTAATATTTTTAACCGACTTCAAAAAAAGGAGGAGGTTCTCAATTCGTCGGGATCTTTTTTTTGTTCCTTTTTTATGTATGTTCGCTGATTACTCTGAGATTTATGATTCGATTTACGTGATTCTTTTTTTGTTCGACGCGGAATAGCTGCCATGTGGTCCCCTAAAAATTTGACATGGTTTGGCCCGGTAGTATTCATTTTACGAAATTTTTTTTGTTCCTGGGTCTTGGGACCTATATTTTTTAAAAAGCGCGGCACCATTCTTAGGTCCACCCATACATAGCTAGACACTAAAAAGTAACAAATAAAAAATAAAAACTTCGTTTAAAAAAACCGACTTCAAAAACTAAAAAACTAAAATGTATAAAAAAAATAATTTTCTTACTTAGTAATTTTCAAAATATAGTAATTTTTATGTTTTACTTTGCACCGACTTCATGATGTTTTAGATAATATATATTAATAATAATAGCTTTAGAAATAACTTATTTTATACATTTTAGTTTTTTAGTTTTTGAAGTCGGTTTTTTTAAACGAAGTTTTTATTTTTTGGATTTAATAGTTTGAAACACCTGTACAAGAGAAAATATACTTAGGTGCAAATGTCGCTTACGATAAAATGGCGGTAACGGCTCGGTATCTTCCCCTAAGCAAACGAATGTGGGATCTGTAGTGTTGCAGGACAAATACTTCACCACATTTAGTATCAGACCGCCGTTCTCTAGCGACCTCTTCCACGCATCTACACGTCGCATCAGGCGCCCCCTGTCCTAATCTGCCAGTGTAATATCGTCAGCATAAATGAGCAACCAGGTTGCTCATGCGCATCTCTGATGCTGAACACTTCGTCTAATATCACCCTGAACATAAACCGGCTAAGGACCGATCCCTGGTGCACCCCTACGGTAATGGGGAAGTGTGTATGTAGGTACATCCATTGCAAGTTAAATAAAAGCTTGTAATAAAATATTGAAGTTATACTTCTTTAGGCGCGTTAATGAAAATGATGAGAGTAAATTTATACGATGCGCGCGCAGACCGTCACAAGAAAAACCTACACCATGAAGTTAGCTATAGTCAACCGATACCTTGAAGTTAGCTATAGTCAACATTTTAGTTTTTCTACTGTTAGTGTCGTTTTTCTACAAACGTAGAATAAGGCAAAAGATAAAATTTTTGAAAAGATTTTTATCTTGATACGCCAAAGAAGTATAACTTCTAACGCGTGTACATAAGTACACACACGCAATTTTTTATTTATTTTTGTCTGATCACAGTCAAGATATGCAAATTGATTTTTTCGCAAACGGCTATGAAAATTATTTTTGTAATTAGTACGAGACACCGTCGTCTGTTCTAAGACCACAAAATTATACGTTTATGCAAAAATGTTGTATATAATTGCGTCCAGAGTTAAGTATTCGTGCACTACGTTTTGACTCGATTTGAATAAATTTCCTACTACTTTTTGGTTTGGTGTAAGTGATGAGAATTGCGAGTTTTGAAATACCAAATGTATACTTAATACTATCGTATTTATTCAAAACTATTTTGGATATAAGATAATAGATTTTACATACGAGTGAAAAGTGATTTATTTTTAAATGATTTTTTTGCTATGAAGATTTATTTTAGAAAAAAAATATTTAATCATATTGTATTTTCTTAAATTTTCTAATTCCTTCAACTACGTATGTATTATCTACTGTCTAATGTACAAACAGACGAGCTTTCTGAACACTATCAAGTAAGTACCAAAGTATTTTCTTGCTCTGCTCTTCTGTTCATATATTACATCTTCCACAAAATATACTCTATCGGTCTTATTCATATCGAGTTAGAGTAAGTTGAAATGCTTTTAAAGATACTTTACCTTATCTGTTTTACATTTAATTTATTGCATATTTTAATTATGGTTATTATTTTATTTTAGATCTTATTTCATTGCATGCAAGTTCGAAATTATATAACAAAATACAGCGGTCAGCATTTTTAGTTTCGGTTAGACTTATTTTCTTCTATCTCCCATTTGCCAGTAACGTGCGATATGGAACTTCATTTCAATTAGTTGAGTAAAGCTTTCTTTTATATACATTTTAACTAAACACAATCTCAGAATACTCCGTGCACGCGAAATATAGTAAAGTCCTAAGGTTTCACTTGTCGTATTAATATATAGATACTCGCTACTCTTTCAAGCTCAGACACATTATACACTGTTATTAAGCGCTAATTATGACTTTGTGGGAATTTTACCAGGGTAGTAAACATTATACGTATGACTCATCCAGTGAAAATGTCACTAGATTGGAAACAGTCATATGTGCAAGGTCGTGTGTGTATGAAGTGGCGGTGCACGTTCAAATAGAACCTGGGTATACTAGTCATAGAGTTTTCTGCGTTGTGTAAGACGCTAATTGTATTTAAGAGTGTTATATATGTTTTGTGTTTCTTAAATAAATTTAAGCAACCTTATGCTAGCGGCGCTAGGTATAAATATTTATATCTAGTATTTTAGGTTGGATTTAAATTAATTATTAGTCTTGCTTCTTAGATTAGATAGTAATTTTAATGTTATATTTTTAAGAAGCAGCATTTAATAAAAAAAGATCTTAGCGAGCGGTGATCAAACGTCCCTGTCCACCCTCTTAGGAAATAGGTGTAATTATAATATAGATGTAATTACCACTAGAAAAGTTAGAAAAAAATTGAGTATAAAGACTTGCACGACTTTTCAAACCCGCTATCATGTTACGCCTCGAGCCACGCCCAAAGGCGCGCCTGAAGGTCGGCAGCATTCCGAATTTGTGAGTCCGTGGTCCAGCGCCTTGACAACTGGTACGGCTGGCACGGGGTGTTGCCGGTCTAATACCATTATTGATGTGATTGAAACTGTATTTGGATTTGGCTGGTTATTATTGTTTAAGAATGACACTTGAAACATTGTAATTTTGAATATTCAAAAAAGTTGAGACTCATTCGAACTAAATATGCAACATTTACTGAGAGCTATATGTTTGTGCCGTTTGCTGTTGGTACTTTGACTGTGCAGTCCTCAGGCCATGAGCCTGTATTAAAATTTATCAAAACGACTCATTGACTCTTCAGATGATCAGAGAGCTGGTACTGCCAGCCTTGTGGACACCTTCCCACTGGCGATCTGGGCTCAGTATTCTATTTATAGTCTTGAGGGACTATCGGAAGAATCTTATACTAATACATAAAGCTGAAGAGTTTGTTTGATTGAACACGTTAATCTCAGGAATTACTGGTTTGATTTGAAAAAATATTTCAGTATTAGATAGCTCATTTATGGAGGAAGGCTATAGGCTACCTATCATCACGCTAAGATCAATAGGAGCGGAGCACCAATGAAGAACATTTCAAAATCGCAGGGTTTTGAAAACAAATTCGACGCGGACGACGTCGCGAGCACAGCTAGTACAATATCAATAAGTTACGTTTTATTAGTTTATAATAAAGTCATTGTACCATAATTTAGTATAATAATATAAATAAAAAAGTTTTAACGATTTTAGATTTGTATATATCTGTAATCTATCTAGTTTTGCCCTCAGCTTTGCTCGGTATAATGTAAGTTTTGTAGACATACCACAAAGGTAGTTTTCTGACTTAATGTGCATATTTTTAGGTATAATTACCACGTGCTAACAACGGTGAAGGAAAACATCTTGATGCTGCACATCGAAATAACCGATGTGTCTAACCTACCAAACCGACTTGGACAGGACAAGCGTGGCGGGTATACTATCTTCTCCTTATAAGGGGAGATTCGAGCCCATATGTGGGACGTTTATGGGCTGTTAATATATTATTGTCACCAGACCTTCATTGACAACCTGCAGTTCAACTGAGCCATACATAGGCTTAAGAAAAAGAAGAAACTAAGATCGAGCTTAAAGGCCTAGCTGCTAAACCATAAACCTAATAAAAAGCAAAGTTGATGGTCCTGCCGTCACGATTTTTTTGACTCCCTATTGCAGTTCCTTGACAAACAGGTTGTCATAACAGCCTCTCATTACATTACTTCAAATCAGGATGGTCTTGACTCTTTGATGGGAAATCCAAGATTATGTTTTGCATATCCATTTTAAAATACGTGTAGGTGTAATATTGATTAAAAATAACACTTCTGTATGCATACCAAAAGGCTAAATAAAGCGGACTGCATTAATAAAGTATTAAATTACAATAGGTAGGTGACAGTTTTGCGTATTATATTTCATACGAATCATTTATATGTACCGGCTCGCATACAGCCATTTTGGTATGGTAATAAAAAACTTAGATAACAGTTTTGGGGAGTCGTGTTTTTTATTCGATTTTATGGTTTTTGTGATTGCAAGATTGACTAATTGACTCTATTGGCGCCAGTTATTTATAGATTTTGGTTACATAATAAATATAAATATAAAATTTAATAATACCAGGCCATAAACGTCCTAATATTGTACTAGGGCGTCCCAAATTTTTGGGAGTGGACAGTAGATATACCCGCCATGCTTATCCAAGGCGGCATCGCAGGTTTGACGCATTCGTTATCTCGATGTGCAGGTCTTATCGCAATATTTCTCTTCACCGTTAGCACATGATAATTGTAATAATATGCACAATAAGTTAGAAAACTACCTAAGAGGTTCATTCGTTCCGGCCAGGATGCGAACCCACGCCTTTTGAGATTGGCACGCAAGTTACCAAAGCTTTTTAATAATAAGGCTAATGAAATGATGGTAATAGTAAAATGAGTGATATTTATTTTTGTAAATTTTATCCGAACAGGAACGGAAAATAATACAATTTCTAGCAGCCGGGCGGCCTTTCTTAAGGTTGCAAAACAACCCACAGCCAGGTGATAGGGTATTTTTTTCATATCTTGGATATTATTCATGAATGTTGAACATATATATAAAAGACGCTGTATATCCTTAGATGAAGTATTACTAACATTTAAAATATTCATAGCTGGTATATAATAGACATTATTTTTTAAGTTTTATCATACATTTAGTACATACAATCATAAAGTAGTAATGAATCTATCATTACTACATTATAAATAATAATATGAATCCCATATTATTATTTATAATAATAAATAGGGCCTGTGTGGCGCTCTGTTGTTCGTGCTTACCCCGCAAGGGACCTGGCGTGAAGTTATGTATGTATGTATGTATATGAATCCCATATTATCTTAATATAATAAATTTTTTTGTAATTATTAAAATTATATTATAATATTGTTTTAATGATTATGTGTAGCGGACCTTTAATTTATATACCTATGCTGTTAATAGTGTGAAAAATGGAACGTGTATTGTTGCGATGACGTCACAATGACGTCATTTGTGTTGACATTTGGCATTTCGATATTACTCTGCCCTTTTGTTTGTAGACATTATATATTTTATTTTACCATAAAAACCTATGGAAAGTGTGATAAAATTATATGAAAAATATAGCTAATATAATATATTCTAATTCCAATGCAATATTCAAGTGACTAGTGCTTCCAAAACTTGATTAAGATTATAATTAGTCTCGCGCACATTTTGCGTAGGTTTAAAGGTGATTTAAAGTACAATGAAGCCCGGAAAAAGCGTAGATGTAAAGGAAGAGATAGCAGAAGTCCATACCAGCGGCAGATCACCGTCTCCGAAGCATAAAAACAAACCGCGATCTCGTAGCACATCGGGATCGCGAAAACTTTCAAATGGACACACGCTTGAATCAGAAATCGTCGAAACATCGTTAGCAGATGAAACCAATGAAAAATCTAAACGAGACAGCTGGATAAAGTCTGAACACGAGTCTTTGGACACTGAGTTGCCAATACATGATCAGATAAAACAAGGTATTTTGGGTTTTGTTGAAAAAGAAATTAAAAAATCTGATAAAAATCCTTCTATTGTATTTTATTCTCATGATCCTAATGGGTTAGATGAGAAATTTATGAAGACACTATCACGTCCTTCTAGTGGACATAAAGAAAAAAGGAGTCCTTCTTATCGTAAGAAGAAACGGCATTCATCAAGACATAGAGACAGGGACCTGCATGATTTTGAAATACCTGGGTCTAGCTTGAGTGCCTTAGAAAAGGTAAGATATTTTCTTTCTTACTAACATTGAAAAGATATATCAGATGTTTGATTTTCGATTCATGTTTATTTTTAATTAGCACTGTTTAATTTTGAGATGTAAATTTCAATTTCCTCATGTATTTTTATGTTTCTTGTACACCATTTACAGTTTAGTATCAGCAAAGATAACCTTGAAAGTGTTCGCTGTTTTTAATGTTTAAGTAACTTTTCGAACTCTCTAAGACTATAAACACAGGTAACCAAGAATCATCAGTTGATTTCATAGGTATACATTTATATAAACTATAGGGTTGGGTTTACATATATATCCCTGGATGATTTCCTGGATTAATTCAATGGTTAATGTGCTTAGAAATATATTTAAGACTTATTTATAACAACTGAAATTGGTTTTGAGTGGAAAAAATACATATTCAATTAATTATTGAAGTTTAAAATTCATGACGATAAAATAATACATGATGACTTTCACAATCTTTTATAGTTTTTTTATAAACAAAAATCCTTAAAGTCATAATACAACATATAGTTTGTGATTTTTATCATTTTTACTTCCCAAATTTGTTACTCCCAAAAATCTATCCACAATTCATTATTGCTTCTATGATCTATATATTCTATAAGTTAGCATTTTTATTTCTAAGATTAGTCATGAGTGCTAATCTGCAAGTCTAAAATCAAGTTCATGTCTAGCTAATTTACACTACTTATTCCTACCACCATGACTATTTCAGGTTGATGACTATCTCAAAGAATATAACAAGGATGAAGTAGTGACCCTGAGTGGTGAGCTAGAAATTGATGCCAATGATGTTGAAAATAATAACAGTACATCAAAGGATTTACGTCACAAGCCAAGGAAGACTAGGCGGAGAGTTAGAGAGGAGAGGGCTGATGGAAATGCCAATGGGAGAGATGTTAGCCCTAAGGTGTTTAAGAGTGGCAGTAAGAGCAAACTTGGTGGTAAAGCAGGTGTGTGCTAAATCTGTTTACATTCTAATTTGTAATGTAATGTCTAAAGATCTTTTGTAACTATGCTCTCTGGCCAGAATTTGAACCCCTCTTGATTTTACCTCTCTGTCATCTTTGTCACAGCTGGTCACATTCATGTGATTCCTCCCTCCCTAACATGAAATCCCATATTTTGCAAGAAATTATTAAATTAAAACAGCAAATCCATGATTAGTTTTATTTCCATTTAAATTATTTTTATTCATTTAAACACTATTCTCATACAAATAGTATATTATAGAAGATTTTCATTGATAATTCATGTTTTAATGCTTAAATATACTATTTTTATTTTGACAAATGTGACATAATGAAATTTAAGACCCCTCCCACCCATTGTCACATAGTGTCACACTTCGCCAACCCCCTCCCGCCCTTAATAACTGACGTGATTTATATTACGTATAGATGTATAGTCTTAGCTTAAGCCTTAGCTAGTAAACTACTACAGCTTGATTGGTTAATAATTATGTTTTGATTTTCTTAAATTTCCAGCTCGACCAACAGACCTATCAGCAATGCTGGAAAGTTTGGAATCAACCATGCCGTACCACGACCAATACATTGATAACCCATTTTCATCACCATCACCATTAACATCACCAAATGATGATAGACTAGACCCATTTGGGTCAAGGCGACCTGAAAAGATATATTTGCAAGGTGGTGGTACTTTTAGGGCTGTGTCGAGAGATAGAATCTTGGAGTCCCAGCAATCGAGGGAGGGGGATAAATATTTAAGGTAAGTAACTTGATTTTATGTTAATAACATGATTATCATTTGTTGTCCAAATTGGACTTTAAAAAGTTATAGTTGGCAGTCCATATGTGATTAAGAATTCCATTAAGAAATTTTATCCCAAAACTTAAAGTTGTATGTATAATGAATAAAGAAAACAATATTTGAAGAAATAGTGATGTACTTACATCTTAGAAAGAAAACATTTTAAGAATTTGTATGCACTTTTCTAGCGAAGTAGGCTTGCACGCAGCTTATTGCTGTGCCGATATTATATCCGACACAATGCTAATTTGCAGTGCAAATCTTCCTTTTGACATAATTCTAATAGATCCGAGTATTTTATGAAGTTAATTTAAAAACTATTTAATTTGTAATTAATAATTTATACTTACATAGAATAAACTATAAAAAATTTGTTAATTTTATGATTTAAATAAAAAATACAACTCATGCTTGTCTATATTGTAACATGTGCTTGTTGAATATCCTGACTTTGATACAGTAAAGCCGATCACAGACGTAGCTATAATATCTATTAATATAGAGATATAAATTATAGTATAGTAAACACCCAGGAGCTATACTATAATATATATATTTTGCCCTCACTCGGTCTGCAGTCGTTCTTGCAAGCGCAAAGCTTATTTTAAGCCTGTACAGACAGGTGTACAAATTTTGAAATAACACTATAATCAATCTAGGTACCTAAATGAATTCGACAAGAGCACTACTTTTAGATCTCATTGAAAGTTCCTGAGAGGATGATTCCGATGCTGAATTTGATATGCAATGTATCCTCAAAATATATATTAATATAAGCATTGATATGCCAAAATATACTGAGATATTAATGTGGACATAATTTTGTGATGTCATAGAAATATATATTATAGCTGTGTGTGCGGTCACTCGAAAATTTATATGGAAAATATGTCGTAATATGCCTTGCTATGATTCAAATTAATATATATTATAGCTACCTCTGTGACGAGCTTAAAGGCGGGAAACTATTGTTCTATGTTACAAAATTAAGAAGTAATATAAGTATATTAATATTTGATTACAAATGCATAGGTACAGCAGAAACTTGATAGACAATTTTGTTATTATCACAGATTTGGTGAAATAACTCCTCTAGACGTAGCTCTAACAGTGCAAAAGGCATGGCGGAGCTGCGGTCCCGCCTGCCATGGCGTGTTAGGAGGCCTTTCCCTCATGCATCTACTCCTGATCAGCTATTCGGACAGTCTTGATGCTGGTCATCTTTCCTTCCATGCGATTGTCACCATGCCATATGTGGCAGCATACTATTTCTTCTGTGTTATGTGCTTGCTATCTGTTTTGGATAGGTGAGTTATTATCTTAAGTCTTGAAGATGTGATTGAATAAATACTGATTATTATGTGAAACTTTATACAAGCTTAACTTGCTCAGCTTGGGGATATATTATATGCGTATGTATGATTGCCGATTTATAAAAAAAAATCCTTTTTAATCCTATGTATAGCACAGCTGAACTGTAGGTAATCAGCTAGTGCCATTCAACGGAGTTCTTATGAGGCCACATTTGACTATACAGTTCACATTTCTCACAAAAACACATAATTACTACTCAAAAAGAATTAATATCCTACAACTATCTTTCATTTAAAGTAATTTTACACATTTTTATAAAATAAAACTGCACAGCACAACTTTTCCTTTCAGTTCCCGTCAAAAACTCCACCATGTTGTTTTCTGTACACTTTGGCTATACGTTTCACAAGAGACTCAAAACGACCACGTTCACGACCGTGATTATTCCCGTTCCACTTGCTTGCCGGCGTCACAATAATAAATTCAAGTGGAACGGTTATTCGATCACCTCTTGACATGGGTCGTTGTGAGCGCTGCATGAGCGAAAATTATCACTTCATTGATGACGTTTTCGTCACGACCATAACGACTGTGGTCGCCATTTGGAACGTTGGCGTTGCGAGATACTAAAGGAACGCGCCCCTTTATGGTTTTGAGTAAATTCTTTAATGGACGTTCTGTCTATTGAAAACAAAAGTAATAAGAAATCAATAATATTTCAGACTGGACATAACAAGCCTAGACTTAACTCGCGGTCTGCAGCCATACTTCCAGCCCATTGTGCTGGTGATACTTTACACTGCTTGCTTGTTAGTTTGCACTGCAGCCAGGATGTACGACGAGCTGATGGTGTACCAATATGCACCACTGGTGGGCAATATCACTGGAAATGTTACCATTGTAAGTATAATTTATGATATTATTAAATTCTAAACATGCCGTGTCTGTGAATTGAAGCTATTAAAAAAAACAACTGGAGCAGATTATAAACGATGGATTTTTTAGATTTCTTGTCTGTTTATCTGTTTGTGCGAGATTCACGTAAAAATTACTGGGCTGTTTTCGATGCGGTTTTCATTAATCTACAGCAAATTTGTCTCAAGAATCTCGCGGGATGTTTTCTGGCAATGATTTTAAATTGTCAGTTTAAAAGAAATCGAATTTGATGTGATTTTTTAGTGATTGATAGAAAATTTTATGTAATGAAATGTGTGATATTTTTTATCCCGGGAATCCCGTGGGAATTTTCCCGGAAGCGGTTTGTATGTTTGTGTGTATAAAAAATACCTTATTCCGACACAGCTTTAACTAAAATGATGTCTTACATTCTTTTTTAAAGCTGCGGTACTTTGTATTCCGGGGATCCCGCGGGAATTTCAAATCAAAAGCGGACGAAGTCGCGGGCAAATCCTAGTTTAAGATATATTTTTGTGTTTGTCTATGAACAAGTTGTGGTAGTTTAAGAGCTGACCCGATCTTTGCTTTTTCCTTTTTTTTAGTTGGGTAGATTATAATTCTAGCCGTTGAGCATATGTATCTCACTTAAGCAGTTTTTCTAATCTAACATGTATATTGTTTAAAATACCACATGGGGCGCGTTCTGCTAGTAGCTCACAACGCCCAAATGCTCCTGCAGCCGTTCCACATGGCGACCACGGTCTTTATGCTCGTGGTGAAAACGTCACTAATGAAGTCATCATTATCCATTACACGGCGCTTAAAGCGACCTATGACAAGAGGTGGGTCGAAGTGGACGTTGACCACAGAGCATTGATCTCTTCATTTCTTGGCATTGAAAATGGCGCAATTTTCAAATCAACCAATGACATTTGTGTATTTCGTCCTTTATGACATCAAAACCCCATAATCCGTTCCACTAGAGGTTACGATTGTCCGCAAGCCAGTGGAACGGGAATAATCGCGATTTGTGAACGTGGCCGTTGTGAGTCTCTTGTGGAACGTAGCCATAGTGGAGTAAGGAAACAAATTTCCCTATATTTTTTTTTGTAAGCTGGTGTTTTTTTTATTTCATAATTTTTATATGTTACATTTTATTAGTCCCTGTGATCTTCATAAATTAAGTGTGTGTTAAAAATAGTTTTGAGTTAGAATCTACGTTGATATTTTTTAATTTGATACATTAAATAGTTTGATTATAATTAGTGGCCTTACTCATAATCGTTTGTTAAATTTTAAGAAACGGCTAAGCAATTAATTAACGAAAATCTTACCCATAAACTCCTCTTAAGTACAAGAAGTGGGGGTAAAGTAACTCATTAATAACTGTCAAAAATAACCAACATCGACAGGTAGTTTAAGTGACTGCTAAGAGGCAAGATGTCAAGTTTTATTTAAACAGCCATTGATTAGGGGCTTAAAAGTCTCTTATTTAAGAGATGGCTAATCCTTTCTTAACGAGATTATTATAAGTAAGGGGCTAGTTGTTTATGTCAATAAATATAAAAAAATGTTTAAAAAAGACGTTAATTCTTTTCCAGAATCTCTAGGAAATTATAAAAACTTGTAATGATAAGTTTTTATAATTTCGCTAGAATTTTATATTACAAATATTTTTACTTTCGATTTCAGCCGACAATACCGACGTTTTACCATACATGGACACACTTTTCAATATGGCGTGCCGTTCTTTCCATTCTCGGTTTGGTCTACTTCATTATATCCAACCCTCAGGACTTGGTCTATACAAATCTGAGCAAGCTGTTGCAATTCAAACATTCCTTACAAAGTATTGGATGATCGAGAAATATATTTATTTGCTGGTGAATTTGATTTAGTTAATACAATTACGTTATTTAGTCGACTGTGAAATTATTGTTTCGAAAAATTTAAACTCCAATTTGACAACATTGAATAAATTGCACAGCTGGTAGATTATGTCTTCATATCTGCTTGATCACAGGAATGAAACAGTGATTTGCGCCTTGGGAAAATAATTCCCTGCTGTCAAAAAAATTTAAAACAATGTGAACCATAGATAATAAACACCGTTTAAATCGCGGCATAAATCGTAATTATATATATATATATATATATATATATATATATATATATATATATCAACAACTTTGTAACATCATTTTATATTTATACATTACTTCTCACTAAATTAATATTTAATTAGCAATTTGAGCTAAGTATTTATTTTCATCAATGACAAAAAAATGCTGGCTGGTAGAATGGCACAGAAAAATAATTTACTCAATGTTTCATATATAACGTATTAAATGAGTTTATCTGATTTAAATATGGATTTAACGCCTGATTTCGTTAGAGAAATAGTTGTTTATTTAATTAATCAGATTTTATTAGATAGATAGCTAAGTTGGTTCGAAACAATCGTAAACATATCCATTTTTCAGTCTGAAAGCGAATTGATTGTAATTTTGAGTCACTCGATTCATTCGATTGTTTAAATATCTCTGAATCTCCCAACACTATAATAACTACTTACTTTTTTCAGTCTTTTATAATTTTGTACTTGTCGCATTCGCACTCACAAATCACCAACGAGTAAGTGAAATGCCAATATGTTTCCTCATGAGTGAAAGAGATAAGTACAGTTTTATACAACTTATATTTCTGATCTGCAGTTTTCGTTTACGCAGAAGAGTGTAGACCGGTTTTCGACATGTAAATAATCTGTATTGTGTGTTGATTGTTGCTTGCTATACATTCTTAGCTCTGTTTCGCTTACGCGATTCGTACATTGCCGCGTGTTGTTATAATTGGTCCACCACATTGGGAGGAATTATTAGTTGTGTTAAACCGTAGGATACTACAGTTACAGGTATTTATTCGGAAATATTTTGAACTGTGTAAGCTTTATATTTAATTTTATATTTATTTATATTTAATAATTATTATATTAATCTGTAGTGATGTGCCTAATGTGGTTTGAACCGAATACGAACTTCGGCCGAACATAATGTTTTGAATTGGTAAACAATTATTTCAATTATAATTAAAGTTATAATTGCTGATGTCCCTTAGACATGTTTTTTTTTTAATTTTAGTTACGCATTATAAGCAGTTGCACTACTTACTGATGTTGATGTTTCTTAGAGGAATAATAAGATATTTTTTCTTTTTTTAATTTCATTTTTATATAATTAGGCAAAGACTCAATCAAGAACTAATTTTATTTATTTTTTATCACATTGCACATTAAGATTTACATGTTCCTAACTAAAATAAATGCCTAAAATAAATAGATGCCAATTTTTATATGACGGTTATGATAGATATGCTTTCTATCAATTTTAGTCTAAATAGTGCAAGTAGGTATTTTACTTTTTCCTTGCACCGAATGGTCAGCATTGAAACCAAATTTCTGCCGAATGCCGAAGTTCGGCTCAAGCTGCCCAAATTCCGTCAAACCGAATGTAAAACGAATTTCGGTCCATCCCTAATAATCTGTAAATCCTGGTTCAGGAAATATCACAGTCGTCTAAATTACATAATTGACGATTAAATTAAGTTATATTTATTGGTATTATAATTTTAGAGTTTAATATTAGCAATTATATTAATTCTTTCTAGTCAAAATGTCAATGATTGATCTCTTTTAACTGTGGTCCAGTAACTAAAGATTTTTTTGTGTAATAGAGTTGATTTAAGTTATTAATATATATTGTTGAAGTGTACTTTTATGTTCATTGATTAATATTTAATTGTGACTTATTAAGCAACCAGTTTATGCTGCATACGTTATTTTATGTATATTATACTAGTCAATAAAAATGTACAAAAAACCCCTAAAATACTTTTGTTCCGTTACGAGTCCAAGCACAAATCAGTTAGGCGCTGCGCAGAAAAGTTTTTGAGTGCAAGCACGAATCAGTATGGCGCTGCGCAGAAAAGTTTTTGAGTGCAAGCACGAATCAGTATAGCGCTGCGCAGAAAAGTTTTTGAGTGCAAGCACGCATCAGTATGGCGCTGCGCAGAAAAGTTTTTGAGTGCAAGCACGAATCAGTATGGCGCTGCGCAGAAAAGTTTTTGAGTGCAAGCACGCATCAGTATGGCGCTGCGCAGAAAAGTTTTTGGATGGGGATTCGTGTTTTGAAAAACCAATTGATGAAAATATTTTATACAGCTCTAAGCTGAAACTTTGCTGTCTCTAGTACCATCTATATAAGGTTAGAAGAAAGGATTGCCATGACCCTTTTTAAACATACATACATGTTATCACGCCGGTTTTCCATGGGGTAGGCAGAGACTATAGATCTCCACTTGCGACCATGACGACGTTCCGACCACTTCAGTAGCCGTGATGACGGAAATCAAAAATTTCGAATATCAATGAGTAATGTTTGTTTTTATTTAGCTTACCGCAAACTCGTAAAGTGGTCGAAATGTCGGAATAAAATCAAATAAAATACCGCGCTTAAAACCGTTGATAGGTTGTTTTATTATGTGCACTATTCCAGAGAATTTAAGCAAATACAATATAGAAAATATTGTAATAATTCCTAAATGAAAATTTTTTGCGGCTAATTCTTTCCTTTTGTAAATAAAATTAACTACCAAAGAATACTGATTGCAGAATTTCAAACATAGATATGTGACCTGCAATAGACTAAGCAGGTATAAAAGGTATTAACTATTCGACTTGAATTTATTATAATATACGTGTGATTGTGTATTTATGATGTATATTTATTTAATGTGTTAAGGCTTAAATGTCATTCTAAAAATGTTATAAAATTAGTTTATATAAATTAAGTGACAATGAAAGTGTTTTCGAATACAGCGTTTAAAAAAAGCCTAATTTTAGCAGACAATTTTTTTTAAAGTCCTTGCATTATATACGCACATTGTGTTTCTTTGATCCACAAGCGAATTTTGCAAAAGTTTGCGCAAATTTTGACACATTTTTAATACAAGTTTTTCCTATCTAGGTTTCCTATAAATGTAGAATCTAGGGTGTTTTGTTATAAACATATTTCTGCAGGACGATTAAATTATAATTCTTAGTATGTTTTGACTTCTTGAAGCATTTCAAATCTTTAGTAGTATTATATATAAAAATCCTGAATTTTCAAGAATACTTTCAACCTGGGGTAAACTGCCATTGTTGGCAACTCCCCTTGGGTACTCTATTTCATTAAAGATAAAAAGTTATTTTTTTTTTATTTTGTAGCAATAAGTTTCTTAATAGCTACGAAATGAAAATATAATATTAAAAATTCTTAATATTTTCAAAAACATATGAAGTGTTTTTGGGACACTTGGTTGGATAAGTCTCAGGACAATCGAAAATTGTCGAAGGCCATCGAAGGCAGTCGTAGAAATTAAATAGTAATAAGAGCAATTACAAGACCTATTTTCAAAACAGCGTACCCTAATGGATATTATTTTAGATCTAATTTCATTATATTATATTAAAGTTCAAAATTGTATAAGAATATCAGATCAGCATTTTTTATTTCGCTTTACAGTTTTTCGTATAGCCTCCATACGCCGAGGAAGGTGCGATAAGGCACCTCTGTCCAATAAATCGATACCCTATCTATTTTTGCAAACATTTTGGGTTACCGACATTAGTGAAGTTTACCTTACATTATTTTATTTATAAGATAGTATGTATATTCATATTGTATTATATCGAATACACTGACTATTTTAGCACTGGACTGGCTGCTACTTGTAAATGATGCATAATTTTATGTTAATTTAAGGCGCCCCTTGCGACAGTCTATGAAATTAATATTAGTACAAAAATAACTTTTTAGTTCACGGGACTCTGGCACGCGACACCTTGACTATTAGCCAAAAATGGCGTCGATCGAACAGGCACATAAACAAAATAACTATAGCCTTTCCAGTGATAATAATAGAGGTTAGTGCAGGGCTCGGAAACCGGTTAAAAATCAAACCGGTTAATGTTAAGTACATTTTTCCGTGCAGGAAGGGAGAAAGAATACAATTTCTTGCGGCCGGGTTCCCGGTTGTAAGGGGCGATAAAACAACCCACAGGCAGGGTTTTTGTCCGTCTGGATGGCTACCACCTCTGCTCTAGGTTATGCCGTCATAACAACCTTGAGTTGTGTTCTGGCATTAGTGGCTAGGTTCCAGTCTCCCTTAGATAGCGATGTTGTCAAATATCCATAGGTGATGGTAACCGCTTTCTATCAGGTGCGCCATCTACCGGTCTGTAAAATTCATTTAATAAAAAAATTGACACTTTTTTCCGAATGTGTTCTAACTTTAACAATCAAACGGTTTTTGGCAATAAAAGTTCATTGAATAGGTTTGTTGAAAAACCGGTTTTGAACGGACTTTGTCGCACACCTTCACAGCGCAGCCATGTAGTACAAGTTTTCAGTCACAAAACACACGTTGAGTGAGTTAGTGTGAGAAAATAATTCTCTTGGAATAAACCGGTTATGAAGGTTACATAACATTAAAGATTTACACTCGAACGAAATAGTTGACTAAAACCGGTTATAACCGATTAAAGGAGTTTGATTTTAAACCGGTTTAAAAGCCTTGGGTTAGTGTTTTAAGATCATGGTGGAAAAGTACTTCAGAATGGCAATCTTCCAATAAAAAAATCTAACACCCGCTCCCGGTACAGTTGGCGCCATAAGTATATTCTTGCTTGCATGCGAAATGTCAACGACTACTTACTTCCAATGTTTTAATTATTATATAAAACATTTTTTTTATACGAAGCTGGGAATGCGCAGCTCGGCTAATGAAAAGTTTTTATCTACGATATGTATCGAGGGCTTCATAATATTAGGCGTATTCGTAAACTATGCATGTTACAATTTCGAAAGCCTTACATCCTCAGTACGCAAGTTGTACCTGAAAAGAAGGTGTCTCCAAATTTCAGTCTTTACAATCAACTAGTTTTGTTTTATTCACAATTTTGTCCTTTTTGTAAAACTGCACTTTTTTTATGAAACCCTCGATATAATTACATAATTATATTCTAGTTCAAATTTCTTCTTTCAACATGTAAGACAAAACCACCACAAATCTGTTGCCGAAACCGTGTTTGACAACACACGGTTCATTAGGAAGTCCCATAAAGTAGTCAAATACAGATAATTGAAATGAACGTTGAATTGACACTTTCTCCCTCTAACAACATAGAATTTGTATAAGAATAAAAGAGACGATATAATTCTCTTGGTTTGGCGCGGAAATTTTTAATGGCAGCTGGCAGTTGTGGAAAAAAATAATATTAAATTTGGCCCTTATAGAAGGTTAAAACTTAAATGCCACACAACGTCACACTTCATTGTTCACCCCCCTTAACGTGTCACGTAATGGATGGTCCCTGAGAGCTGTTAATCATTATTATTTATGTAGGTTTATGGCTTGGCAGCTAGGCCTTTAAGCCAGATCTTAGTTTACAATATAGTTTCTTAATTTTCTTAAACCTATGTGTAGCACAGCTGAACTGTAGGTAATCAGCTAGTGCCATTCAACGGAGTGACAACTCAAAAGGCCACATTTGACTATACAGTTCACATTTCTCACAAAACACATAATTACTACGCAAAAACTATTAATATCCCACAACTATTGTTCATTTTAGAGTAATTTTACACATTTTTAGAATATAAAACTGCATAACACAACGTCTCCTTTCAGTTCCCGCCAAAAACTCCGAGCTGTTAATCAAGACAATAATTACATAATGGTTGTACCACGTCAGACTTAATCAGTCGTTCATTGAAAGTACTAATTAGTTTCATTTCAATTTCATGTCATTCGACAGGTTGGTGGCGCCAACTGTTGTGAACGCGTGTTACTAGTAAAAAAAAATTTATTTGCCGACAGCCTCTGTGGTTGAGCGTGTTAAGCTTTTGTTGGCCGGGCTCACTGGAACGCAGAGGCTCGGTATTCGAATCCTGACACGGTAAACAAACTTTGTTTTTTACTATTGTCTGGGTGTTTGGGATCGGCTCCATAATGGTCCGTTATATATTAACTTACTAGAGTTTACCCCGCGGCTGTGCCGCGGGTTAACCTCTAGTGCGTGTCTCTTGTTTATAGAGCAAGTGCTAAAGGTTATATTATATTACATTTTTATGTATTTGCTCACGGAAGATTCACTTCATTTTATATCGCTAATTATACCATCCCCCGTCTACCTGTCCCTGTCAACAAAATAAATTACAAAACTTGACCAAAAAGGCCACAATGGTTTCAATGACCAAAAGATCACAGTGACCGACATGGCCAAAATGACGGAATAGGCAAAAACGACCAAAAAGGCTAAAATAATCCAAATGGTCAAAATGACCAAAGAGGCCAAAAATGACCAAACAGGCCAAAATGGCCAAAATGACCATGAAGGCCAAAATGACCGAATAGGCCAAAATGACCAAATAGGCAAAATGACGAAAAAGGCCAAAATTTCCAAATAGGCCAAAATGACCAAATAGGCCAAAATGACCAAATAGGCCAAAATAACCAAATAGACCAAAATGACCAAAAAGGCCAAAATGACCAAATAGACCAAAATGACCAAAAAGGCCAAAATTACCAAACGGCCAAAATGACCAAAAAGGCCAAAATGGCCAAATAGGCCAAAATTACCGAAAAGGCCAAAATGACCAAAAAAACCAAAATGACCAAAAAGGCCAAAATGACCAAATAGGCTAAAATAACCAAACAGGCAACAATGACCGAAATGATCAAAAAGGCCAAAATAGTCAAAATGACCAAAACGGCCAGAATGACCAAAATGACCAAAATGACCGAAAAGGCCAAAGTGACCGACATAGCCAAAAAGAGTAAAAAGGCTAAAATAGCCAAAATTTCCAAAAAAGCCAAAATGAAAATTATCCCTTGTCCACCCTCAGTATTTAATTTACATACGTACCGAATTTCAGCCAAATCGGCCCATTAGTTCTTCCGTAAAAGCATAACAAACAGAAAGACAAATATATTTTTATCCCGGAAACTATCCCACTTTTCGGGATAAAAAGTATCCTATGTTCATTCTCGGTATCGAAAACATATATATACTGAGTTTCAGCCAAATCGGTAAAGTAGTTTTTACGTGAAAACGGAACAGACAGACAGAGTTACTTTCGCATTTATAATATTAATAGGGATAGGGATAACACAAGTATTATTTGGAGATCCAAACTATGTAGATTTTTTGCAAATAAAGTTTGGATGCCGATTTAAAAAAATATATTGTTATTCCTTAGTATTTTTCTTCCATGTTAATATTTCTATTAAAGAGCAAAATATCAAAAGGACTATAATAAATGTTATCTAATAGGTTTGTATGTTATATAATATAATACCTATCTTTGATATAAGGAAATGTACACTGAAAAATTATTATTAATTCAAATAAAATTATTCATTTGTGACAAATAAATTTGGTTTGTTTCTCTTTAACCCCTGACTACATTTTTATTGTTTTGTTATTTTTGTTCACGGTGTAAATAAATTCATAAGAATATTTATCTGCAGATTGTTTTTGCAAATAAAGATTGATTGATTGATTGAAACTTGTCGTTTTTTTTCGAAATCTGCTATAATTTCCTTATATTCAGCCCTCTTAAGATTTTACTTTCAATTGAGATTACGGCTAAATTGTTTTATTAATTTTTGCTGATTCATTATTGATTTACAAATTTTTTAATACCACAACTGTTTTGAGTATTACGTTCTGATCGCTCAATTAGCTATTGACTCGTGATGTAAAGTGTAAAACAATATTTGAAGATAAGAGTGGCTTGTTATTTTGTTTAATCTTTATTCTTATAAGAGTGTTTCAACACGCCATTCGCCAACGTCCATACTACGTTGAATACACCGGTTCTCGTCCGATCACCGAAGTTAAGCAACGTCGGGCGCGGTCAGTACTTGGATGGGTGACCGCCTGGGAACACCGCGTGACGTTGGCTTTTTGAACTTTTTAGTTTCATTAATACTTATAAAATAGGTTTCAAACTTTTTTTCTTAAATTACGAAATAATCATTATTATTAGGTTATCTTATAAAAAAAACATTTTGTATAAAAGAAATTATGATGAGCAATAAAACTACGTTTTAACGGTTTTAAGCGCGGTAATTTACTTGATTTTTGTTATTCCGAGGTTTCGGCCACTTTTCAGTGGCCGTGATCACAGGAGACAAAGATGTCAAGTGTCAATGAGTATTGTTAAAGTTTTCTTTAGCCTATCGCCAACTTGTTCATTTTAATTTTGTTTATGGTTATTATTAATTAGCCGCTCTTAAAACCGTTAAAACGTAGTTTTATTGTGTATACAGATCGTTAAAACTTAGAAAATATTAATTACGATGTGCTTTACTAATCTCCCAATCATGGCCAAAGATTATCCTAATTGCAATTATATTTTCAAAAACAAAATAGACAGTATGGTTTGAGATAAACCATACTTGTACTTGTTTTAAAGCCATAATTTTGTGGGAAATGTTGACTTTTTAGTAAAATGTGACATTCGAGCACACACAAAAATGTCGTGTCCTGCCAGTCAAAAACCCATAATTTGTTTGACAAGGTCAGACTACTTATAGATAGTAAATATATAAAAACTTGCTCTGGTAACTGTTTACTTGTAGAATAGAAATAAAGGACATTAGCAGAACGTTCCGCTACTAGCTCACAACGCTCAAAATGCTCAGTTAGCCGTTCCACAAGGCGATCGCGCTCGTTGTGGTCGCAGCGAAAACATCAGTAATGACGTCATAATTTTCCATTACACAACGCTCACGACGACCCATGTCAAGAGGCGATTCGAATAGCCGTTCCACTTGGGTAACGCCGGGAAGCATGTGGAACGGTATAAATCGCAGATAAAACCAGTACTTTTAAAAAGTAAAGTATTTTTATCGTCATGCTTTTTACGGGCAGTTTCTACAGCTTACTAAACCGTTTATTTCCCTTATTTCTAGCAATTGTAAGGGAAGTTAAATAGTAAGATAAAGGAATCGACCATTATAGTTTGATTTGTTTCGAGCAATCATAAAAGTTAGTACGTCAGCCATTAACTAAAAATATCATAAAACAAATAATGGATCGTTGCGTTCGTTATACGAGCAAGAATGGTTATCGCAAACCTTCGTCTAGAAGCATTAAAACTGTGAAAGGTAAAGGCAAGGTGGACAATCTCCAAGTTAAAAAAATGTTCGTCAAAAGGCAATTATTTTATTTTATTTGAGGAGCTAACAGTTGTCTTACGCACTAAATCATAGATAATTCTATCTAAATTACAGATATAAGTCAAGATGTCCTATTTATAAGCACGCACAGATGACAGAAAAATATAAAATAGTTTTAGAAAAAAGAACAAAAGCCGCGTTCCATAAGAGACTCACAATGACAACGCTCAGGACCGCCATTTTTCCCGTTCCAACTGTTTGCGAGCGTTATAATCATAAGCTCAAGTGGAACTCAAGTTGATTTAATTAATGACGGAATACACAAATGTCATTGTGTGATATGAATATCGGGCCTTTGTCGATGTATTGACAGAGAGAATTAATGCTCTGTGGTCAACGCCCAGTTCGACGCACCACTTGATGACACTTATCATGAGCGTTGTGTTATCGAAAATACTAACGTCATTAGTGACGTTTTCGTCACGACCACAATGACCGCGGTCGCCTGGAGGAACGGCTAACGGAGCATTTTGAGTGTTGTGAGCTACTAGTGGAACGCGCTGCAGGTGAACTGTAATCCCCTGCGCTTATGTAAAATGTAGGTATAAAAACTACTAATATCTTGTCGGTCCATAATCAACACTTCTGAACTTGAATAGTGGAATAATTTGCCAAGGCAACAATAACGGAAAGAGTATTTAAGCATGTGTGCCAAATACCTCGTATGTATAATGTTTTTTTTAATTGATTTAATGTATTTTGTTGCATCATTTTTAAAAAATATTATTATTTGTTGCTTCTTCTCTATGTAAACTAAAAGTGTGCGAAATTTCATACTGCTCCGTCCGCGCAATTTTCTTCAAAAGGGGTACAAATTTTTTGCTTCACGCATTAATATATTGATGATTATTATGAGAACCCTTACTCATCGCACGAACATCAAACGAACTAACTGTGAAAGCGTGGTTTCCCACCAATCGAGCCGGCCCTAAGAGCTGAAATCATGATAAAGTTTTCAGCATGTACCACGACAAGACGTATGTAATTTTTGCGTATATTATTAGCGTTAAGCATACTCCTTCCGCCCACACAAAGCAAAAGGTGACTAGCAGAAGGTCTCTCCTAATATAAAAACTCCCTGTGGCACTCGGGGACTGCCGCGGTAAAGCTATAAGCATAGCATTTTGTATCAACTTATTCAAATATAATTATTTATTTAATTTTTATTTATGCAGTATTTTTAAGCTATCACTCATTTTCTTTCACTATTTTTTCATCATTGTCTTCATTAATAAATGCACTTTGTTTATTCATATTTAAAACACTTTATACACATATTTTACACCTATGTATACATGTATACTTACGGGGCGCACATGCGATGAGTGTGGCATTATAAATATATGATAGATACCTATACACTTATATACTTTCTCACAAACAGCTGCTTACGTATTCGTCCGATTTCGGAGCAGCTCGTCTCGATCCGTGCGAGCTTCGTACATTCGTACCATATACACACACGTTGAACGAACGCTCGGCCGAGCTACATGGTAGGCGGAGTGGTGGGTGTTAGGTGTTATTTTCGTTACGGAATTTCTTGATTCGGTCGCCGCGCTCAAAACGTGTGCGTCTCAGGACGCCCGACAGAAGTGATAACTTAAACTAATCTAAGTTGAACTATTTAATAATGAAATTCTTTAACTTGAGAAAAGCTTAAGTTATCACTTAATTGTATGTATATTAATATAATAATTTATGGAAAGGCTATTTATTAATAATTTTTTTATTGATTATAAAATATATTTCATTCTTAGTTACAATTCTTGAATATGTACATTAGAATTTTATGTATGTACATTATTAGTGTCATTATTTAATTTAATTACCGAAATAGGGCTAGCGCTGTTGGTTAGAGTGAGAGAGGAGGAGCCTGCCCACCACTGCCGTGTGCATGAGAGAAAGGGAATCCAGACAGACTGGCGCCGTAACGCGTTACGTAACGAGGCGGTTTACACTCCCATAAGAAGTTATCACTTCAGTAAGAGGTTATAGTTAGGTACACTAACGCGAAAAACATAAATCATTATCCCAGGTGGTTTTACGTTATATATTCTTTGAGTGATAAAATCTGTAACGAGGTTTTATAGAGCAATAAAAGGTTTTTCCTGCAATAAAGCGCTCTTGGTGTTATATAGCAGATACTAATAGACTTTCATAAATAGTCAGGTAGGAACTAGATTAGAAGTATACACAAATCATTTATATTTATCTTTAATAGCGCTAATAGAAGTATAGCAGCCAGTCAAAAGTACAATTAAATAGAACGTAATAAGTAGTATATTTTTCCATAGTATGTAATTGAAAGGGCCTAGCCCTCTGTCCCATCTATGAACTGTTTGGACTACAGCAGGGATGAGTAGACCAAGGGTCGAGAAGAAGATGGCTCCGACGAGACCGATTAGGAGTTCCAAGTCTGGAACCACGACGGCCAGGGTAACTGTAACATGTTAATAATTCTAATTAATTTGGTTTTGTGTCATTTGTTTTCTTAACATTACACTGGTCAACAGTAGTTTGGTTGCCCTGGATATTATAATATAATCAAATCAAATCATTTATTTGCGTAAAAACATGGTTAGTAAAAACATTGGTTGACAATATGTTATTTTGTTTTACATGTTTATGCCCTTTCAGGCATACAAATAGTATTTAAAAAGTTAAAATCAACTAATGAATATAGCTTAATAATAGCTTTCAATAATTTTATCCCAACAAATATTGAAATTTCAATTATTTTAGTGTTCGCTATAGTTTGTTTTTTTTATTTTAATTTTCATGTGACCCTAAAAACCAGTAAGTATAGAATAAACCTAATAACTATATACCGTAATATCTAATAAGTATTAATAAGCGTGTATAAATTCTAAAAACTTTTTTCTAAATTAAGTTGTAAAAAAGGGTGCGAAACTCGAGTCCGTATAGTTAGTTGTTAATGAAAAAGAATCTCTTTATACATTTAATTATTTTAAGTCTTTTTAAAGATAATTTACCTGTGAATGCAACGCTCACAGTCCGAAGTGCGATTTGGCTGACATTATGGTACCTTGGGCTAACGTTATTCGACAGTCTCGTCCATATTATATCCATCGGAGCATACATTTGAAGGCAGTATGTAAAAAACACAGCGGTCGCGATTAGGATCTTAGCAATAAGAGCTAACCTGTAATGTTACAATTTATTTAATGCAGGATTGTCTAACTTGATCACTTTGTATGTCTTTCAAGACCACGGGCCATGAAAATGGCCCGGACTTTTGGAGGGCTTGCGTGGGGCCATGGGGAGGCCAACACGTAGAGGCCCCTTGACAAATTTAATGTAAATATGTGGCGTGACAATGACCGGCGATTATCCCTGTTTACACCATATAATAATGCACCCAAGGACAAGCCACGGCCAGTGTAGGACTATTGTGGGAAATGAGGACAAAAAGTACCGGGCTATTGGGGTGAACTGTTAGTGGTACTAGCGGTCTGGGAATATGGGGACTATGACGTCTGCCCGTCGCAATGTTCAGGGAACATGGAAAAATGGGCAGACGGTGACTCGCCACTCCCTGCATGGGCCCCTAAAAATGCCATAAAAGGCAGGGGCAACATGGGTGTGAGTGGCTAAGGGGTGTAGAGAGGTGGGCTGCAGGTTCACCGATAACTTGATCTATTATTATATTTATTATTAGCGGTCGCGGCAGACGTTGTCCTGCCCTAAAAAAAATAAAAAAACAAACTCGATTCCAGCGCTATCTACCGGGTTTAATTGTGAATCTAAACCATCCCGGGAGTGCCTGGGACCCACTCAAATTCACATAAAATTTCATCAAAATCGTACAACCCGATTCCAGCGCAAAGTTTTTTGTTTAGGTTACATTATTGAAGTTTTAGTAGGGATCCCTAATTTTTATATAGCCTATATTAATCAGGGATAACGTAGCATTCGAACCCTAGGATCAGACTGGACGTAACTACGTTCTAAGTCTCAGACCTTTCCTACTCAAAAGCGCGGGGCACATGGGACGAGGGTGGTTTTAGTGGGTATTGGTTGCTGGCCGTCCAGCTTCTCTGAGTCACCATACATGCTGGTCAAGTATGGACGGATTACCACTAGGGTAATTCCTCTATATGCGACATCGGTCTATTCCCTTGCAAACACCCAGAATAATGCGTAAACAGCATTTCCCCCGCCTTAAAAAAAACATTCGAACCCTAAAGAATTTTTGAAATCGCTCCATTAGTTTTTGAGTTTATTCGTTACATACGTACAAAGATACAAATCTTTCCACTTTATAATATTATATCTACTATTGAATTACCAAGGTAATGACGAATACCTTAAAATAAGGAACAAAATAGTGTTAACTAGTACATGTAACTTGTATTTTTGACTAATATTATGGATTTTTTTATATATATGTAGGTATATCATTTTGGCCCTTATTTGTGTCCATACTAGGGTTTTGTATTAATCAAATATTAATATAATTTTTATTAATATTTAATGCAAGAAAAGCCTTAAGTTTTCAAAATACATGCATAGAGGTATTTTTTCTGTTCCAAATATTGAAAGGTTTTTTGTCTGTTTTTTCTTCAGCTTATATTACTAATTTCCCCGTGTATTCAGCAAGCGTCAAAATCTAGTGACCCTGGTATATTTAAAGAGCAACTGTTCCCCTTAAGTTACGTTGAAAATTTTGACAATCTCAATAAATAACTACCAAAGTTTCCGAGATGATAAGTATTCTATGTCTGTGCCAACTTCATCGTTCGCTTAATGTATTAATTTAAAATGCACATCTTTTTTTTGTCTCGATTATATCGTCGCGTTGGCTTGGGAAAGCCAACGCTAGATGGCATTGAGCGGTTAAAACATCGGTATAATACGGCCGGCGTATCTTGGCGAATGTGAACATAGGCTCTGCGAAATTTAGCGCACGTAAACTCGTGAAGAAAATACAGTGACCAACTAGCACAAAGCAATGAAAAAAAAAATACAGGGATGAAGGGCGACCACTTGTATTCACTGACGATTCGTATGCCCACTCATCACACGAGTGTACATGCTCTAAAGTTCGCAGAGCCTATGTTCACATTTGCCAAGTTACGCCGGCCCAATTATAGTAGTGAGTCGCCCATTGCAACGTGTGCCTTACCCAAAAACCAATATCTAATAGTCAAAACGAACTGAATACCAAACACAAACAGAGTTAGTTCATATTAGTTAATACCACAAAAAAAACCTGTGGTTTGCAAGTGCTAGGCCTAGCTGAACTTCACGCACTAAGGCGTCTGTACCATCACCATTCTTTGACAACCATTCAGGGTTGAGAAGTGGGGTTAGCGCAACTTATACGCGGTTTACTTGTAAAATAAAAATTGAACTCAAATGTATCAAAATTATATAAAGTTTTGAAACAATGTCCATCTTCGATCGTAGTCGCCATATCGAAGATGGACAGACACCATATCGAAGATAGATATACAATATTTGAACCAAAACAGCTTCGCAGTTTTTCCGTGAAAGCATAACTAACTTTCGAGTTTATAATATTAATACAGAACGATATTTCAGGATAAGCGCAGAAAGTTTCAAACGGCTGATACTTAGTGATTAGAATCCTTCCATGGTTATAAATATAAATTTAAACTGTATGAACGATTCTTGAAAAGTTTTAGTCCCAAAAGATTTTAAACCCCACAAAGCGCTTACTTAATTAGCGGTAACTCTTAACTTAGTTACGGCAGTTTTATATTCTAACGAAGTTCCTTAATGACATCGTTTAATCAGACCTTATTTCAAGTAATAAAGTGGAAGATTTAAACGAAAAGGAGATTTATATTTAAGTTAATTTTGTATAGATATAAATTCGAATTTATCGTCGATCTGGATCGAATTGTTAACTGGATCGGACCTAATTTTTAACCGACTTCAAAAAAGGACGACATTCTATTAGGGATAACAGGATTTAGTGAAGGAGCAATGTGGATTGCTCCGTCTTAAAAGGAAGATCTTCCGCTGAGGTTATTCGTTATGCTTCCCAGTCGCATCGCAGGCCTATACCTGGCTATATTTTTTTTTGTGCAGGATGATTAAATACTATAGATAGAGTATGAAATATATAAGTAAAGTAATGTTATATACGAACAGGTAAATATGTAGCCCCTAATATAAGTATTGAAATTAGTATTGAATACCATTGTAAACTGTTTTTTATTAAAATATTCCTCGTATTTATCCCAAGATAAAAACGAGTTTATTATTATAAAAAAAGAACACAAGAGCTCCAATATAGCCCATTATGGAGGACAAGCTGTTAAAAGTAAAACAGTTGGTTTGTATGCATTCTTTGTACGCGCCGGAAGTTTTTTGCGACTTCAATTATTGTACAGTGCTATCTATTGACTTGTAAGTGTTCCATTATATTCCATTACATTCTTAATTTGTTGTGTAAATATAATTATTTTCTTTACGTTCAATTCAACTATACCTTTTTTTTCTCAGAATCGAATTTGACAATACTTTTTGTGTTTAATTCAGTATACCGTTTCGATAGATTGGTATAAATGTCATTGCTATTGCTTACCATTTACGTGAATTAAAAAATATATTTAAACACACACAGAAAAGAACAGGCTTAGTTATGCATTCTCAGACCTAAAGTTTTTTTATATTACAAATAAATTGTGAGGAAATTAAACTTACACTTCATTCTGTGGTAAATTCAAAGTAATGCTTCCAAGAACCGCATCGCCGTATTTCAAGTATCCGAATACTCCTACGATACCGTATAGCAAGGCAACAAATACCATCGTGAAGTTCAGCACTCCTGGACAGCCGAGAAAGTGTTGCGGCTTTGCCATTTCATTTTCAACTGGCATCACAACGTTTATACCTTCCATTGCAAAAATTGCCGTGCTGTAATTAAGAAAATAGCATCAGCAGTTAGATTTTGGAATGTCCTGCCAAGTAGTCCCGCAGCAGAGAAAGAGGCCTCGCGAGGCCCACGCCTGCCAGAGCTGCGGAGAGGCTATATCATATACCTGTTGCCAATTAATTTATGAACGGTTCCTTTGTTGTAATGTTAAGAATGGAATCTTCTAACACGTATGGTTCATACTAACAACAAGGAGCCAACTACCCATGTATTCTAAAAAGGTAGAGAATTTCAATAAAGCTTTATTATCATTACCTTAAAAAGAGCGGCCATTTTGTAATACTAACAAACATCTTCGCTTCTGTCGGCTGAGGGATATCGAAGGTGTAATAACAAGTTATCCCAAAAACAATGAATAAGCACACATTGGCAAAAATGGAGAACGGCACCAGGAACTTCAAGTATCGTATCTGTGTGATCAGGATTAATGGTAACAGGAGTATACCGCAGTATGCTTCCACTGAGAGCTGGTTGCTAGGCGCCAGGTAGTCGCAGATCTGAAAAAATGTACGCTTCATAAGTTATATCTTCTAGATCTAGATATATTCAGAAGATATACTTCATTGTGCATTACTCATCGATCGCATCGAACGCGTACAAAAGAAATCATTGCGAATAGTTTAATTTATTTATAATTTAATTTGAACTCTTAAAACGTATCATGACCGACTGAAATATTACTCTCTGATATCCATAGATAATCGTAGAAGCACTTCAGACCTCATCTCTCTTCCCAACATTTTACATGGACGTATTGATTCACCATATTTAATTTCTTTACTTAATTTCAATACCAATTATCGATGTAGAAAACTAAAAAAATGCAGATGTCAGCTATCTAGATCTCAATGAAAATCAGCTAAATAAACTTGAGCGATTGCAGAATTTCTGTATCCGATTCATCTTCGGATTGTGTAGATATGATCATATTTCTGAATTTCGGGATAAGCTCAAGTGGCTTCCAATGCGCCTTCGCCGGAATGCTCACATTCTATCCCTTCTCTACAATATATTGTTTAATCCTAAAACACCCCCGTATCTTAAAAGCCGTTTTCACTTTCTTCAAGACGGTCATTCGAGGATTCTGAGACCATCTTTGAATTACCGACTAAGAATGCCTACACATACCACACAGTTTTATGACAAATCTTTCACTGCGCAAGCTGTAAGGCTTTGGAACTCACTACCTCAAAACATAAAACAAGCCAAGTCTGTGGATTCGTTTAGTGACCTTGTCAAACAACACTATCTCAAAATCGTAAATGAATAATAATTTTATTAAGTTGTGTGCTTGGGATGGTGTTGTTTTAAGACACACAACTTGTATATTTAGATAAATATGAATGTTTATATTATAATGTAGTAACATTTTCCGTATATTTACGTATGTATATTATTTCTATTGCATACCCCATCCATACCGAGTTTCTGTCCATCCAAAGGTTGTCTGGAAGAAATCGCTCCCAGCGATAAGCCCGCCCATTGTACTTATCATTATGATTGTATGTTTTGAATTTATTTTGTAACATTGTGTGCAATAAAGTATATTCTATTCTATTCTAAAACTAGCAGTTTATTCCCTTCAAGTGTATCGTAATAATATTTCTTATTTCAATCCATTGGTTCAAATGTGTTCCCATTATAAGGAACTCACCAAATTAAATGCGTTAATTGATATTTTTAACTCTAGTCAATTTAAGTTTATGAATAGTTGTAAAAAAGATCTCTCACACAATAGGATTTTAATATCTATTGTCGAATTTTAACTCATATTTTTTTATATTATTTGCAAAATGAATATGAACAACTTTTTTAAGTATATCTACTTTGTCGTTCGTTTAATTAACATATAGTTTGGATTAAAATACGGCCTGTATAATACATTGTTATTGTTTCATTTTTAATTATTGTAATCTGTTTTTTGCTTAAATAAATAAATAGATCTTTTCTAATTAGTGAAATAATGACGATAGCCAAGGTAGTGTTTTCTTAATTTTACGCGACTTAAACAAAGAAAAGCCGTTAAAACTACGTTTTACCGCGATATTTTACTTGATTTTTATTTCAACGTTCCAGATGAAGTATCCGAAATGTAGCTGTGATCACGGCTACTGAAAAGTGGCCGAAATGTGAAATTAATAATCAAATAAAGTACCACGCTTAAAGCCGTTAAAACTTAGTTTTACTATAATGACGGGTAACGACGTTAATCCGGTGTCTGGAGACGCAGATGCGCAAAATCTTTTCCCGTGATTCCGTCCAGCAGCAGCATCCGGGATGCGGTGGAATTAAACCTCTGTTGATGAAGTGAGTTACTTTGCTTCCCGGGGTGACTCAGGGTTTGATGCGCGGATGAAGATGGGTGTATCTACGTTCTAAAACTCATTTTCTTCCAACTCAAGTGGGGGGCAGTCGAGTGAGAACCACGATCAAGGCGAGACGTGTGTACATTCAGGACTCTACTAGTAACGGACTTTCCGCGTTATATTGATTTACGACCTTGTGCATTACGTTTGGATTTATATTTTGTGTTATATCACGTACGTTATACGTGTTGGTATAGTTCTAATAAACTCTATAATAATTCCAACGGCATTTTAATTTGAATCTCGCAATTCGTAACAGTATCATATTCCTTACTTATTCTAGAATATTTGTAATATATACTTTTTTGGCTCGAAATAAATTTATGTTTTCAAAAGTTAAGCGACTAATTAGCTAACTAATTGCTTTACAATTTCTAAAAATATAATTATGTCTAGAATAATATCCTAGACAACAATAACTTTTGTTGTTAAATTATGTACATAATTAATATTATACAGACTTCTTTTCGTTTTAATTATCAGTGTAGATACTGAAATTGTTTTGTTTTCAAAGCATGTTTTGAAGAGGTGAAAATTACCTATATTATAATAACACTGGCCCACAAGTGTTTATGGACCAAAAGACAGAATCAGGGGTCAGTTTGGTCCATACACCGTCAACATTCTGAGGGTTCATTGATAAAACTGACCCATATTCGGATTCAGCGCATCAAAATAGTTAAGAATCGATGGGTCTGGTCAATAGTACAGACCACTTTTTATTTTTTTTGTGGACCGGCGTAATCAATGGCTTAGACTATAGCAACCAGGTTTCTTTAAACTAGTGCTACATTATTTATATAATGTCAGCCCATAAATGTCCCACTGCTGGGCTCGGGCCTCCCATTATAGGGCAACGGACAGTATACCCACCACGCTTGTCCAAGGCGGCTTGGCAGGTTTGACACATCGGTTATCTCGATGTGCAGGTTGCATCACGATGTTTTCCTTCACCGTTTTTAGCACGTGGTAATTGTAACAATATGCACATTAGATCAGAAAACTGACTAAGAGGTGCATGCGTTCCGGTCAGGATCGAACTCGCGCCCTTTGATTTAGGGGCGCGTGCGCTAACCATTACGCTACCACGACATTATTTATGTTTGTCTACAATTGGCTGACTAGCGTTCATTACTAGTATCAACAAAATACTTGAAACGGAAAGATACTTAGAAAGCTATAATGTTTAAAAAAATGTTTTCGGTCTATGATGCTCGTGGTTTGGCAGCCAGAATCACCAGTTATCGCTTATAGCAGGGATTCCCAAAGTAGTCGATATCGACCCTCTGGGGTCGGAATCGGTTTCCCAGCGGTCGACATAAATGAAAACTGAGTGTGAATCGATGAGGTCTAAAAATCGATCCCTATTATTAATTAACACAAGTTTTTATTTAAAACTTTCAAGATACTGTATAAATTTTGTTACGTATACCAAAATGTTTTGAGTATGACAAATATTTTAATAGAAAGTATCATTAGTGTACTTTTCAAAAACTTAACAAGCATGGATATGTTCGTGTTGCACGAGAAATACAAATAAATATTTTGTATCAATACGAAAAAACTAGAGACAGAATTTCGCACCATTCGTAGAAAAAGGACGCAAGTGAAAAACATGAACTTCAGGAACGTAAAAAAAACTGTTTTGTGGAGAAATGGTAAATCATAGATAAATATGTTCTAAGGAGACTTCATAGACAAAATTAATCTGCAGATACCTGTCTATTTGGTTTAAAATAATATTGAGTAGCTTTCGAGATAATTTTAAATTAATGCGTTACATCTTTAATCCCCGTCATGGTATTATGGCTTTTAAGAATAAGTAACCACTTTGTTGCTACGGTATTCACACGGATCACAGCATCGTGATTTTACTCACGTATTCTTGCCGACCATATTAATTAATTAAGTAAACACATAATTGTGCTTACTTAAAAAAATAAAGATAAAAACTTAGTAGAAGAAATACGTAACTAGACTTGCGCGTACCAAACAAATTTCGTTTAACAAATATAGTGATAAAAGTATGTAAGTTAGTTTATGCACGTATATTTCAATTCTATGGCGTGTAAGTAAGTAAGTAATAATAAGATTTTATTGACAGCGAAAATTTCATAAATGACCTAGTATAAACAAAACTTACGTAATTTATACAGTGAATATTTAAAAAAATAAAAATCTTAGCATTTCGCTAAATTTGCGATATCTCCGTCATTTATTGTTTTTTTTTTTTAAACTTGTTGAGCATATGTATCATAATATCCTTTGTCGAATAGTTAAATTTAAAAAAATGACGTAATGTCACTTACGACTTTCTTCTACCAACGGTGCGATTTCTTAAGTATCTAATTTAACTATGGGAGTCTGAGGTATAAGTTAATTTGGAAAAGGGGTCTCTTGCCCCGAAATAGTTTGGGAATCCCTGGCTTAAAGCGGTTGCTTCCAGGCAACCTCTTAGCTAATCTGGCAACATAAGTGTTTTAGGAAAAAAGGGTCAATAATAAATGAAGCCTTACTTACGTCTTTCAAAGAAGTTGCTATGAATAAAACATAGACACTGGTACCTCCAATACAGATTCCCGCCATGGCGCAGTCTGCGAAATGTCTGAAATATTTTTTAATGTAAATTTGCTGAAATATATTTAAAAATTAGATATCAAATTTTACATTTTTTAGAATTCTGTAATCATTTTTCATCAATCTTAAATTAATGCCTTGCTTTTAGGACAGCCCCTCCCTCACCTCCTGGTCAACCAGAGCTCTCACTTATCATACTGAGCTTGGATTTGAATAAGAGCGACCCAATGGAGATCTTACTACTTTTAATCTTGACGCTCGTCGCGTCGCGTTTAGCTCTTGCTTACAATGACTAGGTCATGGCTGGGCAATCAAACAATTTAGTAAAGTTATAAGCGCAACATTCACCTATCAGGCTTCAACTCAAAACAAAGTTCTCCCTATGAAATATAATATTGTTAGTACATTAGAACTATAGAACTAGACCATGTAAACTTATCAGTTAAGTGTGTAAAAGTGTAGTTATAGTATACTATCCGTGCGCAGAAGATTTGCCGATAGCCTCATGATGTCATGTGTCGATGGCCAGTAGGGTTGATAAAAAAGGTTACATAAATAGTTGTTGCAATAAATTTATTATTTTTACACTTTACATAAGTATGTAGAATAATAAATTTATTGCAACAAATTAAATTTAAAGATTATAGTTAATTTATTATAATTATGAACTTTAATTAATTATTATTATTATATTTATTTTTTTAAATATTAATGTAATAATATATTAGTACTGACAGAATCATGACAATATTTAATTATAATATGTACAACATTTTGCACGCCTACCATATTTTTTATGTACCATGTTTTATGCAATAAATGATTCGTTTTGATTTGTATATACATTACACAAGCTGATACCCGCCCGCTTCGCGTGCCGTAAAATTCGTTCTTAGCTGACCTGTACTTGGCGAAAGGAAGGTCAATGCCAAATTCCAAGTATACAGGTATTATAGTTCCTGAGATATCGTGATGAGTCACTATATACGTGGATTTCAATTATATTATAATAGTATATTTAGATAATAATAAATACTCATCGGCATACCTTCTTCGAGCGGCTTATATATTATACTAGCAGCCCCGGCAGACGTGTTCCAATTGTGGATTTAAACCATCCGGGGACCAAACACACAAAAACAAATTCACCAAAATCGGTCCAGGTGATTAGGAGGATTCTCGAACCCGATCTCAGCGCCACCTTTCGGCTCCAACGGAATAAAAAGTATCCTATGTCCGTCTCCTGGTTCTAAGCTATCTCCACACCAATTTTCAGCCAAATCGGTAGAGCCGGTCTTGAGTTATAAATAATGTAACTAACACGACCTTCTTTTATATGTATAGATTTTTACCTGACAGCAACAGAGTAATTTCTTAACTTCGGCGGTCCGAGCTTAAAAGCCCTTTCACAGGTGTCTGTATAGCTTAGTGAACCCATTTTACTTTCCTTACAAACTTGCCTTGAAGTTGAAACCTGTAACAAACCACATACAAATTAGGCGCCTATATAGATATATAGGCCTATATTTACTAGCGGGCCAGCAGACGTTGAATTAAAAAAAAATATATGTAGAACCCGATTGCAGCGCCACCTACCGGGTCCAGTTAGGACTTCAAACCATTCCTGGACTTCCTTGAACACTCACAAAGACGGTCCAACGTTTTAGCAGGTTTTTTTTATTGCGTGAGTTCATTAGAAGAAGAAGAAGAAGAAGGCATAAAGGTGCTACAAATGCGCTGCTGCTCTTTTAATGGAAAATGGAACCTGACCATTAATGCGGAATACAATTCAAGGTTGTTACGGCGGCATACTCTAAACCAGGGGTGGTAGCCATTCAGGCGAGAAAATGCCCTACCTAGCTGTGGGTTGTTTTGTCCCCTCTTACAACAGGCTGCCCCAAGGCAGACAATTGTATTCTTTCTCCTTTCCTGCAGGGATAAGGATTTCAGTGACATACACATAAACAGATATTTTTTATCTAGGGATTGTGCTGCGTGCATTTGATTATCACCGTGCATCAACGAGCTGGTTTAAATTAAGTTAGCCGAGTATTGGCGAGAGAATATTTCTGAGTGCTCTGAGCAGGCACTGCGTCCGTCAAGGCAGCTGACGGAGCGTCGGAACGCATTGAAGTGTCAATCTAGTAACGTAGGTACATAGTATATTGACCCCTATTCCATAAACAAAGGTACACATTTCTGTGCCTTGATTCTTACGCTATTCCTCATTATTTCTCAACGACTTTGTAATATACATTTTTTACTTTTAGAATTACCCAAAAACATAACTGTAACGCTTTGGTCTTACCTCTGGTCTAGTGTATGCCGCCATAACAACTAGCCAGGCTTCAGTACCACTTTCTTTCTAAGGGTACAATGTAACAAATCTTATGAAGATCCGTTCAGTCACTTAGTCCTAAACGGACCTTCCATATATTACGTCCACGTTAAGGGGTACGATGACCTGTGACAAGAGGTAAGAGGGTTCCTAAATTTTCCAAATGAAAGTTTGTTTCATATAAGACGATATGAGAGAAACTACGTAAATAGAGAAACATCGGGTTTCTAAGTACATTTTTTTAAATACTAACAGGATTGAATATATTTTATGTATTTCGTAGGAAATTCAGATCAAGTTTAAGTAAATTTATCAATACTAGAACTCAGACGAACAAAATAGGTAGACCAAGCCCCGAGCTCTCAGAATTAATCCGGTTAAGGGAAGCCGATTTTGGAATAGAAAGCCGATCACGCTGGAATGCGTTACCAGAACTTGGTAGTTATTGAATAATCGAATTAGTACGGATAATGACGATTTTTTGGAAGCTGCATACGTCTTGTCATCGCAGCGGAATCCGGATAACGATATTGTACCTACAACAAAGTTTACGCACACAAGATTGTGAATAATGCTTCACATATTGCCACAATTTTCACGTGCTGACGTGGAAAGGAAAAATTGTCATGAAACCAGCGCATCGAGGTAATCGACATGTTCAATTTACTAAACGGCCTTGGATAACCGTGACGGGTATAATTCCTCTAAGAAATTGATAGACATGTGTCCAACCGTGGGACAATTCTTGGCTGTTATTACAATATATATATATAAAATGCAGTGTCCTAGTACTTTCTGCAGAAAATGACGATGACATGCAGAGGCAGAGGGACATACCGAAATAACATTTTTGTCAAAATGCCTATCGGAAGAGTCCCACCGTCGGAGTTGGAACCTAACCTACTTGCTATCACTTTGGTGTCGTGCCGAGACGTAGATACTGACAGCGGGACTGGTCCACAAATTCAAAGTCGCTCAACGGGCTATGGATCGAGCTATATTAGGTGTTTCTCTTATGGATAAAATCAGAAATGAGGGCATGCGTAAGAGAACGAAGGTAACCGACATAGCTCGCAAAATTAGCAAGTTGAAGTGGCAGTGGGCCGGTCACGTCTGCCGCAGGACCGACGGCCGATGGAGCAAACGAGTCCTGGAGTGGAGACCACGTCTCGGAAAACGTAGCGTAGGACGCTCGCCAGCCCGGTGGACGACCTGCGTAAGATCGCCGGCAGGGGCTGGATGAGGAAGACAGGCGACCGCGATATGTGGCGCGTACTTGGAGAGGCCTACGTCCAGCAGTGGACTGAGATTGGCTGAAGATGATGAGATGATTCGTGTCGTGGATCCCCATCACCCACCAACCATGGGACTCGTGTATTAATTTGTCGTCTTTTGGGATACATACCAGTATGTGAACACAGTGTGTAGCAATTATCCCCACCAATACAGTTCCAATACATCCAGGTATTATCCCTATATTTTTGAAAGCAGCCGGCATCGCGAGCAATCCAGAGCCAAGCGATGATTTGAGCAGGTGGAAAAATGCGCCCAATGTCCTATTAACAAATTAAATTATTCTTCATATTTATGAGGAAATAAATAAAAAAAGTAATGTGGTTCGGAACTATTTTCAGCATGCGTCAGTTAACTTGACTAATGATAAATGAAATTAGGCAATCATGCGCGTGCTACGTTCTCTTCTCGAGGTCGCCTGCGTTCAGCTGTCACCCGGAGAGGCAGGTATGCGCATTACTTCCCTTCCTGAGTTAGGTTCCGGAAAGAGGGGGCCCTTAGCTACTAGGTAAAGCAAGGAATTTAACAACTACCCCCGTCTCGAAGTGGAGTGTGTTCTCCCAGGGCACACTTCAGGCACTTTATTGCGCTGGATCGACTGTTGCGTAAATATGTTCTATATCTCAGTCTTTCCATCACAAACAAAATCGCAGGGTCGACAGGGAGGAGGGGGTTTTTAGTGGGTATTGAGGTTGCTCGCCCGTGCGGCATCACTCGGAGTCTCCACACTCCTCTGTGTAATCCATCGCGGACGGAGCGCAAATAAAGCATACAATTGCTAGCGTTATCGCCCCCGGTGGATGCGTGCCGTTTCCTAGTGACGGCCCAGAGAGTGTGTAAATCGGTTAGGCATTTTCCCTCGCCTCAAAAAAAAATCAGGCGATCACCAACAGTAATATATATGTGTTACGTATGTCGGGTATATAAATATATAATAAATATATAATATATAGCTATATAAACTTCTATACGAATTTTAACTATATATCAACGTATGTATTCATTCGAGTGTAAAAATCTAAATAATTCATACAACCCGAGGAATTTACCAAACGCTTGTTTATAATACTAAAAGCTGTTTGGGAACAAAAAATATGGTAATAAAGGGGCTAAAACGTATTAATTCTTACGTCAATAATGTTATTACACGCTTTTTATGTTATTGATCTCAGATTCTCAAATAAGGTGATCAGCAATGCAATTTCTACTTATTACTTTTTATTTCTTTATTATTCTTACGAGTTGCAGGACTCAAATTAAAATGCTGTTGGAATTACTATAGAATTTATTATGTCTATACGTATATAGTATACGTATATAGTATACGTATATAGTATACGTATACAGGTACAAATATAACTGAACACAACAAGTCCAAACGTAATGCAGACGGTCGTAATTCAATAAAATGCGCAAAGTCCGTCACTATAAGCTTATCGAATGTACACGTCATGATCGGGTCGTAATCGTCACTTGACTGCCTCACCCCTCCGTTCGGGCATTGTTCTATACTAAACTATTCAATACAACAATCGACCGCGTGGACTGAATTTTCCAAGGAAACGTAATCTGCACACCTGCAGCCATAAACGATTACAGTAACAATAGGATGTTTTCCATAATTACAAAATTTTAAACACAAACAAAAGAAGTCCAAATGCGGAAAGGTAATAAACTGCAGGTGTGAATACACTTTGTCGGCGTGTAACAATATCAATTTAAAGACTGAATAATTACTTAATAAGTCGTGGTAGCGTAATGGTTAGCGCACGCGCCCCTGGTTCGAAGGGCGCGAGTTCGATCCTGACCGAAACGCATGAACCTCTTAGTCAGTTTTCTGATCTAATGTGCATATTGTTACAATTACCACATGCTAAAAACGGTGAAGGAAAACATCGTGATGCAACCTGCACATCGAGATAACCGATGTGTCAAACCTGTCAAGCCGCCTTGGACAAGCGTGGCGGGTATACTGTCCGCCCTATAATGGGAGGCCCGAGCCTAGCAGTGGGACATTTATGGGCTGACATTATTTATTTAATAACAAATATTGTATAGACGTTGTGTATACTTACGATGTCGGATGCTCCACTTTTCTATGTTCAAACGGATCATAATTGTCGGCAACATTATCACGGTAAAGCGTCACGGTTGACTGCACCACTGAATTTACGTTTTCTTTACTCCCAGGAGCGCTGAAGCAATATATCATATAATTACACACATTATTACTAGACATGGGTCAAACACAAAAACGGAAGATAAAGTGTTCGAGTTACATAAATCCCATATGTTCATTATTTGTTCATTTTTTTATTATATAAGATTATCTTGTTGGTGTTTTAGAATTGAGGCTTTTGTATTTGAAACAAATACATTATTTTTTGTTGCTCTCGCTTGAACCAAAATGTCTCTACCGTAACTGTCCCCCAAACTGAATACCTCAGTTTGGGGGACGATGAAAAATAATCCAGTAACAAAAAATAAACATTTTAATTATAGAAAGTACTAAAATCATCAATTAGCAATCCATGTTTGCGATTCAAAATACGAGTATATAAACATATTGTTCCAACATTTGTAGTCTTCTCCTGTAGACACGTAAAACTTTTTGTGTTCGACACATATGATTTACATATTGCATTCTATCTATAATCCCTTAAAACTATTAGAATACTAAGCCTAGGTCATCAAAGCCAATGGGTAAAGTTCCCAAAAGGCTTGGTACGCGACCTTGCTCGATCGCCATACTAATCTGCTCTCCAAGGTACGCACCAGCCCTCTGATCATGCGAAGAGTCGTTTGAAAGATCTTTGTAAAGGCTCAGGATCCTACGGTTTGCCCTTACTGCGAAAAAGTGGACACCGCGACTCATACTATCTTAGAATGTGAAAGATGGTAAGAGGCGCGAAGAACAGCCGAAACAAATCTAGGTTCCAAAATAGCATCAGGTAAAATTTTGGACATAATGCTACAAAAAGAAGAAAATTGGCACAATGTCAATAATATGATAACTGAAATTATGTCCAAAGAGGCTTGTGACGAAATCTAAAGAAAAAAAGAAATATCCCTCTCTCCCCCGCTGCAGTGAAGTAATGCCTAACGGTATACCATTGCAGTGCGAGGTATGAAAAAAAAGGGTCCCACGGTCTAAGCGCTTCAACAGCGAACCGCGCTGAACCGGTTGATCTAGACCAGTGATACTTAACCCGCGGCTGCATGTGGCCCACCGAGCTTGCGTAAGTGGCCTTTCTGACATATTAATAGTTGAATAATGACATTGGTAACATCTCTAGTGTTGCAAAAGTTATAGATGACAGTATGCTCTCCTTTGCGGCCATAAACCTCTTTGCTATACTTTAACAACAAAAACACCGACATTAATTAATGTTTGACTCACAGGACTTCTTTTAATAGGTCTTTGTAGCATTTATAAGAAAAATATTGAGTCTGGCTGATTTAGACGTGTTTGGTAAATAAGATGTGGCTGAGTCCAGCAGGTGAGGCTTGCCAATTCGCCAGGGAATTAGTCACGCATAACATCATGACGGAGTCGGCATATATTCATAGAGAGTTAGAGTAACTTTGAACGCTTCTTAAAAAAGCGTTCAAACTCACTCTAACTTGGAATAAGACCATAAATCTTAAACACTCATGCAAGTACGACCGCAGCATTGGGGAGGCGTTAACGTAAATGTAATCTGTTTTATTTTTTTATGTTTGCGTATAGGCAAACTGGCAGACGGGTCCACTTGATGGCAAGTGGCTACCGTCGCCCATGGACATCTGCAACACTAAGGGAGCCGATGCGTTGCCTACCTCGTTGAGACTTTAAAAATCTGTTTACGCCCTTTTTGAAGAGCCCCAAATTGTAGCGCTCTGGGAAAACCGCAGGAGGGAGCTCATTCCACAGCTTGCTCACATATGGCATAAAAGAGCGAGCGCCACGTACAGTGGATAAGTTCCAGGTGTCAAGGAAGTGTGGATGAACTCCCAGTCGCCGGCGAGTAGTGCGGTGGTAAAACGGCGATGTAGGTACCAAACCAAACAGCTCCTCAGAACACTCCCCATTATACAGACGGTAGAACGCGCTGAGAGCGCCTACGTCTCTTCTGAGACTTAAAGGTTCTAAGCCGCCTGTAAGTTCGGGATCGCCGACAATCCGGACCGTTCGGCGCTGCAAGGAGTCAAGTGGGAGCAGCTGGTACTGAGGTGCCCCAACCCAGAGATGGGAGCAGTACTCCACATGGGGACGGACTTGGGCCTTATATAATAAAAGCCTATGTCCCGGTGTGAAGTACCGTTTAGCCCTGTTGAGCACCCCAAGCTTTTTAGAAGCGATTTTCGCTTTGCTCTCCAAATGACTCCGAAATTGCACCTCGCTCGTAATGTCGACGCCCAGGATCCCGATTGAGTTCGAGATCTTGAGGGGAGTGCCCTGGAACTGTGGCGCTAACAAAAATGGGGCTTTTTTATATGAATAAGACTAGACTAGAATAAAAGATTTACAATATGACTTATGTTTGTATCTCTGTCATTCATCATGAATTACAGGTTGGGCGTTTCACTCACTCGACCTATTCGATACAAACGTAATCGATTGTAGGTACCTAATTACAGCGCTTGCTCGAATAATGCTGGAATTGCCGGATATGATCCGCAAATCGCGATACGCGACGTTGCGCACCGCGTTACGCCGCATAGTAATATTGGGATTTTATATCTTACAAATCATTGTCTTATTACTAGTTCAAATAAGACGTAAATTATTATCATCATCATCAGAGCTTTACATCCGCTCTCACGCCCAGGGTTCGCTTTCGTACTTTTCTCCACTTCGTACAGTTCTCGGAGATCGGTCAGGAGACCGTGATGTTCACAACGTCAAGCCAGCATTTCTTGGGTCTTCCCCTTCGACCAGGATCTAATGGAGGCGGCTAGACATATGCTCTCCACATGACTAGTCGGTCTTCGTAAAACGTAAAAATTTGACTCAAACCCTATAAAAATAACATTCATTTTCTGTAAGGTAGTAATTTATAGAGAACCAAATAATAGTCATTTAGTACATGCTTAAATACAAAGTGATATTCCATTGATAAGTATAGTAGAGATGTTATGGATCTCGTTAATCGTTACCGTAGTTATAGAATATCCGAAATACTATTCGAAAATTAGACAAATAAAAATAATAGGATACGAAAAATGGTCCTTGTAATATTTAGCATCGAAACTGATATCAACAGAATTCTATACTTTTAAGATGAAATGTAATTCAAGAAATAAAAAAATGTAGTTTAATAAAAGTAAGACCCGAAAAATATATAATAAAAGTGTTATAAAATGAATATAAACGATTATCAAAAAAAATATAAAATTAGTATAAACACCTAAGCCTATATTTGTAATATTTTCTTTAAATAAAGTAACGACAACAAAACATGACTCGGGCAATTCCGTTCGTCCGGGCTAAAGAAGGAGAAAAAGGAATATTCGAAATAATCTATCGGAAACCAAATCCGGTATAAAAGTTTAAGACAATTTCGTATAGGGGTGGACGCTATTTATTAGAGATGCCACTAATATAGCTGCTATTCAGTATTCCGCCTATTCGGCCACTTTGACAACTATTCGGCCTACTTGGCCACTTTGACAGCTATTCAATATTCGGCCTATTCAGTCACTTTTACTACTATTCGGTATTGAGCCGAATAGCGTGGACTATTCAGTCGAACGCCGAATACCAAATCATGAAAAAGAAACGCAGATAATGCTCAAAATAATATTTTGTTTTGATATTGCGTTTAGGCCAGTTTTTTAAATATCATAATGAAATAAAAATAATTGAAGGCCTCTGTGGTTGTGCGTGCTAAGGGTTTGCCGGCCTTTCTCACTGCAACGCACAGGCGCCCGGTGATTTTCCTGCTATGGTAAATATCAGAAAAGATTTTATTTCGTTATTTACTCCATAGTAATTCCATGGTCTGGGTGTCTGGGATCGGCCCCAGAGTAGTTCGTTATATATTACCCGTAATACCAGCGTAAATTGCTTAATTTGGGGTTATTCAATATGTGTGATTCATAACAATGAAGTTATTCTTATGAATGAATGAATGAATGAATGAATTAATGCTTTGTTGTTTTTTAAAGATCAGTTAACAGAAACAAAATTTTACAATACAATAGGCGGTCTTATCGCTATTAGCGATTTCTTCCAGACAACCTTTGGATGGACAAAAAATTTTATAGGAACAGTCATCATAGAACATCGAATCAGTATCTTACAAATATACATATCTTATAAATACATACATGGTATAACATACATACACTATAAAATATACTTACATAAATAAATATAAGACAAGAAAAATATGACAATGACTGCTGCATCTTTAATTTGAGCTATAATCAGAAGTTTATTGATAATGGGCAGTGATTTGGCTAGCTTCATATAACCAGGCAACGCGTTTCAAAGATGAATTGCTTGGACTGTCAAGGATTTGCCATAAGAAATAGTTGTATGCAGAGGAGCTTTAAGTAACAAATTTTCCGAGGATCTGAGAGACTTTAAGTTACCGGATTAAAGGTATTGAAATTGTTCTTTGAGGTATCCAGGGGTCTGAGGATTAAATAATGTATTATACAGAAGAGACAACATATGAGCATTCCGGCGAAAACGTATTGGGCGCCACTTAAGTTTGGCGCGGAATTCTGAAACGTAATCATATTATTATATTTACGGAAACCAAATATGAATCGTTTGCAAAAGTTTTGAAGTCGCTCAAGTTTATATATATATATATATATATTATTATTATTATAAAATTTATTCTTTATTGTACACAATATAGTTACAAATAAAAGTATAAAATAATGGTGATGTACAAAGGCGAGCTTAACCCTAAAAAGAGTTTTCTTCCAGCAAACCTATGGGTCTAGTGAAAGTGGGAAGACAAGAGGCAGGGTTGTGTACATGAAACTTATTATTACATAAAAGTACTTATTGAAAATAAATATTACGTTATAAACTACATACAGATAGGTATACATACATAAACTTAACATACATACTCATATATCGATACATACCTAGTATATACATATATAAAATACATATACATATATACATACACATACACACACACACACACACTAAATTATGTGTATCTAGTGAGATTCACAGCCTTAGAACAGTGTCCAGGAAATGACATTCCCAAGCCAAGGCATTGAGTGAAATGTAAAATTCAAATGTGAATTTTTTATGAGTTATAAATGAATAAACCACTAAATATTTATCATAAATAGTGTTTGTTTAGCAATAGGACATCCTTTGTCGTAACGCCGGCAATCATATTAGGTAACAGTTGTCGCTAAAAGGCAAAAATAATTTGTAAACTTGATGATCGATTGATACCGTAACTACTTGTCATTCGCGAGAACTTAAAAAATAATTCAAAAATGATGGTGACCGCTTTACATCAAGTGGGCCGTCTGCCTGTCTGCTGAACTTCTGCAATAAAAAAAATGTGTATTGGTGTGGTCATGCAATGACAAAGTAATAAAATACAAGAACCCTAACTTATTTATTGTTGTTGGATCATGAGGATATTATTTTTATGAATAAATTATGGCGAATAAAATTTATTCAAAAATGTAAAATATAATTTTACACTTTTAAATATGAATTACAGTCACGACAATATGATCTGTGCACGGAATGAGAGAAGAGAAGGATTAATGGCTTGATACTGAACGCTGTTGTCGCATGGCATTTTGTTTTTTGACAGTGACGTTTGTGGTGTATGCGAAAGGGGGCTGATACCTAGGCCACACTAACAATTAAAATGTTATTATTTATGTATTTTACAGTTCCTAAAACACTAATATACGTGTATAATATTACTAGTATGTAAATGAAACTATCAATTGCTGCTCGTTAGTTTCGCTAAAACTCGAGAACGTCTGGACTGATTAGGCCAATGTTGGTTTCGAATTATTTGTGCAAGTCCAGGGAAGGTTTAAAATGTGAGTAAATATGAATAAAATACCTGGAATATAGTAAAAACAACAATTTTGCTTTCCCTTAGAAACTATTCCTACTTGTTCATTTTGGTCCCGTCGTTCAGAAATGAACGTTCTTTATTTATTGATTCTAAGGCGGTACGAAGTTTGCTGGGTCAGCTAGTCTACAATAATTACATATTAGTAACCGTCATTGAAAGCCATAATTATGATATTATTCATTTACAGATTTAGCTATATCTAGATTCGAAATGTTATATCCTTGACATCTTAGATATATACATACAATACTATACATATATTAGGTATAAGGTAAGATCGTCTAACTATATATACAGAACGCACATATACGATCGTATATGCAGATATTAAGATGCAATATCTCTCCAAGGCCAAACGATTCTAAATCGAAACTTTTTTAAATATTGTTTTATCTGTAGTATGATTTTAAAGTGTCTTCGTTAAACATGTTCACGTCATGCTGTCTTCATATATAATCCTCGAATTAAAGTTTTAACTAAAATTTAATCTTCAGTACTTACATTAAAAAATCAAAACAAAAACTCATATCGTACAGTAGCGGAATGAAAATGTTCGTCCCCGTAAGTCGACTTTTGCTTGCACGATTCCAAGAAACAGTTTTGTCAACATTTTGATAAATGTTACGTTCATAAAATATTAGCTGTGCCCGTGAATTCGTCTGCGTAGATTTTTATATGGAATCCTAACAAAAGTTAGCCTAAGTTACTCCTTATAACATTAGCTACCTGCCAGTGAAAGTCCTGTCAAAATCAGTCCAGCCATCATCAGAGACGGAAAAAATGGAACTTCCAGACAGATAGACAAAAATGTTCATTTTTTTATATAGGTGCCGTATAAACTTTAATATGCATTTAATAAGAAGCTGTTACTCGGACATTACAAATAGACACTTAATTTTATATATTAATTATCTATATTTATAGATAGAAACGTGAAAAAAGAAAATTACAATGTTGACAATGAAGACGCTGAGATTAACAATAAGAAACAAAGAGGACATAATCACTGCTTATCATAAGTATTAAAACCAATAAAAAGGTTTTATATGTCTAAACAATCTTGTTATACAAGATAGAAAATCAAACAACTTTGATTTAAGTAATTTTAAACTTTATTGTCAAACAGTAAAATAATAATTTAATATGAATAATTTTCTGTGGAACAGTCTGTTCTGTAATTTAGTTTGAACAAGTAACATGTCCTCCCGGAACGTTAAATGAATCAATTTGAAAACAAGCGAACATCCTTCATTCCGCCACTGTACATACATCGCGATTTGATACAACAAATTATGTAAGCAATTTAATTCTATTGTCATGGATTTTGAAAAGTTGGTTTTTACTTCGAATCATACGAAGTATTATAAACAGTATATAGACAGCAAAGATTGTGATGAAATCCTTACGTATTTATCCATATAAAATTTATGTATTTATGTAAGTATATAAAATAAACAAAAACCTAGAATTCTCTGTAGACATTGTTAAATCACTTTCCAGAACACTGTCATTAAATAATGTATCTTATTGCACTTTGAATAACACAGTTTTTGCTTCACATAATTCAAAACATCACCAGGACACTAAAACAGCCGGTTGAGACGAATTCAAGCGTTGAATGACTGTACCTTGTAGCAAACATAACAACACGCAAGTTGTTTCCATTCACTGGCGTGGCATTGTATAGTGGCTTTGATAATACTGGATTTGGCATATTTGTTATTATTTCAAAATTTATTTATTTTTTCAAAGTTAGGACAATATATATAGGTATACACGTAAGGCACACACTGCACATGAACTTCCTCACAACACAAGCATGTAACAGATACACTCTACATTGGTATAAGTTTAGTATTAAAATTAGAATGAATTAATATAATAAGTTATTCGTAAGGTATACCTCAACAGATAAATTACTAAATTATTATCACACATAAGAACCAAAATAACCGATAAGTGTGTTTAAATTCTAAAAATTAATTTGTAAAAAGGGTACGGATCTCGAGTCCGTAGAGTTTTAAAACAAATAATAATAATAATAATAATAATAAATACCCGCAGGGGGGCTTTGTGGCGAAGCCTTAGGTGAGTGGCGACACCTTGTACCTGACTCCGGGGGCCAAGACAAGGCCCCCGCCTCCGTGCTTGCCTTAACCAGTCGGCACGGAGTGGAGATCGCTAGAGCTAAGACTCAAGCTCCAAGGGTGGAAGTGATAAATGGCCTAATGTCGGAAGTAGCTTCGGTGAACCTGCAGCCCACATCTCTACACCCCTTAGCCACTCACACCCATGTTTCCCCTGCCTTTTATGGCATTTTTAGGGGCCCATGCAGGGAGTGGCGAGTCACCGTCTGCCCATTTTTCCATGTTCCCTGAACATTGCGACGGGCAGACGTCATAGTCCCCATATTCCCAGACCGCTAGTACCACTAACAGTTCACCTCAATAGTCCGGTACTTTTTGTCCTCATTTCCCACAATAGTCCTACACTGGCCGGGGCTTGTCGTTGGGTGCATTATTATATGGTGTAGACAGGGATAATCGCCGGTCAGTGTCACGCCACATATTTACATTAAATTTGTCAAGGGCCTCTACGTGTTAGTCTCCCCATGGCCCCACGCACGCCCTCCAAAAGACCGGGCCATTTTTATGGCTCGTGGTCTTGAAAGACATACATATATAATAATAATAATAATAGTATGTTCGACTATGATAAGGTCTGCCCTATATTATCTTCAGACCAAAACTACATCAGAAATTGTAATTATTGTGCGCTGGCCCCCCTTACAATGGACAATAAAAATGCTTACATACACCGCTTCTGAACGTAGAAGATGGTCTATCTATGTCTATATAATATAGTAGTAGTTTAAAGTAGTAGTTTTAAAATGTAATAATTATCCTTTGTATGCACATTACTTTATTAAATGTTGAAAACAAAGAAATCGCTAATGTGGTTTTTTTCTCCTCAGCCAGATGAACAAGAATTGTCAAGCCTTTTTTATTTTGCATTTCATTTATCTTTTTTGTGTATATATTTATTTGTTTTATGTTTTCTTTATGCTTTATCTTTTTATGCAGTTTTCTTTTTTTATTGTCTTTTAATTTTACTTCTCTTTATGTAATACTTTGTTTCAAACTTTTACAAAAGGCCCTTAACTTAATATTTTATTTTACTTTTTATCGGTAACGTGTTCCATAACAACATGATAAAAAAGTTCCATGAATCATGAATGCCTTGTACAAGGATATGTATAAACCTGCGTCGCAGGTAGATGTCTTACTCACTGTGCCACTACAAATATTGATGCTTAAAATGGTAGCAGGAAATACTTAGGTAATTAACACAAAACAAAAAGTAAATTATAATTTTAAATGGCCTGGCACCAGATTTTCTACTTTAATTTTAACTGTAGGTATATTTTTATCGTTAATTTTTTACATATTGTTATGAGTTGCGAGGAACTCGAATTAAAATTCTTTGGGAATTATTATAGAGTTTATTAGAACTACAAACAGGTATAACACATGTACAAATATAACAGAACACAACAAAACCAAACGTAATGCAGATGGTCGTAATTCAATAAAACGCGTAAAGTCTGTCACTAATAGATTACCGAATACAACACGTCTCGCTTTGATCGTGGTTCTCGCTCAACTACCCTCCTTCAATCAGGCCATCATTTTATCCTGCACAAATGCAATATGCCTGTATCGTAGTCAACTTAATCCGCCACACCTGGATAATGACTCGGCTGCAAACGGCCATAAAAAGTACAATAAAACAATGGGCTGTTTTCTAGAAACGTATGCCAATCAGTCATCAGTCAAGTAAACATAAGAAGACGATCATAAAAGAATTACAATTAATTTAAATGCCAACAGGTAATTAAATGTGTTTTGTTTCAGATATGCAGGTGGATTTTAGTTCTCGTCAGAACTTGAATTGTACCAAGATAAATGTATAATGTTCTCACTAATATAATTTTAATAATAAACCCGCAGGGGGGCTTTGTGGCGAAGCCTTAGGTGAGTAGCGACACCTCGTACCTGACTCCGGGGGCTAAGACAAGTCCCCCGCCTTCGTGCTTGCCTTAACCAGCCGGCGCGGAGTGGAGATCGCTAGAGCTAAGACTCAAGCTCCAGGGGCGGAAGTGATAAAAGGCATCACGTCAGAAATAGCTTCGGTGAACCTGTAGCCCACCTCTCGACACCCTTTAGCCACTCATTATGGCATTTTTAGGGGCCCATGCAAGGAGTGGCGAGTCACCGTCTGCCCATTTTTCCCATGTTACCTGAACATTGCGACGGGCAAACGCCATAGTCCCCATATTCCCAGACCGCTAGTACCACTAACAGTTCACCCCAATAGCCCGGTAGTTTTAGTCCTCATTTCCCACAAATAGTCCTACACTGGCCGGAGTTTGTCCTTGGGTGCATTATTATATGGTGTAGACAGGGATAATCGCCGGTCAGTGTCGCGCCACATATTAACATTAAATTTGTCAAGGGGCCTCTACGTGTTGGCCTCCCCATGGCCCCACGGAAGCCCTCCAAAAGTCCGGACCATTTTTATGGCCCGTGGTCTTGAAAGACATACAAAAATAATAATAATAGAAACATTTTTTCTAACCCATTCAAAGGTTGTCAAAAGAAATTGCTTTTAGTGATAATACCGCCTATTGTCTTTTCTACTTAAACCTCTTAAATTGTATCTTAATTTTAAGAAATAAAGTACATTCTGTTATATAACTGAATAATAAATAAGTTAACAAGAAAGCGCCTTAAGTGCTCACTCTAGCCACTAAGGATTAGCTGAAATTAGTAATACACTTGAATAATTCAATTTTGTATTAAAGTATTTGGTAGTCTTTAATCTTATTTTTTTTTCTTACTATATTTACTATATACCTACTACTTGTTATGTGCAAGTGAAAGTTTGTTTGCTTTGCCGTAACATTATTATTAGTAAATTAAAATGTCTGCACTAAGAAACTCGACTTCAACACCATCTTTTTCGCAATTTTTATTTATCCCACGGGAACGACGCCATTTATCGGGGCAACAAGTATCCTAAAATTTGACCCGGTATATAAGCTAGTTCTACGTCGAATGTCATTTAAGCCCGTTTATTTGTTTCCAAGTTATGCTCTAACAGACAAACAGAAAAAACGTTCTAATAATTTCATTTTCGGAATCTCCTGAAATTCATCCATCTGAATTCCATTTGATTTTTGACACATATTTTAAAGGAATTGTACAAACTCGAACCATTTGTAGATTTATTATAGTGTCTCGTGTGGGGGACTCTAATTAAAATGCCGTTAAAACTACTATAGAGTTTATTAGAACTATACAAACACGTATAACAGAGGTATAAAAATAACTGAACACAATCGGCTCATACGTAATGCGCGATATAATAACACGCGCAGTCCGTCACTTTACAGGTTATCGAATGTACACAAGTCTCGCTTTCATCGCGGTTCTCGCTAGACTGCCCAGACCAAGCTTTGAGCCATTGTTTTATAATGCACCGATGCCATATGTTTGCCTCGCAAGCGTCGACGCAACTTCCCAGAAAACATAATCTGCACACCTGCGTAATTATACCTGCAAACGATCAAAAACGAGTACAATATACAATGGGCTATTAATTAAAAATTTTAAACACAAAGTAAACAAAATAAGATAGCCATCAAACAGTTTCAATGTTATTAGCTAAAACGCCGCGGCGGGTAATTAGTGTGCATTGTCTACAAGTATGCAGGTGGCCCAACTTGTAGAAATAGTAGAGATATTTTTCATGAATAGGTATTTATTTCCGAACATATTTAACGTGGTAGCGGCTCCTAGAATGACCTTTTACCTTGTATCTTTGTTGTTCTGTACGTGACGATAGAAATATTTTTCATATAAATTAATAACCTAAGTTGGTCTTAAAAGATACGTAGGTGAATTCAAGGCCACGAAATATCATATAAACACAATGTCACCGGAGATATAACTGGATTAATCTTTATTAAAGTCTGCTTACAGTGCTATAACCTCTTGAATTTTAAAATTTTACTCGTGAAAAATATTATCACACGTACCATCTGCTTTGATAAATCTTTGACTTGTGATTCTGATATTTTTAAGTTGGAGAGAATTCTTTATTTAGGGTTCAAGAATCTTATCTAGGCGTTATAAACTCCCGTAAAATTATGTCTGTAACAAACAATTATCCTATTTTCAGGGATAAACAGTATAACAGTACCCATTCTCGGCACTGAAACCACATCAAACCAAATTTCAGAAAAAACATTTCAATAGGATTTCTGTAAAAACGCAACAGACAGAAAAACTGATTTTCCGGAATGAGAAGTATACCATGTCCTATATGTATTGCAACTACATAAATACAAATTTTCAACAAAAAACTATGCAATAGTTTTTCTGTGAAAGCGTAACAGACTGAGTTACACTCGCATCAATCGCATCTCATTATATTAAGCATAACAGTATGGATTTGATGAAAGTGAATTAAAAATGCTAATAATCAAAGATAAACTATGCTAGAGCTCCAACTTAGTATCAGTTAAGGAAATGTATTTCGTTTCTTCCAAAGTGGTCAAACAATCGGCAAACAATATATATTTCCATAAAAACGTAGCTTATGACAGTGAAAGATAAAAACAGCAAATTTCAATTATAAACAGTCCTCAGAGTGACATTTATGACAAGCCTTTCCTCTCTGACGAAATACTTAATAAAATGCACAAGACCTTGCTCTAGTAGCTAAAAGGTCAGATGGTATTAATTTGTATGTATAAAAACCCAACGCTGTAGCCAACTAAGAAATCTAGCATGTGGACGCTAAAACAAACAAAGTAATAAAAGTTAATTATTTTCTGTGATTAACTAAGGAACCATAAAAGTTATAAATTGAAAATATCATATCTTAAAAACTAGTCAAATAATCTTTCTAAGAGGATTTTTAAGGCTCCATAACTGTATTTATTACATTAAATTTCACATAATATATTTCGTAATAAGACGAAAAATTTTTCGACTACGCAAATATCTCGTTATTTTGACTTAGAAAAAGGTAATTTAAGGATTTCGCTCAGAGATATCAAAGTATAGACGGAGTTTACGTGAACGAAAGTGTCAAATTACTATTTTTCTGTCAAAGAATTTTTTTTCACTCAGTGATAATGCCACCCCCTAGAGGCATACATCAGATAATGCGAAAACAAAAATCATATTTTTAAACTAACTAGCTGTGCCCGGGACGTCGTTCGAGTGAAATTTGTTTTCAAAACCCTCCGATTTTGAAACATTCTTCATTTATGCTCTGTTCCTATTGGCTTTAGCGCGTTGATATATAGTTTATAGCACTCCTCGATAAATGGGCTATCTAACACAGAAAGAATTTTTCAAATCAGACCAATAGTTCCTGAGATTAGCGCGTTCAATGAAAGAAACAAACTCTTTAGCTTTATATATTAGTATAAGATTCGTTAATACACAAAACAAATCTTTTACTTGTTGAGACAGGGGAGAGGTCAAGGTAGTGTTACAGACACCTATCTTGTAGCTTCTGTTTATTGTTCGTAGGCTTGCACTCTGGGCACACTCCTTCAGCATGTGTAAAACATCATCTGCCAGGCCAAACAATTTGGTGACACGTTCAGTCCCATGAAATGCTTGAACTGGTCAGATGAAGTGAAGCATTATACAGACTTGCGTGCATAAACTCTTGAATATACACGTACCTTGCTTCAGTGTGTGTAATACTACACGTAGTGATTTGATTACAGTTCCGTAACGCATTATGGCACGGCTTCCTATTTCAAATTCGGATTAGGTAGCTAACTTCACTTTAGAGTTCGGGGTTCAGATATCGGTATAATTTTTCAAAATTTAACTTACATTACCCCGAATAATCAAGAATTATAAGAGTGCTAAATAAGTAATCTGACTAGTGTCTCATATGTTATGTACACTCAATAAAAAAACAATCCTTATGAGGTGATATTATTGCCAATTTTATAAATAAGCACGTGCGAAAAAGTGCGAAGCTAATATTAATCTGTGTAGCATTCAAAAAAGCGCACTGTTCTGGCTTAAAGGCCTAGTTGCCAAGCCATAAATATAAAAAAGCGCACTGCTATATGAAAGCGCGCGCGCTATTCCCACTGTACTCAAAATTCGAACGACAGTTCGGGTCAGTTCAACACGTTTTTATCGCGAGCACATGAAATTCGTGGTTATATAAAAAGTCATTTCTCGCGCGTGCTGCTTGCCGTCGTCTCAGCAAAAACCCTTCTGACTGACTTTGTAAATAACATATAAAGTGTGATTAAAATATAGAAGAATATAGAAGTTATCTTTCCTTACCTGTACACCGCTCAACGGACACAACATAACCTCGCTAAGTTATATACCTATGGTGGCCAACCCTATTGTTGAGTTTTTTTTTCAATTTCACAACATAATTTTTACAAGGCCCACAGACTAACTACATTTTTCTACTGAGTTTTATCTATAGTAGCTTCTTTTGAAAAAATACTGTGATATAAGAAAGCATATCGATGGAAATATGGACGTATGGATAAATATACGAAACCTTTGTTTTAGCTAATGCAACAGCCTTAGAGGGGATTTTTAGCCCTTGGGCTATGTTGGAAATATGTAATTAAATATGGATATTGGACTCATACAACCAAAGAAAAAAGCATGTAAACATATCAGATAATAAGTGTAGGCATTGCTTAATACAAAGCCGAAATATAAAAGAAATGCTAACGATGCTCATCGTTGTTTATTTAACAAGGTATTAAATATTCTTTAGGTCTTAAGAGATTTTGTTTTCCATTAGCCTTTGTATTTTACTTGTTACGCTTTTTTACGGTGTCAAATCCTTTTCATTCTTATTTTTGCTTTGGGGCCCACAAATTACGTCACACGAATTTCATGATTTTTTTAACCCTCCCCCGTCCTTGTACCAGCTGGTCACATTTACGAGACTCCTGCCTCTCTAGTGTGACATCACATTGCAATTTCACACCAAGAAATCATTAAATTAAAACATCAGTTCCTTAATTAATTTTGTTTCCATTTTGAAGTTTTTCTATAGTATTTCAAATTTCGTGTTTTAAAGCTTAAATATATTAAGATTGCGAAAAAGTCTCGAAACTGAATACCCCTGCCACCTTTTGTTTTCTTTTATTGATGAAGCACAATAGACACGCTGACAGATCAACTATGATGGAAAGTAATGACCGTCGCCTATGGACACTAGCAACACGGCTGCCAATGTGCTGCCGACCTTGGATGAGAAACTGGTGGAGCGTGTAAGTTAAAAAAAAAGAATGAGGTACCATTATAAAAACTACAATTCTTGTTAACTATTCTTTATTTATTGTAATTTTATTTCTAGATTATTTTTTACAATCTTTGTATATTCTTAAATGCTATATATAATTAATCACAGTTATCATTATAAATACTCTTAGGCTGTTGTGTACCAACATTTAACAGACGGTTAAAATAAAATAATCGCTGTTTATGAATAAATTTTGATCGATTATTTTATTTTAACTACCGGTTTAATGTCGGTGCACACCAGACCTAGGCTGGTGTGCATAAACATTTAAAAATTAATCCATTGTTTAAATGTCGATGTACACCTACCTTAACTAACAATAATTATTTTTATCAGGATTACAGTAAAAGTGGCGAAGACCCATCAGTGGGTGAACTCCATACATCTCTCATTATTTCCGAGTATCAATAGCTACTAAGACAAGAACTCAATCAGTGAAGCTAATACACTATTGAATTCGGTCTTTGAATTGTAGTGTGCGTGAAATTCCGTTTAAAAAAGTTAAACAACGAGTGTTACATACACTTAGCCCATTGACGACTTTGCCACCTTGACTATATAGTTATATGTATCGAGGGCTTTATAACAAATGGACGTACAGACAAAAGTGCAGTCTTACACAAGGGACAAAATTGTTAATAAAACAAAACTAGTTGTTTGTATAAGGCTGACATTTGGATTACCCCTCTATTTAGGTACACTTGCATACTGGTAAGACTTTCTAAATTGTAACATCCATAGGTTTTAGTAAACAACAAACACATTGCGTATGGCATTTGATATGTAGCCCTCGATATACAATAGTCACTTGGGTTAGTGAGAGATATGGAAAATCTTAATTTGATATACAAATCGTTATCACAAATTAAAATATTGAATAAAATAATTATTTTTTAAATATTCGGCATGCAAACACATACATAACCGGCAGTCATACACATCACAAAGCTAAGCAACTACGTTTGTGTCACGGTAAATATAAATACAACGGTCCATTTCGGACCCGATCTAAGACACGCAGACAATAGTATTATAGTTATAAAGGAAAGTTCATTTACAACTACTATACCAGGAATCGCACCTGAGAGTCTCTGTTCCAGAGAACCCGACGGGCTAAGACTTAGCCGTGTCAACTAGGGCGGCTGCAGTATCAAATAAAATACATAATAGTGAAATTCTAAATCTTAATAGATTAAATGATTCTCATTGAACTTTGAACATTACAAAAATTATTTTTAAATATATTAAATACAATAAGTATCTGGACATATGGAGCCTTTACCGCAATTTTATCGTAAGCGACATTTAAAGCTAACTATATTCTTTGTTGCAAAAGGTATTTTAAACTATTATTTATTTCAAAAAATATTATTTTAAACTTTCAAGTTTTAATTGAGTAGTGTATAATTTAACTAATTATCTAAATAACTATAAATTCTTAAACATAGCTCGCCAAATTAGCAAGTTGAAGTGGCAGTGGGCCGGCCGGTCACAGTTGTCGCAGGATCGATGGCCTATGGAACAGACTAGTCCAGGAATAGAGTCCGCGTCCCGGTAAACAAAATAATAGATTAAAAATATATTTTGCAACAAAAACATACTTAGGTCCATTTGGACCTAATGCCTAAGGCCTATGATGTTTAAGCATATCATTTCAAAATGACGGTAAGGGCTCGACATGTTATAAAAGGAACAGGTGTTAAAATATTATATAACCTACCAGAGATCAATAATATTATGATCATTGCATGGTAAAATATAAAAAAAATACTAGTGTTTTGAATAAAAAAATAATAAGGGCCAATCTGGGTTGCCAACAATAGTAAATAAAGAATTATTAGTGTCAAATTTTCAAGGCAAAAGCAAATGCGGTCAGAATTTATTTCTATATGATATTATGCATGTTTAACTATACATAAAATACTTTGTCATATACCATTTTTTTATCTAATGGCAATACAGATCAGTGTTTGTTAAAAATAGCAATAACAGCGTAAGCGACTCCTGAGACCATCGCTACTATGGCAAAAATGCATATTATAATGTTTTTCCAAAAGACCCAGTGGTATGGTCCGACATCCTTGCCCCATCTCCATACAGTTTCCACCACGGCCGGGAGGAATATCCCCAAGGTTGACAGGCACACGGCTCCAACTAATTCCATGAAGAGCTCCAGTCTTGGCACCGCGCAGGCTATTCCAACTGTAATAAAGTATTTTTGATTTATTGGAAATTTTTACAATCACTGCGTTACTTGTAATAATCTCGTTAAGAAACGATTGAGCATTTCTTAAGTAAGAGAATCAGAATCAGACCTTAATCGATTAATATATTTTTTTGCACTTACAAACATGTATTACCTGTTGTTTACCTAAGAGAAGTACAGATAAACGAAATTTGAATGAATAACGTAGGTTGTACCCAAAATATTCGGCTAAAGCGGAATTTATGGGTAAGATTTCACTAATCAGTTGCTGAGCAGTTTCTTTAAATTTAAGAAACGATTATAAGGCCCTAAGTAATTAAGTAATAATAAGTAAGTAGTTAATTAATTATCAACAATAGTTGATTACTGAGCTTTCTTTATTTGGCAACGGGACCATATAACCTAAAAAACTACTCAATGAATTACTCAATATTTAAATTTTGGTTGCAAGTTTATCTATTTAATTTGTATAGGAAACATAAAATAATTAATATTCTTAAATATAAAACACAAAATTAATAGTAAATATATCAATCAATCAAGTTTCTACCAAAAATATTTTTTATGTATAAATAAAAATTGGATCAAACATTTAATTAATTTTTTTTACATAAAATGTCTATACAATTTACATGAGGTCAACATTGAACAAAAACAAAAAGTCACCACAATAATTACTAATAAAATAGAAATAGAAAGTATAAAAAGAGTTTACGAATTCGGATAAATTTTTGACACTGCAATAAGTTTGAAGTGAAAATCTATTTTTTCAACAAATTATGCAACAATATGGCGTAAAGGTTCTCAAAACTTGTTTTCTACTACCATTTATAATTAGCATATTTTATGTATCACACTATCTCTTCAAATAAATTAGCTTTCTTTATTTCTTCTTTCTTTTTCAATCTTATAGCGGTATATAAGGCGGCAGTGTTTAAAGTTTGACAGGAATATGTATTCTGTAAAACTTTAAACACTGTCTAATTTACACATGAGTTAAGACTGCTGAAGTAAATCCTTACCATTGTTCGGAGAGTAATTTTATATTAAAGCAGCTATCCTAACGATGGAAAGGAATATTTATTAGTTAACTATTTAATTTATTATTGTATCCGTTGTATGTAATATGATTTTTTGACAACAACTGAGTTTCATAATAGAATTAATTACAAACATATTATTATATACCGACAAAGACATCTGCATAGTATAAAAACGAATTCTTTTATTTACTTCGTGTTTAAACTTTAAAACATCTATTGTTATCGTAGTTCTTTTATGGCTGCAATTAGTGTCGAATGAGTTAATCTTTGTTTTTTTTTCGCATTGTGTCGAAGCTTGCCAGATGGGTTAGTGCGGCCCCCTTTATACTTTTTTGTGTGGCAGTCAAACGACGACTACGATACGATTAAGACGTGTAGTACTTTCGATTAGCGACATAGTGACGGACTTTGCGCGTGTTGAATTGCATTGAATCGTGCAGTGTGAACTGGTTGCATCCAGTTTTATTTTGTGCTTGTTTTATACGTGTTGGTACAGTTCTAATAAACTCTATAGTAATTCCAACGGCATTTATTTTAATTCGAGTCATGTACCTCGTAACAATATTATTTTTGATTTAGATATGTATACTTGTTCTGTCTTTACTATTTTTCTAATGAAGACCTAGTAAAACAGATAAACTGGCGAACATATGACGATTGAATAAGGTATTTGCCAAAATGGCTACACAACCATAACAAGAGGATTTAATCAAATTAAACAAAATTGAGGGTACCTATAAGAATTGTGCCCAAGAACCGCACACCAGCGATACTCCACCGGTGTCCTTTAGGAGATACCCTGTGTTGTATTCTTCTCCATACTACGTCGACTGGTACGTAAAAAAGCAGAGCGAAGGATAACAGCATTACGCAGGCAACTAAGAGTTTTGCTGTTTGGGCTAATCTGCAATATATGATTAGAAGTTTAAATTGGTTTATTTGCATATTAACATATTAACAGCTTTACATGCAAATGGAATTTCTGTTTACAAAGGCTGTTTTAATTCAATTGTGTGATAAGATTTCATTAAAATTTGAATATGTTGTGGTGCTGTTTTTTTTAAAAGATGTCGTATTTCAAAGATATAGTGTACAAGGCAACCGGGCCTGATACCAATGCAATGACGTGAGTTTATTTTGTAATTTTGTACGAACGTAGTAAGTTATGACATCATTTCTTTAACTAGTCAATAAAGCTTATTGTTATTTAAACAGTAATTAAAATTGTTTCTATCATTATATTGTGAAAATAAAATATAATATTATGTAAGGAAGGTAATTTGACCGCTATTTTATATGAAACTAACATTTGCTCCAGACTTTGTCCACTCTGGACAGGTCAAATTTGTTGTCAATTATTTTTCACTCTGGCCATTTTAAACCTGGTACCTATGAATATTCCCGTGGGATTCCTAGAATATAAAGTACTGCAGGTTTTAAGTGCGGGAAAGGATATCAACGGAATCGGCTTAATAGTTTTAACGTGATTCCCGAACAAAGTGACAAAGAATTTAACAAACGAAAGAGCAAACAACAAAAAAACACTTTTTTTTCATAATATTTTATATGAGGAGGCCTAAACCCAGCAATGGGATATTCAGTAAGAACTTCTTGGTCCTCCACTTTTCTCATTCAATCCAATCCGATAACCCGACGTCCTTATTTCACCAAGTTGGAGGGCGTCCTTCTTTTTCTGTCGGCGTACTCGGACGTATCAACTAAACCACCCAGGTGTTCCATCGTAACGCCGTAATATTATCAGAGTTTCATCCTCGGCTCATTGCGCCTCTTTTCTTGCAGAGTGGGTGTTGCGTTTTCTCTGCGTATTTCACAAGACGCGCTTGCAAGAACACGTCGCTACGCCATCTCAGGCCTTAGCTGGAGATCGTCCTACACTAAGTTTGGTCTCTACTCCGACCCTCAACCGCGATAGTCGTGAGTGACTTACTTCACCTCGCTAATTATATTTAAAGAGACGAGATTTTATTTAAGAAAAATATTCTATCACAAAAATGAAATACAAAATAGCAAAATTTTTCTGCAGTGTTAGGTACAATTTTTTTGCATGTCCTGCTTTATGGTATTCTGTCATGACTACGAACTATTTATGGTTTACAATATCATATAAACTTACATTTCATCTTTTGGTAAATTCAGAGTCAAGCTTCCTCGAACTTCCTCACCGAATTGAAGATATCCAGCGAATCCTACAAAGCCATATAATAGAGCGATGGCACTCATGGCTATATTCAGGACACCTGGACAGCCCAAGAAGTGTTGAGGTTTCACCATTTCGTTTTCGATTGGCATAACCACACCTATACCTTCCATGGCGAAGAGGCATGTACTGAAAAAGATAATAAAGAAAATTAATTCAAAGCTATTTGTCGTGCTTTTGGTTTAAAGTAAAATTTGGTCTTCCTTATAAACATCTCTTAAATTTTAAACAATTGCTTAGTAATTGATCAGTAAAAGTCTTACTGATAAATGCCTATTTAGGTAGCTAAGTAATGTTTAAGGGCGTTACTTATAATAATCTCGTTAAGAAAAGTTTAGCCATCTCTTAAATAAAAGATTCTTAAACCCCTAATCAATGGCTGTTTCGAATAAAACTTGCCATTTTGGATCTTAGCAGTCACTTAAACTACCTCTCGATATTGATTATTTTTGACAGCTATTTATGAGTTACTGTACCACCACCTCTTATCTTTAAGAAGAGTTTATGGGTAAGATTTTCATTAATCAGTTGCTGAGCAGTTTCTTAAAATTTTACAAACGATTATAAGTAAGGCCATAAATGTCAGTTAAAATTAAACAATTGCTAAGAGGCAATATGGTGGTTTTTATTTAAATCACCTGGTTTTCATTAACAGGTCAATATTCCAAAATATAAAAATCTTAATTTTGACAACAATATTTGTCTTTTTCGTTATTTATTCGAATATTTCTGTTTCAATAAATGTTATTCATAAAAAAGCCATAAGTGAGTGGCGCCAGCTAGTTTTAAATATTAAGCAACTTATTTACTCTGTAACAGTGTTTTTCAATTGGGTCGAGAATCCTAGGCGAGTAGCAGAGCCTTGCTCGTGTAGGTCGGAATTTCCTACTCGTACTTAGGCACTTTCTAAGCTCAGCAGCTTTTTGCAGCGTGTAAGACCCTAATAATGAATATGAGTAACAAAATAGAGCAAGAAACATAAACGTAGTTTCTACAATTACTATTTTTTTTGTCTGTCTATGACCCAAGGGGGTCGCCAAAATTTTTCAACCAGCAAAAGGGTCGCGTATTTAAAAGATTGAAAAGCATTGCTGTATAATAATAATTTCTAGTACTAGCCCATGATAAGTTAGTCTCTCAAATGTTTTACCTTATGAATGTGGGTATTCCAGTGATATCGGTTGCTAAATTCCTTTTAGAGATATCTGGGGTGTTTCTTAAACAATAGTAGATGCAAATACAGATGGACCCAAGCCATACAAAGTTGGCTGCAGCGGAGAACGGCACGAGGTACTTGAGTTTGGTGATTTGTGTTAGCGGAAGCAAGACTAGTAAAGTCATTGCACAGTATGTTGTCACAGACCATGCTGGACCACCGTATTCGAGGGAAACCTGAAAATTTTGAAACTTTCTAGTGTAACAATATTAACTTAAACTTGGGTAGACCTACAACCAGCAGTGGAGTACTGTGACTGATGACGACTAAAACTGAAATGCCTATCATCATTTCATTAATTTAATATCGGAAATATCACATTTTCCGGAACGCATAACTTCCTATGTCTATTCTCGGTATTGAAACTATATTTATGCCTTTCCGCAATAACGGTTTTTTCGCGAAATTGTAACAGAGATACTTTCTCACAATGATCTTATAATATTTATGTAAGCTCACTGCTTTTTCATTTCTAATACTAGCAAAAAACAGTGCTTTAGGAAGGCTTGCGAAATATTTTGCCTAGTAATCATTAATAATAATGATTTATTTGTACTAAACCAAAAATAATTGAATTTTATCGTAATCAGCATATTTTTAACTAGACAACGTTCTGTTTACTATTCGTTCTTTAGTTCTCGAACAGATGGCGTTAGTAGTAACAATCCAGTTGATATTTCACATGTCTTATTGGTTTATGATTTAGATAACACATCTAGAAATAAATTGAAATTACCACGTCAAATCCCAAATCTGAAGATTGCCAAATTTCAGTAAAGTGTAACCCCAAAAATCCATTAATAATTGGTTCTGGGATAGTTTAAGGGCTCGCTTCGTCCGCCCTAAAGAAAAATATGGATAGGAAATTCTTAAAAAAATCATCACCTGTCTAAATGATTCAGCTATAATCACGACGTAAACGCAGCATGCGCCTATATGCGTTACCGCTAATGCCCAGTCTGCAAGTTCTCTGAAATAAACAAACGAAAATAAAATAAAAAAGATTGTCTACTACAAGGTGTCGCGAGATGGCACTAAACCATTATTAAAATGCCAACACTAAAAAGTCGTGCATACGGCCCATATGATGATGGACAGTAGTTACTGTATGGTGGTGGTACATAATACCGCTGCAGGGCCCTCTAGTATCTAGGGAGCAGAGGAGTCTTCACTCCTGTTGACGAAGTGAGTTTGCTTTTCCCGGGGCATTCTTAAGCGCTAGGATCAGCGTGGGCGTAACTACGTTCTAAATAAGTCTCACGTTCTTCCTGCCATAAGCACGGGGCACAGTGGAGTATTGAGTAGTCGAGTCTCTACACAAGCCGGCGATTTGACTCTGGTGCCCATTCGTAGTGTCACCTCTCGTCGCTTTGGTCTAATCTACGCTAATGTGCGAAATGCATTACCCCCAGCTCAAAAAAAAAATATTGGCACATTAGACAGCCCCGATTTAATCATGATGATACGATCATATCATTATCATTCTCCATAGCAGTAAACTGAAGGCATCCCTGCTACCAGTACGGTCCTGAACAACGATGAACACCTCAATAGGCCACCTGCTTCGTCAACAAAAAGCTAAGCAGTATATAAGGGCTTCCACGGCATTCAGGAAGAGAGACACAGGAAGAACACCATCGAATCCACGAGCTATTCGTTATTCACGATATTCAACGCCGACGCGAACGCCGAAGTTAGAATCAGTGATAAATTAAACTATTGTAAATATCCAGTAATAAGCGCTGTATTCACTTAACCCACGCATATAATCGAATACTGGTACTGTTGAGTAAGCAGTAACAAACAACCATTGTGGGTGTCATCAGATGTTTCATTCGAAGTGAGGTCACTAAGGCAGGTTCAATACACAACTCTAAGTGATTACAGCGGCATACTTTAGAGTAGAGGTGGTAGGTATCCAAAAAGGCAAACGACCTACCTGGCTTTGGGAATTTTACGTCTCACCACCACCGTCTAGCAGCAGAAGTGAGTATTCTTTATTCGTTTTTGCATGGATTGAATTTAATTGTAGATTATTTTATTTGAATATACACGATGTACATAAATATGTGAAAAATAAGTACTGTCTTTTATTTATTAATGTAATAGAAATACCTAACTGTAATTACCTAATAAACGGTGCAAATTTTCTCATTCTTTTTGGTCCATGTTGAAAAACTAGATCACATGTGTCTGCATATCCCAAAGATGGCTTTTTTGCTTCTACACACAACTGTTGTGACGTCCGTACCTGGAATTTGGATCAAGTTTTTGTTGTTATTTACCTTCATTGACATTTAAAGAGAGCGATTCTGTATTTGTTAATTATATAATTGTTTGAAAGTGAAGTGTTTTAAGAAAAGCGAACAAAGACTTGTCTTTCTAATTTCAACTTTACAGTATTGCTGGCTGTTTCGAAGATTGACACTTTGAAAGAAAAGTAAGATGGCGCTGTGCAATAATTGAGGCCGCAAGTGATTCCCAAAATTACTACCAATATACACAAATTTTCACCAGTTACAGGTGACATTAGGTGGGCTCTCGCAGACCTACTGCGAGGACGATCATCCCTTGAGGTGGAAAAGCATTCCATCTCGTCCCTCCACCTAGTCGGGAGGGGACATCGCTAAAATCGTTTATGAATGAATTTAAGACACAAGGTTGCAATAGGCAGGTATTTTATATATCTTACAAAACTACTAATGTCTCGGTCATAAAAGTTTAAAAGTTATACTAGGTTTATGATTACGTTAAAAACGCCTTCAAATCAATATTATTCATATTCTCGTTCTGAATGCTACTATGAATTAAACTTATTTAAGTTCTTTTAAAAACATAAACCTCGTATAACCATTATGAATAAAGAGGTAAAAGTATTGCATATTTCTAACTTAAGCATTTACTGATTGCCCCTACACAATGTTTATCCCCGTTTCCCTTCTATTAATTTTGTTTTTCGAACCATAAGTTAGCATAATATATATTTATGTTCTTCCCTAGGAACAATCTATCCCTTTGCCAATTCTCATTACGATTTACTTAGCCAATTACCAATGAAAAGTTAACAGACAGATCGATCAGTTCAGAAATAATTACAATATTATTGGGATCGATCGAAAAACAACTTCCGCAATTTAGGAGATAAAAAAATGTTTATATGACCTTATCTAAATATAAACAAAATATTTTAATTGAATCGGAAGTTTATTCTTGAATTAATTAACTTAATTGATGCAAATATCTTGCAATGAATATAAATAAAATTTGATGTTTATATGTAAAATTAATTAAATTATTTATTATGAAGTACTTTTTATTAACGGCTTCGGCGCGTACCTATTTTGAGTCCTAGATTCTTCTGAGAGCAAGTATTCATATAGGTTATATTGTACAAACAATTTATGTAGGCGTTATTCGCTCCGGGAAAAATCCGGCCTTGGCGAAAAATTATCCCATTTTCCGGAGTAAAAACTACCCTCGGTCCATATAATTCTTATGACTGTACATATACCAAATTTCAGCGAAATCGGTTTCGTACTTTTTTCGTGAAAGCGTAACTGAATAACAGAGCTACTTTCGCATTCGTAATATTGGTATCGCATAGAAAATTAGCGCATTATAAAACAAAACCAAAATCATTATGAAAGTGTAAAAAAAAATTACATGGTAACGCAAGCATCATATAATATTGTTACAAGTTGTGGGACTCGAATTAAAGTGCTGTTAGAATTATTATACAGTTTATTAGAACGTATAACACAGGTACAATACAACCGAACACAACAAATCCAAACGTAATGCAGAAAGTCTTTTAATTACATAAAACGCCCAAAGTCCGTCACTAATATGTTCCCGAATGTACACACGTCTCGCCTTGGTCGTGGATCTCGCTCGATTGCCCTCTCCCTCAGGCCATCGTTTTATTCTGCACAAATGCAATGTACCCGTCTCGTAGTCTACATAATCAGAAAGAATTGGGCAATGAGTAGACCGCAAGCCATAAATGAGTGCGATAAAACAATGGGCTGTTCTCTAGAAACGTTTCCCAATAAATAAGTGAAGTGAAGTAAGGAAGAGGATCATAAAAGAATTACAATTAGTTCAAATGCCGACAGGTAATAAAATGTGTTTTTACAGATACGCAGGTGGAATTTGTTTTTGTAGGTTGTAAAAATATTTTTGGGCCAATATTATTTTAATATATCAATTCGTTTCATTAAACGTAAATAAATTTTGAATACCCAATAAAAATATTTTCTTGCAAAGGTACCGTAAATAAACCGTGAGTATAAATTCGCAAAAAAATTGAGGTCAATATACCGTTAGGTTGGTATCATACATTTATTTTTCGCATATTCAGACCTGTTTTGTAAGTTAACTTCTTTACCGACTTAAAGAGATAAAAAACATTCCAGTTTTACGAATTTAAAACAAGTGTATACTTAAGTTGCAGTTACAGGGTTGATTACGAAGGTACTAAAAACTGTTTATAAAACAAATACTGCTAAATACGTCTAACAAATGAGAGAGTGATATAGCTGTAATTCTATACTCTAATCTTTAATGACCTTTTTTTTTTTTTTTTTTTTTTTTTTTTTTTTTTTTTTTTTTTACATGGGGAAATGCGTTGCCGCACCGTCAGCCGCGCGGGGGATCATGCGCGGCCGGTGTGTGGGGCTCCCCGACGCCGGTTCAATACGACCGGCTGCCGGTATACCCACTAAAACCCCATGGGAGCCTTCCTTCCGCCTAGCGCCGGGGTCGCGGTACATGCGTGAGCTTAACCCGCAACCCCGGCAGCGGCCGGCCGCCTCATAAACAGAGGCGGCCTCTCCTGTGTGCGGGCCGGGGGAGATGGTGGTCCCCGGCCCTGAGAGGGACGCGCGGCTACCTCTCGCGCCCTCTCGCGGCATTAGTGCGGGCGGAGGTCTATGTTGATCCCCCAGACCTCGACGCCCGCTGCCGCCGGGAGGGGGAGGCTGCAAGGAATACTCCTGCGCCATCACCCCTCCCTCTCCTTCCTCCTCCCCCCGCCGCCTCGCGCACTCAGCAGCGTCAGCGGCGGGGGGGAGTGTCTTCGCGATGGGGGGGGAGGGGGAGGCTGCGGAGGATTTCTCCTGCGCCATCACCCCTCCCTCTCCTTTCTCCCCCTCCGCCGCCTCGCGCTCGTAGCAGCGTCAGCGGCGGGGGGGGGCTTCGCGGCAGGGGGAGGGGGAGGCTGCGAAGGATTGCTCCTGCGCCAACACCCCTCCCCCCTCTTCTTCCACCCCGCCCCCCCCACCGCCTCGCGCAATCGGCAGCGTCAGCGGCGGGGGGGGCCTCGCGATAGGAGGGAGGGGGAGGCCGCGAAGGATTTCTCCTGCGCCATCACCCCTCCCTCTCCTTTCTCCCCCTCCGCCGCCTCGCGCTCTAAGCAGCGTCAGCGGCGGGGGGGGGCTTCGCGATGGGGGGAGGGGGAGGCTGCGAAGGATTGCTCCTGCGCCAACACCCCTCCCCCCTCTCCTTCCTCCCCTTTTCCCCGCCGCCTCGCGCACACAGCAGCGTTGGCAGACGGGGTCGGGGAGGATAGGTCGCCTGTCAGGAGGGCGGTGGTGGGGTGGACATCACCACCGCCGTCCTTGACCATCGGAAAGGAGGGGCGTTTGGGGAGGAGGTTTGGTAAGGAAGGGCAGGCATTGGGATTTGGAGGCGGAAAGGTGGGACACCATTATCACGGAGCGAAGGGGGGAATGTGACAGTGGCCGCTCGGGGCCCCGGGGACGCATCCCCTTGTACCGCTACCTGGTCGGAGAAGAGACCAGGGCGGCACCCCCTGGGGGGAATCTTTAATGACCTGGACTAACTATGACCGTTGGGATCAACCATTTTTAACCGACTTCCAAAACGAGAAAGTAATCAACTTGGCCGGCATTTTTTGTTTTATGTATCTACACCGATTACTCTGAGATTTATGACGCGATTTACGTGATTCTTTTTTGGTTCGATCATTTGGTCCTTTAAAAATTTTATATACTTTTTGGCCTAGTAGTTTTCATTTTATGAACATTTTTTATGAAAAAAAATCCATTCCGTTCTATATGTACACAGATTACACCGAGATTTATGATCCGATTTACGTGATTCTTCTTTTGTTTGATGCGGAATAGTTGCCATTTGGTCCTCTAAGAATTTAATATAGTTTGGCCCAGTAGTTTTTAAGTTGCAAGCTCGGAGCAAATTGCCTCTGTGAGTCCTGTATAATTTCAACTCATACAGCTCACTAATGAATAAACTAAGGTCGATGCCAGCTGTCATCATAGTCCAATTATTAAAAATTTAAGTATAACTAATATTATAAACTCTAATGAGTTTGTTTGTTTATTTGTGCTACTTTCATGCCTTAACTACTTATATTTTTATTTATAGTCTTATATATAATAAAGTAAGATGATAAGATATTATTTTAACGCCTGTGCGTATTTTTTTATTTTGTTTTAGTTTTTTTATGGCAGGAGTTCAGCAGACAGGCAGACGGCCCACTTGATCGAAAGCGGTTACCATCGCCTATGGACATTTGCAACACCATAGGTGCTACAAATGCGCTGCTGTACTTTTAAGGGGACTGGAATCTGGTCACTAATGCCGGAACACAACTTGAGGTTGTTATGGCGACATACTTTAGACCAGAGGTGGTAGCCATCCAGTCGGGCAAATGCCCTACCTGGCTGTGGGTTGTTTTGTCGCCTCTTACGTCAGGCCGCCCGGCCGAAGGAAATTGTATTCTTTCTCCGTTCCTGCACGGATAAATCAACTTTTGGTGTTAAATAGTAGTAGACAACTATTACTATTTAACACCAAAGAAACAATTACAAAAATGTAGGATTAAAATATTGTCATGGTAAAAACAGTAGGCAGCTTTGTAGCTAATAGCAACCCCTTCCCGGGAATCTAATTAAGAACACATAATTTAATTTTTGAGGGGCGCGTTGGTATACATTTAACACTTACACACGTGTGTCCATCAGCGTCTGATGGCTGAAATGATGATGATATTAAAGTTACAAAAAAAAACAGGTGGCATATTTCAGTTTTTTTTTAAATATGCCACCTGTTTTTTTTTACTTTTTTTTCAGTTTTTGCCTCACTCGAAAAATTTAAAATCCGGGGCTGTTCTCAAACTTCAATTACGTCACGAAATAAAAAATGTCAATTGTCTATAACGAAACGACCTTAAGCCCTTTGCGTCGAAACGTAATCACGCGTAAAGGCGTTAGAAAGTGTTTATTGTCATTACACAATTACTGTCGTAACTTGAAATAAGATTTAACAAAAATGTTGAGAAGCAACCATTAAAATAAATAGGCCTGTGATGCAACACTCATAATTTGCGGTTTTACTTACGTTCATACGTAACCAAGTTTTGAGGTATGTAAAGGTTATATTGTCAAGCTGTAATAACTCGGCACATGAAGTAATCGAGTTTTTAGGTTACCTTAGCTATTTGGCAAAAAGTGTTGTGAAATCGTCACGTCAACTTCACACTTAACTTCAGAAAAATACAATGTATGATGTCCGCAATTTATTTCACTTTCCGCCTCTAAACATAATTCCAATATGTTTAGAGGCGGAATTTACACTTAATGTTGACCTTTGTATTTACTAGAATAGTTAAAAAAGTAAGTTAAAAACTCCCCGATTTTGAACCATTGTGTTTATGTGTTTAAGCGTGATGATATATAGCCTATAGCCTTCCTCGATAAATGACCTATGTAAGACTGAAAGAATTTTTCAAATCAGACCAGTAGTTCCTGAGATTAGCTCGTTCAAGCAAGCAAGCAAACAAACTCTGCAGTTATATATATTAAGTTTTTTTTTTATTGTAGTAGATCAGCAGACAGGCAGACGGCCCACTTGATGGACAGCGGTTACCATCGCCTATGGACATTTGCAACACCAAAGGTGCTACGAATGCGCTGCTGCTCTCTTTAGGGAGCTTGGAACCTGGTCACTAATGCCGGAACACAACACAAGGTTGTTATGGCGACATAGTCTAGACCAGGGGTGGTAGCCATCCAGTCGGGCAAATGCCCTACCACCTGGCTGTGGGTTGTTTTGTCGCCTCTTACGACAGGCCGCCGGGCCGCAGGAAATTGTATTCTTTCTCCGTTCCTGCACGGATAATAAGTATAAGATAAAAGATAAATTGCCGTAGAATAATAAGTCCCTTTTTCTGTGCAAGCAGCTGAATAGCCGCAGGTGACTGTTTCAGCGATACCGGGCTAAGTAGGTTCCCGACTCCGTGGGAGCGGAGGCGTTAAGCCCGGAAGGAGGAACCTCCTATGAGGTTCGACCTCGGCTCGCCCGCTGCGGGAGGATGACACTATCGGATAAGCCGTAAAAGGCTGAACGAGCTCAGCCAATAGGCTGATGTGATGCAAGTGGGAACGAGTCACCGTCTCCACCGGCGGACCCGATCTTAGTCTATCTTTACTACCGCTTCACAACGTATTAAAGCTGGTAGAGAAGAAGCGGCGGAAGAAACTCTCCAGCAACACGCCTAAGCTAGTCTTGTGTGGCTACTTAATGTCTGTATTGGGTGGGTGTGATTGGTGGTATGGCTCCAACAAACAAGCTTTTTTATATGTTTGCATTGAAAATAACCGATCTCGTAAACAGACAGTGGCGCCATCTTTAAATAGCGAAAGTTCCTTACATCAATAACACGTTGTGAAACGGTGTACATAGACTAGGAAGTATAATTAAATTTTAACCGATATGTATGACCTTCAAAAAGTGTTCTCCAGTAGAACTTATTTTGAATGAAAACTTTTGATTTTGAATTAACTCAAGCAAGGTTTTCATATGGACGTACGTCCATAGGTTTTAACTGTTGAAGTTGTTCATAGTATACGATTACTGACATAGTTTTATATATTCTATTAAATTACGACATTATTATATGAGTAATAACTACAACTATAGTTTCATGACATCTCCTATAAATACATCCTATCCTATATTTTAAGATGGCAACACAACTGAAAAATACCCTTCTAATAAGTACTTATTGGGATCTTTGCAGATCGAGATCCAGCATCTCTGCCTACCTCAAAGGGAAACAGGTGTGACAATATGTATGTATGTATGTAAACTATTAAAACAAGAATTTTGCCTTAATTTTCCATGTATTGCTTGATTTTCATTTGCACGTGTTGCAGGTTTCAGAAAATACAATTTTATCTTAGTTATAGTTTGAAGTATTAATCAAAGTTACTTAACTAACAGATGTACTTTACTTACCTCAACAGAAAACTTGGAAGCTGTTTTATGAACAACTTTGTGAATGTTTCTCGTGAAGTGACTCAACTTGTCAGCATTTCCCAAGAAGGTTTAACAAATAGATGTTTAAGATGTGTGTAACAGTTTTGTAAGTGTTCGCTTGTTACATTGAGTGTTTGAAATGGAGGCGAAATATTTACTTTGTAAACTATGTAAAATTCAATACAATATCATGTAAACCTGACAAAAGGAATATACAGGTATAGACATAACGTACACGCTGCACATGCACTTCCTCACAACACCAGCATGTAATAGATACACTCGACATTAGTATAAGTTTAGTATTAAAATTAGAATAAATGAATATAATAAGTTATTCTTAAGGTACAACAAAAGAATGTTCGTAAAATGAAAACTACTGTGCCAAACTATGTAAAATTTTTAGGGGACCAATCTGAAGCTATTTTGCGTCAAAGAAAAAAGAATCACGTGAATCGGGTTATAAATCACGAAAACATACATAAAAAAGGAACAAAAGAAATCCCGACGAATTGAGAACATCCTCCTTTGTTCAAGTCGGTTAAAAAAGGGTACGGAACTAGAGTCCATCGAGTTGTTAATTTAAAATTCTGACAAAAGGAACTCTCGCAATTTTTAACGACTAATGTGTGTTTACATTTAGAAAGAAGTTCAAGAGTTAAATGTTTATATTGCATCTAAGAACCAATTCGATATGAAGAATCATAAGATTCTGATTCAATGAATAATAGGGTTGTAGGATTCGTAGGCTTAGGTGGATTGTATGTCAGGTGAGTATGAAGATTCAATTATAATAGAATATTTTTTATAGATTAGAAAGAATATTTTTGTCTTGCCAAGCATGTAACGAGTTTATGGAGATATGTTGCAGTATAAAATTTTAGTTATGTCATTGTCATAACTATAATAATTTTTTCTTTTCTTTTATTGTGTCTGTTTTACTGAGTACACGTTTTTGCATAACATTTATTTATTTAAAAAAATAGAAAAGTTTCAGTTACGGAGTTGTGTTACGGAGTTTCCTGCCGCTTCTTCTCGTTAACAGCAATAACAGGTTGTGTAGCGGGGTACATAGACTAGGAAGTAAAATCAAATTTTAATTTATGTGTATAGTTGACCTGCCAAAAGTCTTCTCCTGTGGAACTTATTTTGATTAAAAAAATGAATTTGAATTCGAAGAGCACTTTGATGCACAGGATTAGGGTCATGTTTGAGAAGTCGCAAATCGTAGATAGGCTATCAGACATCTCAGAAGGCCAACTAAAGCCCGGAATAGCCACTCTAAGCCAAGACTGGCCGACCATGCCGCTGACAGACTCAATGTAAGCCCGCGATGGCTACCGACAGGCGAATATCAGCTAACACTACCACAGCTTCCAATCATAATTACTGGAGGGTAGTAACCTTCCACAATAATGCTGGGGTAAAAAGAATAACTAGAGTTGAAAAAGGACTTTAGTTTACGAAGAAGACTATTTACTCTATAGTTAACAGGTATATTGAGCCTGTGCTGTATATGATTAGTGATCTTAGAGATTTTTTTTATTTAAATCTGGATTTATAGACTTTATATTGGTCAACAGTACAAATATTCAGGTATACCAATATAAAAGTTGTATAATAATGACATTATAGTTCATATATGGTCAAAAGGCCATGTAGTTATCCAGAAGTGCGTATATAAATTTTCACCTCCTTAGTAGAATACTCCTAGATGATTGTATGAGTTAAGAATATAAGATTTAAAATCTAACTCATGCATAATTGTACAGTATACCATGATTATGAATTGTACAATTTAAGTACTATTATTGCGTAATTCAAGTATGAATGTAACTTGGGTAATGTTAACTTAGTTTTTTATAACAATTGTTCTAGACTTATGTAAAAACGAACAATTTTCTCTAATATTTTTTGGGTTATTATTTAAATTAATTAAGATGGCTCAGTGATTTTGTTTCCTTTACGTATATCATCTGAGGTATACTCCAAACAGCTCGCTTTACCACTGAATGACAACCATATCTCATTTCAGCATCAAGCGATGCATGGAATTTAACAGGATTTTTCAGTAACGTTCCAGTAGATAATGTGCACAAGGTAGACGTGACACTGTATAACATTGGAAGATTCTGGAAGGGACACAATGAACATAACGCTTCTCCGTCCAAATGTTAAATTAACATGACCGTAATGAGTAAATGCAACCTAGAGGTTTTATTTAATTATTATTTTTAGGTAAATCTAAAAATAACAATTATCATAAAATGTACAGGTAAATTAGCTTTGAGACGTTTTTGCGTATTTTTTGCGTATAAGCATATTTTATTAAGCAGTGTGCTGTCAGCCTTAGACCATTCAAAGACTGTCAGCACATAAATAAATAAACTAATACTTTTATATATTTTTATAGGCAGTGACTTAATATAAAACGATATTAAAATAATACGTATTGTTACGAGCTACAGGACTCGAATTAAAATGCCGTTGGGATTACTATAGAATTTATTAGAACTATACAAACACGTATAACACAGGCACAAATAGAACTGAGTGCAACCAGTACAAAGTGCACAATTAAATAACACGCGCAAAGTCCGTCACTATATAACTTGTCGAATGTACACACGTCTTGCTAGTATCGTAATCGTCGCTTGACTAACTCACTCCTCCGTTGGAGCATTGTTTTATACTAACTATACAATACAACACTCAACCGCGTGGACTGGATTTTTTCCAAGAAAAAATAATCTGCAGACGTGCGGCCATAATCAATTTACAATAACACTAGGCAATTGCATATTTTAAACACAATGTAACCAAGAAAAAGTCAAAATTCGGGAAGGCAATAAACTGCGCTTTATGACAGGCAGGTGTGCATCCACTTTTTGTTGGCATTTAACAATACCTAACCTTTCGTAACGTTAACTTTGTATAACTTTTAGTATTTTAGGACTCATTACTCGTCCATGGAAATGAGAATGATTAGATAATATCATTTATTCATTTTAAAATGTTTTAAAAATGTTGCCAAGCTAGGTCATATTGGCACGACTGGCTGAGTTCAGTCCATATGCAAATAAGAGCAAATAATATTTTACTCGTATTTCAAAATTTACATCGTTTCGAAATAAGAGAGTTCAGCGTAGTGGGGAAATAACATAAAAATGTAAAATATAAACCGTGTCTGGGTTGTCGAGTTCCGTGTGAAAATAATTTTGATGTGTAGGTTTTATTATGAAAACTCTTTTCAACGTCATAATTTGTTAGTTGCAACAATATTCAAGTCATCTATAAAAGTGCCTGAGTATGTATACTCTTTGTTAGGCTTTAAACTAGGGTTGTAACGGAGGCCTTCTTAGTGGAGGCGGAGGCGGATGCGGAGGCGACGGGTTTTACCTCCGCGGATGCGGAGGTTAACGGAGGCGGAGGTGGAAGTGAAATAGGATGTAGAAAAAATAACAGTTTAATAAAAAACTAAAAAACACGCTTTCATAAAAAATCCAACTAAAAACAGAAAATAACATTTAAAAAATTTGGTTTCTGATGAATGGGGTCTTCAAAAAAAGCGTGTGGTGTATTCAAGGCGCGTTTTAAGATATTAAAGAAGAAAAAGCGTTTTGAATACACCCCACACTTTTTTTAAGACCCCCTCCATCAGAAACCAAATTTTTTAAATTTTATTTTCTGTTTTTTAGTTGGATTTTTTATGAAAGCATGTTTTTTAGTTTTTTTTAAACTGTTATTTATTTTTCATTTTTTAGTTGTTTTTTTTTAAATGTTTTTAAATACAAGCTTTTTTGATCCTGCATATCATGTAGCAGCAGAGTGCTAGCCAAGACAAGTAAAACGAGCCCAAACACGACGGGTCTATCTTGTTTAGTACAGGAGTTCCTATGGCCACCTTCCCACTCCATCATCAGATCAGCTCCATGGTACTATATTATTGCATTGTCATCGACCTTTGACAGGTGTGCAAAGTTTGAATTAAATCTGATAGTTCAAAGTAGGACAAAATCGAGCTCAAAGGGGTCGGTTACATACATACATGCAGGTGAAGCTAATAAAAGCATGTTAAAAATAGTAGTTTATGGTTTATACATTACATCGCGTCGGTAAAACTTCGTACGTATGTACGTCTAATGCGTCTAAGCAATTCGGCAGGTTGATTCCTGTAGCGTATCATTCATTTGACAAATGACGTTTGCAAGCCCCCCGCCCCACCCCAACCGCGTTCCCGCCGCGCACGCGTTGATTTTTGTTCATTTGCTGCGCGCGGCCGGACGGCTGATTCGTCGCGAGCGTGGCTGCTTGGGTATGGTTCGTAAATAAACCTCCGTTATGACTCCGCAAAAATTACACGGATGCAGGGGCAGAGGCGGAGGTGCGATTTCTTGCGGAACTTCCGCAATAACGGAAGCGGAAGCGAAGTTCCGTTACAACCCTACTTTAAACCCATGATCATCATCATCCTAGCGCTCAATCCTGAATGCTTTCGGAGCATTCATTCCGACGCCCAGGGTCCACTTTCTTACTTTTTCTACTCCACTTCGCGCGGTCTTCAGCATCCCTCGTTTTGAGACCATTAGTACGCATGTCATCCTTGACAACGTCAAGCCTATATTTCTTGGGCCTTCCTCTCTGACTGGGACCTGGCGGAGGTGGCTAGACATTTGTTCCCCTCGTAATTAGCCGGTCTCCGTAAAACGTGGCCGTGCCACCGTAAGCGACACTTGCAGTTTGTCTGCTATGTCACGGACATGAAGACAGCCGCGGATGCGGGAGTTCCTGAAACGGTCTTTCCGCAGCACTCCATACATCCATCGCAGCATATTCATCTCGTGACACGCAATTTTTGCTTGCATAGCTCAAAGCCATACACATATGTTATTCTTACTGACCTATCACCTTTAATGACCGACTCATATATGTTACTATTCATTCACTTGCCTTACCATCAGTTGAGATGTGACATTAGTTGTATAGAGCATATGTCAAATTCTAACCTATAGTAAAGTAAATTAATGGTTGGTAAGATATAAGAACTTGCTACACATCGATAAACACAACTTAAATAGTAAATCAACGTATCAGTATGGAATTCAGTCAGGAAATGTAGCCAGCCTCCTACTTGTAGTCTTGAGGGACTATGAGTAGAATACAATACAAATAAGTTGAGTTTTCTTTTATTGTATTCTATTATTTCTAAATTTCTTCATTGTACTTAAATAGTCGCGATATCATTTATATTATGCTATGTTCTTCTCCTATCTTCTTATTCTATGTTATTATGTATTCTCATACCTTATCAGTACTAGTGAATTGAGCAACTAAGACAACTTTAGTCATTTTACAAAACGCCAGTCTTCAAGACTGTACGAGAATAGCAACTTATGACGTCATAATTTTAAAGAGTTGAATAGCGCATTGATTATTGATAAAAAGTTGTTAAAATGAATTGTTTTTCATTTTGAAGAAAGGTATTTTAACATCGTCGTCATACACACAATCAAAATTACATACAAGACATGTTGTAATATGTGTGAAAGGCTATATCAAACTGTAATTGTAAAGAGAATAAGTTAGTAAGATGTAGTACTTGGCTGTCAATTGACTTACCAGAACATGTATGACGTGTCCGCAAATGAACCCAATGAATATAGTTCCAAAACATCCGATCAGCAGACCCGCATTCTTGAAGGCAAGGGGCATTGCAAGAACCCCTGAACCAAGAGACGCTTTCAGGAGATGAGCTAATGCACCAAAACTCCTGAAACGATAATAATAATGTTTAGTTTTTTCCTCGCAGGAGGGCTTTGTGGCGCAGCCGTAGGTGAGTGGCGTCACCTCTGACCTGACTCCTGGGGCCAAGACATGGCCCCGACCTTCGTGCTGCTCGCTAGAGCTAAGACTCAAGCTCTAGGGTTAGACGTAAGAAATGGCCTAATGTCGGAAGTAGTTTCAATGAACCTGCAGTCCACCCTCGACACCCCTTAGACACTCACACCCATGGTACTCCTTTCTTCTATGGCATTTTTTGGGGCCCATGCAGGGAGTGGCGAGGCACCGTCTGCCCATTTTTCCATTCATATTCCCAGACCTAGTACCACTACCTAGTACCCCAATAACCAGGTTCTTTTTGTTCTCATTTCCTACAATAGTCCTACACTTGCCGGGGCTTGTCCTTGGGTGCATTATTCTATGGTGTAGACAGGGATAATTGCCGATCAGTGTCACGCCACGTTTACATTAAATTTGTCAAGAGCCCTCTACGTGTTGGCCTTCATATGGCCTCACGCAAGCCTTCCAAAAGTCCGGGCCATTTTTATGGCCCGTGGTCTTGAAAGACATACAAACAATAATACGAACCCTTAAATATATTGTCAATGTATGGTAAATTATGTACTCACATGTTTAGAGTTCTGGCTTAAACCTAATAATTGATATATCTATATTAATACGTGAAGCAAAAACTTTTATCCCTTTTTACGAAAATTGCGCGGATGGAGTAGTATGAAATTTCACACACTTATAATATAAAGAAGAAGATCTCGCCATGCCAGCCTCAATGACATCATCCGCCGAGCTCTTGTCAGCGTTGGCGTACCAGCCATCCTAGAACCGAATGGCTTGGTGCGCGACGATGGCAAGAGACCGGATGGGATGTCACTTATTCCTTGGAAGATGGGAAGGCCGCTTATGTGGGACGCGACATGCGTTGACACTCTGGCGGCATCTCATCTTCCAGTGACTAAGTTAGGGGCTGGCAACGCTGCTTCAACAGCTGAAGATCTCAAACGACACAAATATGGAACCCTAGGAAGGGGTTACATATTTGTGCCGTTTGGAGTTGAAACTTTAGGTCCGTGGGGTCCATCGGCAAAGGGTTTCTTCAAAGAAATTTGTAAGAAATTCTTTGATGCCACCCATGATCAGAAGGCTGGTTCGTATTTCGCGCAACGAATCAGCATTGCCATACAGCGTGGCAATGCAGCCAGCCTTCTGGGCACGCTTCCCTCTGGCAGCGATTTGCTACATCCTTTATATTAATTAATATATATATAATTTAGTTTATATTTCAGAAAACTTTCATATAAAGAAGAAGCGACGAATGCTAATATTTTTTCATAAATTATGCATAACAATACATTAAATCAATGAAAAAACATTACACACACTATCATGTATTTGACACATACACGCATATAATAAATACGCTCTTTTGTTTATTGTTAAAGTCAAACTAACATGTGGCCTCGGCAAAATCTGTGATTATATAAGTACAAACTTTGACAACAAATTATTATGGTCCACGGACGAGCATTAATAATGTGAAATATGTAATTTAGCTATTTCTTGTTTTGTGTACCAAATAAATAAACACGCGTCGCGACCTTTCCCACTCGCGCAGTTTATGGTCCCCAATCGGATCTTCCCTGATAAAAATGTTATGACTCAAACGACTCGACTTCAAAAGAAATCTATGAAGTTTTCGTTTGAAGTGGAGTCGTTTGAGTCTTACATAACTCGCGGCTTCGTTGATAAAAAGTATCTCAGTTGGTTTGACAGTTCATTCCCCGATTCATCCTGTGTACTTTTGAAGTGAAACTTTTTTAGCCACGGTAGTGAATTCTTTCGATGGGAACGAAAAAGCGTGACGCCGTGATGTGGTGTACTAACAAAACTCTTCGTAACTTTCATACTACATAGATAATACATTGATGTGTTTAGAAATAACTAAAAAGCAATTTTGACATTGTTATTGTATTATACATAGATTTTGAGATAGATATTGTATACATACACACATGTACACAGTATGTATGTTTAAATAAGACGATAATTCGACCACACCTCAAATCTTGGGCATTAACGCAGCTAAAGCCCCAAAAATAATTTTATATTTGCTTTATGAAAGTGATTGATTTAATACTGGTTAATCTAAGCCAATAAATAAATTATCTTGTCATTTTGACGTTCCGCTAAAATTACAAGGTGATTTATTATCCAGATTTATAGTTTCAAGTTTAAACATTTTGTTACGAGCTACACAGGACTTGCATTAAAATACCGTTGGAATTATTATAGAGTTTTTTAGAACGGTGCAAACACATTTAACACAGGTACAAATATAACTGAATAAAACCAGTACACTGCACGATTCAATAACAAGCGCAAAGCCCGTCGCTATATCGCTTTTCGAATGTACTACACACGTCTTGCTAGTATCGTAATCGTCACTTGACTGCCCCATCCCTCCTTTCGGGCATTGTTTTAGAGTAAACTGTACAATACACAATCAATTGGGTGGGCTGGGTTCTTGGAAGAAAATGTAATTTGCACACCTGCGAATGGCCAACAAAGTCGAAAACAATAACAATAAGGATTAGTTCGACACTAATGACGGTTATAAAAGAAGCAGAAAAACAATCGCATGTTTTTCTTAATTACAAATTCTAAACACAAAGTAAACAAAAAAATCCTAAATCCGGGAAGGCAATAAACTGCGCTTTATGCCAGTCAGATGTGCGCATGTCTTAGTCTGTATGTAACAATATTACAGAAAATAATTTCAATTTATGGCATACAAATGCAAGCGAAAGCTACTTGATTGACCTGTTGCGCTATATTATATCAGCATTTTTATGTACAAATTAACTGTCAATCAACTTATCGGCGAGACTTGATTTGTCTAAAGTTGATGGAACACGACCCGTAATTACACTGACAAAACCAAAACCGACTTCTAATTAAAAAGCAAAAAATATAATATACTTTCTACAACATCTTGAAATCGGTGCCTTTTGCAATGAAATTGTACACGTTATTGTAATGTAAACGTGTATTGTCAAAGTTTTTATTCAGCCTACCGCCAACAAAAACTTTGACAATATACGTTTGACAAATGTCATCTTTGTCTTCCGTGACCACGGCAACTGACAAGCGGCCGAAACGTCGGATAAACCTAAATAAAATAAATTACCGCGCTTAAAACCGTTAAAACGTAGTTTTATTATATTACTGTTACGAGTTTAGCGGGACTCGAATTAAAATGTCGTTGGAATTGTTATAGAGTTTATTATAACTATACAAACACGTATCACACAGATACAAACATAACCGAACACAACAAATCGAAACGTAATGCAGAAGGTTGTAATTCAATAAAACGTGCAAAGTCCGTCACTAATAGATTCCCGATTGTACAGACGTCACGCCTTGATTGTAGTTGTCGCTGAACTGCCCTCTCTCCCCACCAAGCCGTCGTATAATACGTCACAAATACAAATGTGCCCGTAACATAGTCGATCGGTCGTAATCCGCAACACCTGGCTGTTGATTCAGTCGCAAACGACCATAAACGAGTACAGTATAAAATAGAGTGTTCTCTAGAGACGTATGCCAATAAATAACTAAACAAAAGAAGACGAGCATAAAAGACTAACAATAAGTTTAAATGCCGAGAGGTAATAAAATGTGTTTTTTTATAGATTAAGAGTGGAAGTCAAATACATGGTAGTGTGTTTAATGTTTTTTTTATTGATTTAATGTTTTTTTATGCTTAATTTTAGAAACATATTAGTAGGCTGCACTCCACTCCTTCTCTACATAAAAAAAATTCAAAATTTCATACTCCTCCGTCCGCGCAATTTTCATAAAAAGGAGTACAAAGTTTTTGCTTCTCGTATTAATATAATTATTGTTAAATTTCTTTAATACTTTACTAACAATCTATCTTTTTTTGTTATCATTACAAAAAGTGAATGCACACCTGCCCACCAAAACCCTTTCCCGCATTTGGACTTCTTTTATTTACTTTAAATTTATAATTAAGAAATAATAAATAATACCGAAGTAAGAAAGAGAGTTGGTCTGAAAGAGAGTGTCGGGGTGAAGGTAAGGAAAGGAATGCTCCGGTGGTTCGGGCATGTGGAAAGAATGTATGATGAAAGAATGACTAAACAGATATACAATGCAAAAGTGGATGGATGCAGAAGTCGCGGAAGGCCACGACACACCTTCCATGATCAAATTGATCATGTGTTAGCAGAAGGTGATGTTAGGAGCCTTAAGAACAGACGAGCGTGCATGACAAGAGTTATGAATGTCAAAGAAGCAAGTGAGGTGTGCAAGAATGGGCCTGTGTGGCGCTCTGTTGTTCGTGCCTACCCCGCAAGGGACCTGGCGTGAAGTTATGTATGTATGTATGTATGTATGTGTATATGTATGTATGTATGTATGTTATTGTACTTGTTTTATGGCAGTCATTAGACAGGTGTGTCGAACTGATTCTAAGAAATCTGATCTATGCGGGCTGGCAGCCATGCCCCATGGAGAGATCGGAAGTCAAGCGAGGATTACGATACGAGCAAAACGTACATTCGTTAAGCTATATAGTGACGGACTTTGTGCGTGTTAATGAATCGTGCAGTTTGTACTGGCTGTCTCGAGTTATATTTGTACCTGTTTGTACAGTTCTAACAAATTCTATAGTAATTCCAACGGCATTTTAATTCGAGTCTTGTAGCTTGTAACAATATAATTTAAAGTATGTATAAGCATACACATGCTTAAACAAGAAGTGTAAAACACACAGCTTGATATTAAATGATAACATTATATTGCTTTGAAAATACAGACACCATATTAAAACATTTATAGATAGCAAACTCAAGGAAGATTTTAATCGTCAAGTTGACATTGCCAGGATTATTGAGATTCATAAAAGGACTTGGTTTATTATTAAGGCCAATACGCGGTAATAAACGGATGTGATTATTTTAATAACTGTTTTTTTCATTTTGAATAACTTTCAAAAACACTGACCTACATTTGTATCTATTATTTAATTGGGAATTGGCATTTGTTGATTTATGACCTAGAAAACGTTGATAGACTTTTAATTAAAAATAAATAAAATACGCAAGAATTGTTTAATGCTATCTCGATCAGAAGGTTGGTTGGAAGGGAGTAGCACATAACTCTCTTAAGGCAGACTGTAACTTTAACAGTCTCCCTTAAGAGAGCAGCAGTGCATTTGTAGCACTTTTTGTGTTGTATTGATTACGTATGTCTCCAGAGACCACGGGCCGTACAAATGGTCTGGACTCTTGGAGGGCTTGCGTGGAGCCATGGGAAAGCTCAACATGTAGAGGCCCCTAGAAAATTGAATGTAAATGTGGCGTGACACTGACCGGCCTGTTTGCACTATATAATTATGCACCCAAAAACAAGCCCCAGCCAGTATATGACTACTGTGAGAAATGAGGACAAAAATTACCAGAGTGTTGGGATCAACTGTTAGTGGCACTAGGGGTCTGGAAATATTGGGACTATGGCATCCGCCATTTGCAATATTTGGGAACATGGGAAAATGGGCAAACGGCGACTCACCACTCCCTGCATGGGAAAATGCCATTGAAGACAGGGGCAGCATTTGCACTACTCACTGTTATTGTATATACTTATGTAAAGTATATAAAATAGTAAATTTATTATTTTATATACTTTACATAAGTATATTTATGTTATGCTATGTAACCTTTTTGTCATCGCTACAGACCATCGATGCGTGACATCATGAGGCTATCGGAAAACCTTCTGCGCACGAGTAGTAATGTGTATGTTGATTAAGGTTTTTTTTATCTCTTTAAGGTCCGATATTTTAAACACCCGATAAACGTTAATAATATAATGACATATCATTAACATGCATAAATCAAAAATTACTATTGCGTCAACAAAATGTTTTAGTTTTTCACTTTTATATTTAATCGTATTATAATTTGGTCGATGGTTAACTTTTATCGTAGGAAAGAAAAATTGGCCCTAAGTGAAAAAATAAAGCTCAAGTTTATTTCAATACATAACTGAACAACAAATTCAGCTATTGTATGATTTCAATGTTAACAAATTAATAAGAAATAAAAAAAATTAAATCCAATTACAAAAAATTAAAAAAGTTTTTAATTTTTTTATTGCAGGAGTTGAGCAGACAGGCCGCTTGATGGAAAGCGGTTAAAATCGCATATAGCTATTTGCAACACCAAAGGTGCTACAAATGCGCTGCTGCTCTCTTAAATGGGTCTGGAACCTAACTAATGCCGAAACACAACTCAAGATTGTTATGGCGACATGCTTAAGACTAGGAGTGTTAGCCATATAGTCGGGCAAATGCCTTTCCACCTGGCTGTGGCTTGTTTTGTCGCCTCCTACGACAGGCCGCCCAGCCGCAGGAAATTGTATTCTTTCTCCATTCCTGCACGGATGGAAAGTGCTCTCAACGTAAACTAATTTGTATGTCTTTAATTATAGTTGCAAAATCCAGAGTTTCCTTGATTAACAACTTGGCTTTCTACTGGCGTAACCAAGAGTTTTCCACTTTGTTGTTCAGTGGAAGCTAAAACAGACCGGCGAGGGTAAAATATTAATGAACGTATCATATTGCGCAGACTGAATTACGATCATAATCTAAATTGTACTCGGGAAACCATTAATATATAATTAACGTAAGCCACCTAAAACTATTATTATAATTTATTAATTAATTATATATTACAAAAAATGTATTTAACTCAGTTTTGAAAATCTACTAGGATATTAAATTTAAAGCAAATTTTGACTCATTCTTATTAATATTTATTTGAATCAATGCATTATAAAATATACAATAATTAATTCTTTATTCTAGGGCAATGTCTATATATTAAAACATAAAGCATATACAAAAAAGAGTGAATATGGGGAATAGTGTGAATGGAGCGTTAGGTAAACTTCTAGGCGCTAAGAACCTCAGCCAGAAGGCCCAGCTTGCCATACACAACGCGGTGCTGGTACCTACGCTCACGTATGGAAGCGAGAGTTGGGTATGGAATAGAAAGCACGAAAGTAGAGTAAACGCGGTCGAGATGCGAGCACTGCGCAAAATATGCGGAGTGACGCTCGCGGACCGCGTTCGTAATACCGAAGTAAGAAAGAGAGTTGGTCTGAAAGAGAGTGTCGGGGTGAAGGTAAGGAAAGAAATGCTCCGGTGGTTCGGGCATGTGGAAAGAATGTATGATGAAAGAATGACTAAACAGATATAAAATGCAAAAGTGGATGGATGCAGAAGTCGCGGAAGGCCACGACACACCTTCCATGATCAAATTGATCGTGTACTAGGAGAAGGTGATGTCAGGAGCCTTAAGAACAGACGAGCGTGCATGACAAGAGCTATGAATGTCAAAGAAGCAAGTGAGGTGTGTAAGAATAAGCCTAAATGGCGCTCTGTTGTTCATGCCTACCCCGCAAGGGACCTGGCGTGAAGTTATGTATGTATGTAATACATAAAGCAAAAACTTTGTAGTACCCGTTATTAAACGCGCGAAAGTTGCGCGGACGGAGGAGTATGAATTAAAAAAATACATTAAATCAATAAAAAAAAACATTACACACACTATGTACTTACATACGCATATATACTCTTTTGTTTATTGTTAAAGTCAATTTAACAGTGTAGCCTTGGCGAAATCTGTGATTATATATAGCCTTTGACATTAATTATTATGGTCGAATTTCGACCAGGGGCGACCACTAGTAACAATAAAACAGTGTATTGGATAAAACATAATTCACAGTTTTTATCTATATTTCTTACTTTTTCTATGAATGTGTATAATTCGAAGACATTAATATTTAAAATAAAATAAATTACAGTATAAATAAAACTAAGGTTACTAAATAATAAATGTATAATTAAAAAAAATACTCCAAATCCCTGTCGGTGGGGAGCGTTCCCAAAATGCTGGCCGAACACGACCTTTGGGTCTCCCACATCGAAAACCACAAATATGTAACCCCTACCAATGGACATAAATCGGTATTTGACACATATTACAATAAATTCTAAAAAGTTTTCATACAAAAGAGCAGATGTCAAATGTCTTGTTATCATATATGTTCAACAATTCATTACAGAAACAATTTAGTTTAAACAGTAATTAATACACCTGTGCACACTTCTTTCTTCGTTGATGACTCCTTCACGGTACATGCTGTCCGATTATGGAACTCACTGCCACTCAACACGAGACAAGCTAAATCCATATCGTCTTATGAACTGATGGTTACTAAATATCTTTGGTTCTCGCAAGTCTAAACATGCTGCTGATTTTATATATAGTATAGAAAAAAGAAAAATGTTTATTTCTAAAAATGCGACTCTTTAAAATGATTTATAATAAATAATAATAATAACATTGAAATTGTGTTCTGCAATTCGCAAAATGAGGTTGTATGATATATCCTATTTTTTATATTATGCATGCCGTCAAAGAAACGCACAGCTGCCTATTGTAAAACACAGTTTATTGTCACCGGATTTAGGAATTCTTTTCTTTAATTTGTGTTTAAAATTTGTAATTAAGACAAACATGCTATTGTTTGTGTACTTGTTTTATGGCCGCCATTAGTGTCGAATTAATCTTTATTGTTTCCGACTTTGTTGGCCGTTCGCAGGTGTGCAATTTAAATTTTCTTGGAAAAACCCAGCACACGCAATTAGTTGTGTATTGTATACTTTACTATAAAACAATGCCGGAATGGAGGGGTGAGACAGTCAAGCGACATTACGATACAAGAAAGACGTGTACATTGATAAGCGATATAGTGAGGGACTTTGCGCGTGTTATTGAATCCTGCAGTTTGTAATAATAGTGTTACTGGTTGTGTCCAGTTATATTTGTACCTGTTTTATACATATACGTGTTTTTACAGTTCTAATAAACTCTATAGTAATTTCAACGGCATTTTAATTCGAGTCCTGTGTAGCTCATATCAATATTATAAATAATAATAAATAGTTATAAATATATAATTATTTAATTTACACTTATTTTTGGAATGATTAATCAATCATCATTCATCATCTGGACTCTAGACATGTGGACATCCACATGTGTAGATGCCCTACCATCTGGCCGTGGGTAGTTTTATCGTTTTTCACGACAGGTCGCCCAGCCGCAGGAATTAGTATTCTTTTCTTCTTCACTTCGATCGAATCGAATCGAGATATAAATTCTTCGCCTGTCTTTTCGGCAGGAAAGAATTTAATTATGAAGAATAATTTAATGAAAAACTACTCTTCACCATAAACTTTGACCCAGATAATAATATTGTTGCTTATAGCGAACTTTTCCAGGCCAACCAGTGTCTATATAGATTTTAAAGAAAAAATAAACACTTACGAGGTATTTGATTCTCTTGGCCGATGATCCGAGGGTACATATGGGTCCAAGTCTTCCCTTGAGCCATTGTAAGCAAGTTCTATTCTGAAAAAGGAAATAAACATTATTGTAGAACAAAAAGAAACCTCAAACAATTACTTTTCTCTAAATCATTATTTACATGTCCATTAGTTAAATCGTTTAAAACACAAATAATTACATTATAATCCTTTGGACAGAGACTTATTCAATCAAGTTTTCATTACTTAATTGAAAAATTTCTGTCTAAAGAATGATAAGGACTTAACTCGTCAGTTTTACAATGTAAAACTAACTACTAAACTAATGCAAATGTAAATCAACCTTCAACATATTCTAATAGTCTAATATTGACTTCAAATAATAAAATCTCTTATTTTAAATAGGGGATAATAAAAAAAGGAAAGCAATTTCTACATCAAAAATACAAAAATACTGTAATTAGCATGAAATGTAGGGAAAATGGGATTCAAATGGCGTGCATTTTTTCGGCCTCTGAATGATTTATTTGACAAAACTATTGAGATTATTATTTTAATATTTGAAATTACTATAATTAATAAGCTAATAGAGAATATTAATGTAATTATTTATATAAAAATATTTTATACTTTTTGATTGGAAGTTAAATATACTAATTGTATTATATAAATAGTTAGTTTCTTTATCAATAATGGAAATATAAAAAAATATAAAAAAATCAGACATCATCTGTATGATGGTACATACTACATTTTAATTCGAGTTATCTTTTAAAACAATATAAAATTTATTGTACAGCGATATGATGGAAAGAAACACACGATATTCTTAAATACTGTAGAGTAGTACAATGGAATGGACAGCCTTATTGCATAAAATAATGTCTGCCAGGCAACCTTTAGATGGATAAGATCAAACTTTTCTCTTTCTTCTGTTTCCAATGATATAACTGTTTTAAGATCCAGAAAATAATATCAGATATTGTCTAAATATACAGAGAGCGATTACTTAATATAATTGGTCTAATACCTCCGAATCCTAGACACGACATGATCTATTATATTTCCTCTCTAATTTTAACTAACCTTGGTCATAAAATTATCAGTACTATAAGGCATATTAAAACAATGAGACCTCTGTATAATTTAGATTATGATACATAAACTCATTATAAAGTCAATTTTAAACGCTCCAGATTAATACCAGTATAATCATATATGGAATTAAACATAACATCTTTTATTCATTTAATTGGACTACTATATTATATATTTTATAATCTAATATTATAAAGAGGAAATATTTGTATTTTTGTATCGAATAAACTCAAAAACTACTGGACCGATTTCGCAAATTCGCATTAGAATGGCACATTACCCAAATTAATATAGGTTATATTTATTACGAGAAGAAATTAGGGATACTAAAAGTTCAATAATATAACCCAGAGAGTAAAAAAATAGTATTTGAGTATTTAGTAGGGTCCGGGATGGTTTAGATTTGTAATTAGACCGAGATTAGATTTGGTAGGTGGTGCTGGAGTCGGGTTCTAGATTTTATTTTTTCAGGGTTGGACAAACGTCTGCCGGAACCGCTAGTGTAACATAAAGACGTGAATATATATTAAACAACCGACAATTTTTTTTAGTCTCGAGTAAAAAAATGTTAGTTTTTGATGTTTTAAGATCTTTCTCCAAATTACAGCTCAAAAAAGCTTTAGGAGATCCCTATTGAGAGATTTTTTTCTGGTTACGATATAATTTTATAGACCAAAAAATAATGAGTTACTGAAAGTTTCAGATTCAAAATTTGAATTTTTAAAGGTCTCTCTAATTTTTTTAAATTCACTAGTGCATTACTCGCTCGACAAAATCTAAAGTAATGCACTGGTAACCAAAATTAAAATATAATAAACAAAATTAAAATGAAAAAGTTGGTGGTAGGCTATACATACGTAATATTCTATGTACTTAGCCAATTCTCATTGACATTTGAGATTTTTGTTTTTGATCACGGTCACTGAAAAGTGGCCGAAACGTCAGAATAATAAAATTCAAATATATTACCGCGCTTAAAACTATTGAAACGTAGTTTTATTATTTATCATTAAATGTCGTTATTATAATTCACTTCTGTGTCTTTCCACCAAATCGAAAGGTCTTACTGGTGGTAAGTGGGTACCGTAATATGGATATTTGTAACAAAGGAGGTGTTATCAACGCAGTGCCATGCTTGAAGGAGACAAAGTTTTAAAATGAACTATATTATGATGCTTTTTTTATTACCTGAAGTAGGCAATAAAAGAAAGTAATAACTGTCGCCTACAGACTTTTGCAACACCAGGGGTGTCCCTAACGCGTTTCTGACCTCTAAGAAATTTTGAATGCTATGGAAAACCTCATCTGAGAGTTCATCTCAAATTCCCAGAATGCGTAAAAGAAACTTTATTCAGAAACACTGCTGACGTCTACGAAGCTTAGAGCGTATTCCAAATCCTCAGAGTTCCCAAGAGAAACTTTCTTCAGAGTCGCTGCTTATATGAGCAAAACACTCTGCTGTGGGAAAACCTTAGCTGAGAGCACGTCTCAAATATTCAGAGGGCGCAAGATAAACTTTCTTCAGAATTGCCGTTTATTTGAGTGGAGCAATGCTACAGGGAAACCTCAGTTGAGAGCTAATTGCTAAAGTGCGCAACATAAACATTTTTCAGAAACGCTGCTTAAGCAAAGCTCCACTTTGTGAAAATCTCAGCTTAGAGCTCATCCCAAATCCACATAGAGAGAAATCCCAAAGAGCAAAACGAATTCTCTTGAGAACTGCTTATATAAGCTAGAAACGCATGCATCGCCCCTACTCCATCACAACTTATGACTAATATAAATAATTTTATGTATATTAATTAATAAATTATTTTATTATAAATAAGAAATAATATTTACAAAATCTTCATGATGTGCGTGCTGGATAACACCTCCAAGTGAAATAAATGGGAAAACAAATTAATAACTCTTCAGTTTATATCAAACGTCAATAAACACCTTGAAAACCTAATTGTTTCTGCGCACTTAGTGTCATCGAATTGGTATCGAATTAACCCTAGTTGACGGAGTGAACCTTATGGGGAATGGAACGTAGACGGGCGTTTAAAAAACGCTCGAGGTAGCTTATGACTATATACCTACACAAAAAGCTCGTTGTAATATGAAAATGACTATTGTTTACAACTATCTGCTATTTATTCCGGTCTGGTTGATAGTAGATTAGGTATGTTGTATGTCACACAATGTATAAGAGTTACATGCTAAGCTTGGGGATATATAACACATATATATGTCTTTATTTATCAAACTGATTAATTATTAATGTTTATACAAATCTTGAAATATTATTATAAATTTGATTTCACAATCACAAATTCGTAGTAAATGTATCATTCAAAAATAACAGATACGTTAAAGATAGCTGGTATCATAAGGTCGGAGAAGTCATAGTAATGGCTTTTTAGGTTAAAGGTTAAACTTTACTGATTTTTCTATAAACCAAAATAATGACTAATAAAACTACGTTTTAACGGTTTTAGGCGCGGTAATTTTTTTTTGGTTTGTCCGACGTTTCGGTTGCTTTTCAGTGACCGTGGTCACGGGCGACAAAGCTGAAATTTGTTAAACGAGTATTGTTAAAGTTTTATTTAGCCTAAAACGAAAACCGTTAAAACTTAGTTATATATACAAGTCGCGAAAACTTAAGAAAATGTTATCAAAATAATAACTTTTTATATTACTTTATATACAAGAGCCTCATAAATTTATTGCTTATACATGCAGGTAGACTGCTATATTTAGTATAAATTAATCGAGTCGTCAATTGAACCGTTTTTAACCGCTCGTCTGCTATTGACAGATGAAATGTTCATTTTTCTTGCATCATCTGTTTTTACATAACTTATCTTACGATACTTATGCCATTTAATTTGCAATGAAAAGCTGCACGTGGCTTGTATTTATAAATTTCGACGCAGTTATTCGTCCACTCGTTCGTAACTTACAGCCAGTATTAAACTAGATATTATTGCAAGTTTTATAAACTCTTTATGTTAACAGTTGCGCAAAACAGATGGCGCCTCTGTAATAAATGGGGCTTGAAATTTATTGCTATTATTGAAACTTCTATATAGACGGGGGGTATTAGATTGCTAATGTACTTGTCCAATTTGAAACCTGCCTAAAACTTTAAGTTAAAATTTTGTTGCGATTCGTTTTGCCGCTTATCCGTTGCCATTCGTTTTGGCACTTGTCCGTTGCCATTCGTTTTGCCACCTGTCCGTTACCATTCGTGTTGCCACTTGTTCGTTGCCATTCGTTTTGCCACCTGTCCGTTACCATTCGTTTTGCCACCTGTCCGTTACCATTCGTTTTGCCACTTGGCCGTTGCCATTCGTTTTGCCACCTGTCCGTTACCATTCGTGTTGCCACTTGTCCGTTGCCATTCGTTTTGCCACTTGTCCGTTGCCATTCGTTTTGCCACTTGGCCGTTGCCATTCGTTTTGCCGCTTGTCCGTTGCCATTCGTTTTGCCACCTGTCCGTTACCATTCGTTTTGCCACTTGTCCGTTGCCATTCGTTTTGCCACCTGTCCGTTACCATTCGTTTTGCCACTTGTCCGTTGCCATTCGTTTTGCCACCTGTCCGTTACCATTCGTTTTTCCACTTGGCCGTTGCCATTCGTTTTGCCGCTTGTCCGTTGTCATTCGTTTTGCCACCTGTCCGTTACCATTCGTTTTGCCACTTGTCCGTTGCCATTCGTTTTGCCACCTGTCCGTTACCATTCGTTTTGCCACTTGGCCGTTGCCATTCGTTTTCCACTTATCCGTTGCATGATTCAAATGGGCAGATTATAAAAACCGAATTCCAACGTGATTTTTGACTGATTGACAACGATGTGTGTGATTTTTATCTCGTTAATCCCGCGGGATATTTGTTGGGATCGTTTTGTAGGGTGCATACAAGTGAGCTTATTCCCGGACAGTTTTCACTAAAATGATAGCTTTAGTTCCGGGAATCCTGCAGGAAATTCAAAAAGTTTTCAAACATAAATGCTATATTGGCTTGAGTGAATAACTAAATAATTAATGGATAATTGAGCATGATTGGATCGAATTTTTGGACGATATGTGTGTGCATGTGTGTATAATTTTTTGTTATTTTTCTTTAGCAAATTGGGATATTTCTAAAACAATTATTTGAAATCGGAAGTATATAGTTATGTTAATATAATACAGCATTGAAGTCGGGCGAAAATCCTAGTATATTATGATTATCTTGAAAGGTCTTTACAGGTAGAACTCTCATTGTTTATTAATGGTTTAAAACCATTATCTCCTATTGTTAGTGGAAAACAATAGATATGTCATTTAATCTGTTTACTTTTAGCCAAAGATAAAAGATGTGTAGATAAAATTCCGAAATTCTTACTGAATTACCGACTCTACTGTTGTATCATAATTGCGGGCAATGCTCTTCGGTGTTTTTCCATAACCTACAACTTAGGTAATGTGTGAAGGGTTTTGGATTATATATCTTGTATTTGAAGGAATTTTATTTATTATTAATAAAATTTTATTTATTATTAAACATACAATAATGTTATTGTCTGAAGCAAGCATACAGGCAGACGGTCCACCTGACGTTTGCAGGGCCAGGAGTGATGCCAATGCTTTACTAACTTCTAAGAAATTTCATAATGCCCTTCTTAAATCCTAGTCATAGCGCAAAGGAAAAACACCGGCGAGCACTTTCCTCCACATCATTGTTGAACGCACAATCAATGTTCTAGGGATCCGTTACGTAGTTGAGCGTGGGACCTCAAGGAAATGGGGGTGAACATCCCCGATTATCTTATCTTTCTTATATTATACAAATACATAATGCACATTCTTATACTTCACTTTAGTTATACATATTATACAATGAAGAAAATTATACAATAAAACCTGGATAAGTGTTCGCTTGATATGTGAGAAACCTCTGTTATTAATAATTACAATGAAATTACAACTATGCATTGAAATACCTCTATTAGTGGGAATTTGCAAACCTTTTAAACTTGACTTGTTTTATCAGATTTTTAGACTTTCGAGAGTATGCCGCCATAACAACCTTGAGTTGTGTTCCAGCACTAGTGACCAGGTTCCAGTATAACTTAGAGAGCAGCAGCATGTTTGAAGCACCTTTTGTGCTGGAATGTGATGATGACCGCTTTCCTTCAAGTCTGCCTGTCTGTTGAAGTCATGCAATAAAAAAAGTAGAGCCCTCTATATATAGAGTCAGTCTGTCTTATAAGACAACTGTCACGTTAACCTGCCCATTTAGAAACTGGGTAGAAGCAGTCTTTAGAACTGATTTAAAAATAGAGGTCCTTTCAGATACCAGTTATACAGGTTTCACTGTATTTGGTACTTGATACAATATTGTGAAGGATGATGAGGATTTTCGTGTGACAGATGACGTACGTCATTATAGAGGAGTATATAAGAGAAAGGCATAATTATTGTGCCGACTCCAAATGATTGGGAGAAGGTGGAAGAAATGAGAGATTTGAGATACATTTTAGTTAAATTGTGTATCAATGATTAATTTAAAACATTTTCTACTTAAATATGTAACTTTACAAATTCCTTAAAGGACTAAAACATTTGAAAATGCAAATGAAATGCAAAAATTGTGTGCATGATGTAGGAAAATGACCTTGCGAAAAAATAACGCTAACAGTTGTGGGAGCTGCATACGACTAGTCATCGCAGCGGACAACGAACTACTAATTAGCGCAACGCGGGAGCACACATATTAATAGTTGCGCTATCTCGCTCTCAAATCATCCGTCTCGCTCACCGATTGTGCTATATATTGTACTAGCTATACGACTAGTAAATATTTTACTTGAGGTTGCCGTTTCCAAAATATATGAGTTCTGAAGAGAAACTGAACTGTGAACTGAAGTTCACATCAGCACTCGACAGCGAATACTCTTTGCCATCTGAAGTATCGTTTAACCTCTACCTCTCGCTATTACACAGTTTTTCGTCCTCCTAATTGAATATTTTAAACTATTTATAGTTATAGAGATATGACAAAGAACGATTCGAATTCTATAATAAAAATGAAATAACTTTGGTTTGGGTACCTGGGATCGGTCTCAGAGTTCGTATAAATATTGTACACCAAAGTATGGATAAACAAACAAATGAAAGAGTTAATACACACGATATGACTTGCTTAGTTAAAAAATGTGCAATGTGTTTCTTTGTAAATATATTATTATTTATGTAAAAATATTATTTATCATATTGAATAGCCCTTTACGTCATCTATAATCAGACATGGATAATCAAGTCACGTTATTATTACAGTTGCATTATTGCATCTTTAACAAAGAGAGAATTACTGTATCTTGTTATTAAATCAAAGCTAATTGAAAAACAACAATCAAAATAAATTATTACAAAAGTAACTACGTACTAACCGTGGTAACTTAGTGACTAACGCACTATCATCCTATTTTCAAAAAGCGGATGTTAAATCCTGGCTGAAAGGCACGGCATGCACCACTTAGGTAGGTTTCTGACCTAATCCTAATGTGCATATTACCACGTGCCAATGGTAAAAGGGAAATCACATAGTCACCACGCTTGGCATGCGGGTTGGTGACGGGTTACTAGCATCGGAGACGCTGCTTTCCGCCTCTCACCAGGTGATGGTTATACCACCATCAAACTTTCGCCAAAGCGTCTTTAGTTGGCGATAGGTGAGGTTGACAATAGGGTTGCTAGATGAACTTCTCCCGTGATTCCGCTACAGGGGTCCACCTGTATCTGGGAATGCAGTGGAGCTAAACGTCTGTTACGAAGAGAGGTATCTCTGCTTTCGGGGCACTGTCAGGCCTTAAGCCGCGGGCGTAACTACGTTCTGAGTCTCACGCTCTTCCTACCACTAGTGCGGGCACATGATATGCTGGTTAAGGTGTAGTGGAATAGCAGCATATTGGGAACGACTTTTACAGCTGAATCTCCACATATGCATTTGATTTTGTTTCGTTACTCTTCGGCCTAATTCTCGCCACTTTTGTCTAATCCCAACAAAGAACCCGGTAGTTTAGGAAACGTATTCCCCCTGCTTTAAAAAAAGAGTTACTCGATGGATGTTGCCCCTCCTACGCACTTGGTTTGAGAACTTAAAAAATCTAAAATGCTTCTATTTCACTTCTTACATCCCCCTGACTCGGGTTAAAGCATTTTTTCATTGTACAGAAATTCAACCTCTACAGTTGTATTATATGTATAGATATTTAAAAGAATCCGTTGGTTGTAGATATTATTGACTATAGAGACCACCTACAATCGTTTGTAAGTATAGCACCGTATGTAAAAGATGACACGACTTCGCGATTAAACTAATTCTGATTAATTGTTATAGCGTGTCTCACGGTGTCGTTTCATTATCATAATTCGTCCTTAGCTAATAAAGGTAATGAAATCTCCAACGATCTTCAACTGTTTCAAACTTCAAGTTGCAGGAAATTATATCAATTATAATTTAGGTATCGAGGTACGGAGTAGGTACGGACTCACACGGCAATTTAATTGGCACAAAGTCTTATTTACCTTCACGTTTTCAGAGCTGGGGTAACCAGCTAGGTTTTTATTAACGTATTAGGGCCTATGTAGGTATTATACATAGTTCCTGAGATATCATATATATATATATATATATTTATATATATATGTCGGAGGGAAGATATAAATTGTTGATTGGATGTATAACGCACAATATTATTTGTTTACATTTTAATTGCTTCTAAAATTGTTAATTTAATTTGGTTTGATGTCTTAAATGTTTCTATAACTAAAAGGTCGTTCTAACCTAATAAAAGTTATGAATATTGTGATTTAATAAACGACCAATCAGAGCAGAGCATATGGCGGAGCGGGGTCAGACGCCCTCTATACTTTGGTAGTATCTACTTCGGTAGACTGAGGAGTTTTGTGACACATTTGGTTGATGGCAATAGGTCGAGTTGGACCATGGAGTATTTTAAAGAAAGTATTGAAGCTTGGAAATGTCTTTTAAATCTAAATTAAAAGTGTATAAACCGTTGGCCATGTGTTTTATGCTCGCATTTTATCCTGATGACGCCCACTAAACCTGCAATAACTAAAGGAGATGTCGTGAGAACGAGGCCTTCTGCGACATATATATATATATATATATTTAATAACACGTCCTAAGCTCAGAGGGCACGGGTTCGATGCTGGCTAGAACGCATGCACCACTTAATCAGTTTCCTGATATAATGTGCATATTGTTACAATTACCACGTGCTATTAAAGGTATCGGCACCGTAATGCAACCTGCACATCGACATAACTTATGTGACAAACCTGCCAAGCTTTGGAAAAGCGTGGCGAGTATACTGTTGGTTCCCCCTATAATGGGAGGCCTCGAGTCCAGCAGTGGGACATTTATGGGCTGGTATAATCTAATATATAAAATTCTCGTGTCACAGTTTTCGTTGCCATACTCCTCCGAAACGGCTTGACCGATTTTGATGAAATTTTTTGTGCTTATCCGGTATCTATGAGAATCGGCCAACATCTATTTTTCATCCCCCTAAATGTTAGGGGTAGTCCACCCCTAAATTTTTAATTTTATTTTTTAGACAAAATTTTTAATTTCTATTTTTTTATGATACAACATACAAAAATACATACAACCCTAGATTTTCAACGCTCTACGATCAACCCCTATTTTTTACCGGGCAGGACGACGTCTGCCGGGACAGCTAGTATGTATGTAAAATTCTAATTTATAAAGATACGAACCAGTATGTAGAGTTAAAAAATATACTTACTTAGAACTGTATGTGTCCATGATTGTATGGATTTGTGGTTCTGTAGGTTTTGTTTTATCCATTGTCATTAGCTTATTAATCTCTTCTAATAATATTGAAGTCTGTTCTCATACAGATTGTAATATAATATTTCTGTATCACCTATCCATCGCCAAGATTTACCTGCGAACAAAGAAATTACATTGAATGTATCTTTAAACCAAATCAAATCATTTATTTGCTTAAAATATGATAAGTAAAAACATTACATGACAATATATTATTTCAAATCACATGTTTTTGCCCTTTTAGGCATATAAATCATTATATTAATACATGAAGCAAAAATTTTGTACCCCTTTTTGCGAAAATTGCGCGGACGGAGGAGTATGAAATTTCGCACACTTCCACTTTATATAGAGCAGGCGTCAAGAATGCTAATACTTTTTTTTAAATTATGCATAAAAATATATTAATGAAAAAAAAATATTACACACACTGCCATGTATTTGACTCACACACGCATATATTACTCTTTTGTTTATTGTTAAAGTCAAATTTAAAGTGTAGCCTTGGTGAAATCTTTGATTTTGGAAGTATATTTTTTGACAACAGAACCACTCAATAATGTTCAAACTTATAATATAAATTAATTATGGACATTAAAAAAAAACATGGTCGAATGTCGACCACTGGGCGACCACTAGCAGTAATTAAAAGTTGTAAATCAACTAATTAACAGGATCAGATCCACTCAACCCACAGACATTTTAGAAATACCGATAATACGTTGTATATGAGATGGTAAGAATGCCAGATTGGTTTCCTTTCAAATATGCAGTCGAATCTACACATGTTCCTGTAATCATTTGGTTGTATGTCAATCTAAAAACTTATCACAATTCAAAATGTATAAACACATAATGAGACTACGTTTTAACGGTTTTAAGGGCAGCAATTTATTACGTTTTGGTTTGTCCGACGTTTCAGCCGCTTTTCAGTGGCCGTGGTCACGGACGACAACGGTGACATTTGTCCAACAAGTATTGTTAAAGTTTTATTTAGCCTACCGCCAACTTGTGAAAAGCGGCCGAAACGTCGGACAAACCAAAACTTAATAAATTACCGCGCTTAAAACAGTTAAAACGTAGTTCGTAGTCTTGTTATGTCTACAAGTCGCGAACACTTAAGAAAATATTATGTATAAACAAAATTCGAATCATTATAATAGTACATGCGCAAATAAAAAAATAAAATAAAAATAAATCAGATGTCAGAAGCAAAAATATAAATAACATTATTTACTTAATAAAATCCTTAATGCATAAAAACTGTTTTATACATCAGCCATTAATATAATTTTAATTTAAAATTTCTTTATGACAATTTTCTTATTGATATGATTTTGTTAATTGAAAATGTCTTTCACTAAATTAAAAAGTATCTTGGTAAAAACGGATATTACAACTGTTAAAGAATACTTAAATGACAGAACTTCATTTTCATAGCAGCTTGCTCCAGCCTCTTATATTATATTTTGTATAACGTTTTTATTTTGCCAAGCAATTATGGAGATATGGAGTAATTATGGAGTATTGAGATATAAGTATAAATTTTGGTACGTTATGTGATTATTATTACTATAATAAATAATATTTTTCAACCCTTTTATTGTGTCTTTGTCTGTTGGGAATTCATCCACTCTTCCTTGATACCTGGAAGTTATCCACTGTACGTGGCGCTCATTCCTTTAGGCCATACATGAGCAAGCTGTGGAATGAGCTCCCTCCCGCGGTTTTCCCAGAGCGCTGCAATATGGGGCTCTTCAAAAAAGGCGTAAAGAGATATTTAAAGTTTCAACGAGGCAGCAGAGACAACGCATCGGCTCCCTTAGTGTTGCAGATGTCCATTAGCGATGGTAGTCACTTGCCATTAAGTGGACCCGTCTCCCAATTGCCTATACGCACACATAAACAATTTCTTTTTGCGCATACAGCTATTCACCAGCAACTGCTATTCACTGTTGTAACAGGTACACCTATGTATACATATATACCTACATGTATACGTAAGTATACAGTAGGTATATATGTATACATTGGGGCGCATATCCGGGAGTGTGGCATTATAAAGACATGATAGATATCTATATACTTTCTCACAAACAGCTGTTTACGTATTCGTCCGATTTCGGAGCAGCTCGTCTCGATCCGTGCGAGTTTCGTACAGTCGTACCATATTACACGTGAAGCGAACGCTCGGCCGAGCTACATGGTAGGCGTAGTGGGGATGTTAGGTTTATTTTCGTTACGGAATTTCTTGATTGATGAAAGCTATGCAATAGCTTTACTGTTTACTACAACTCCGTTAATTCTTTGAAAAATAATTGTGTAACGTATTTCTGTATAAAATTTATTTAAACAAAAGTTTGTGTTAGCAAAATAGCACGAAAGAAGTTCATAATATTGTTTAAGGTAATCAGGAGTACTGTAGACAAATAAAGTTTATAGACAAAAGCAAGGATGTGAATATTCCGGCGAAATTGAATTGGCAATACTTAAAGTAAAATAATAATAGTTATGAGTACAATATTGCTAATAGACTCTTTTCCTTTTTTTTAAAATTTATTATCCAATATGCTTACATTCATATACATTACAAATCACATTTTAACTGTAGCGTGGAAACCTCATGGGTTTATTCATGTCGCAGGGAGTCGAGTACACAATATTGTTATTTTAATAAATAGGAGCAGAGGCGAGTAATGGTTATCATCATTCTAGTATATGGTTCTCATTTCAGTCCCAGGACTGCACATGTGCGCATGATGGTCCGCTTTAGGAATCAGTATATAATCTTTTCAGATTATACTTGATTAAATTGTGGTTAGTTTTGTACTTGGTTTGCAGTTCCTTTGGGAGATCATTTATAATGTTTGGTATCATATATTCCTCGCGCCATGTCCCATACACATTATTATATTTAGGTATAATATTATTTATTATTTACATGTGTCAGATCTCGGTCGTATGTAATTAGGTCTAGTCTTCTGTACTAAGACTTGTGGTTTGTTAAATTCAGTTAGTACTGAAAATGTAACCTTGTCATAGATGCTCATAACTTTACAATATTTGAATAATTCTTTATAATTATCTTTATGTTTTGATATAATATTCTTGGGTACTATTGTTTTTAATAGACTAGGTAACTGAAGTTTGTATATATCCATTAGATATGTTTTATACGTTCTACCATAACTACTTAGACCGCAATTAACAACCGAATCGAATGAGAGCATTGTATACAAGACAGCTCATATCACATAAGTGATATTCAAAATAATCACTATACACGTTCGTGAGATTGGGCTTTATCTCATGGTGAGGACAAATCCAGTATTATCTGCATCTCTAACGACGGTATCTATTGTCTGTATTGACATTGGAGCACGTTCGTAAAGTGTTTGTAGCTTAATCACTGTAAATTATGCAGAAATAAATTGTTGCACGAAACGTGACGAAGTATCAAATATCTATAGTGTGACAAAGGATGTATGTACGGCAAGCATATTGATCCTTTCTGTTGTAAATACTAGTTTGTAATATTTGTTCTTTTATATTTAAACTGGGATATGTTTCTTCGTCCATGCTTGACTTTAAATTCCCGGGACGCAAAGTATTTTACGCAGCATTTAAAAAATAATTTAAGCGTTTTTTTAAAGTGACAACTGTATCTAGCAATCTGGTAATTTTAAATCATTCTCAAAAAAATTCTCGCGGGTTCCTGAGAAAAAGGTAGCGCAAATTTTAAGTCTAAGAATTTTTGTCGATAAACGAAAACCGCATCGAAGTCGGTCTAGTAGTTTTTACGTGAATCCCTATCCAACAGCCAACAGAAAAGATATCTAAAAAATGGCACTGTGTTACTGTGCACTATTCGAATTGCTTTTTTTTAATAGCTTCAACTTTCATACGCGGCATATTTAGAATTTTACTATTTATTGTTACGAGTGCGGGACTCAAATTAAAATTCAGTTGGAATTACTATAGAATTTATTAGAACGACCTTTGTTACCAGCTTTTACATAAAACTCTTCATCAATATTCTTTGATAAAATTCAATTTTTAATCAAAACTCAGCCCCTCTTTTCTTTCAGTCAGTACATTGTATCTTTTATTTCGATGCAGTGTCACTTTGATACCTCCTCTGTCATATCACAAATCACATCCTTTTTACATCTTTCCATAACGATGGATGCATTGCAAAAAAGATGATGTTATATAGGCATATGTCTGTACTGACTAATGGTCAGTTCTTATATCTTACTATTCACTCCCTTACCTGCCATCGATTGAATTTTGGCATAAGTTGTATTGAGCTTATATCCAATTTAAACCGTATAGTAAGGCAAATGGTAGGTCAGAAGATATAGGAACGAGCCATAAGTAAAAAAATAAAAAAAAAGATAAACAGAACAAAACAGTATTTAATTAAGATAATTAAGGTAGCCAGGCAGGAATTAGTATTATTTCTATAAGTCGTGCGTAGAAGGTTTGCCGTGACAACCCGTCCCGTCTTCCACAACCACGACCCGCGGTCAGTGCCGTAAATAGGGCAATGCCGCCGGTGCCCAGGCACTCTGGGAGGCGCAAGAATGTCCGGACCAGGCAGGACTATTACTTTTGCCCTTGATAAATTCCCGCTGCGCCCCTATTGCTCGATTCTAACACATGCGTACCTACATGCCAGTATCATCAAAACGTCGTCATTTTTGGAAGCGCACCAGCGTATTTTTTTTATTGTTTAAAATAATAGATTTTTCTTCCAAAATTTTAGATCACTGGTCCACCAACACCAAGGTCCTTGTGCGTTATTTATCACTAAAGTAGGCCTATACGCATTGCTCTAGCTAGGGTACCTATAATATTTAAAAAAACAAGGGCGCAGTTATAGAAGCTCGCATAGGGCGCATAAAAGGCTATTTACGGCGCTGTCCGCGGTCGTCTAGTAAGACAAGCCACGATCCCAGCCGTAGAAAGCGGGAGGGGCGACCATCGGCAAACCTTCTGCGCACGACTTACACGTTCTTTCACGGGTTGACATTAGTTTGTCACATGTCACACCGTTTAAGTATTTATTTCACTTTAGTCATCATACATTTATGCTTCTGCTTACGTCTTATTCCACGTCATTATCACATTGAAGCAGTTAATATATTGTTATTAGGAAAATACCAAATAATACAATAATGTTGTTGATCGGTATATTATGTACTTTATATAGTACAACACCTGTGTATTCTATATAATAAGGCAATTTCATACTAAACGGTTTACATTAACCTTGAATTCGGCTCGCACATGTTCTAAAACAATAAATAAAATAGTTAAATTTTAAAATCTTTTCAAAGCATAATTATTTAAATTCGTTTTGGAACATCCATATTAATATAATACATATGAATGTGAAAGGAAATTTGTTTGTTCAGTTATCCTTAATCTAGTTGAAAATAAGACAAGAAAACTTATTTATTTTTGAATAATCCAAATGAATAATCAAGATGTTTTATTATTAATATTAACTATTTGGAAAAAATACGAGTTTATTTCAGTGGAAGCTTGGATTTATTTTGTAATATTTAAAGATGCCATTATGTACTTTTCTATATTATATACTAGCGGCCCCGGCAGAATTTGTCCTGCTCTGAAAAAATAAAAATCTAGGTCCCGATCCTATCGCTACCCGGTAGGTAGGTAGGTGGTAGGTTCCAATTGCGAATCTAAGCCACCCGGGAACCCATTCAAACACCCAAAAATAAAAATCATAATACATAAATCACGCCTGTTCCATGGGTAGCAGAGAATATGGACTCCACTGCGACGATCCTGACAAACAACTTCGCTTCACCTACTTCCATTAACCTCTTCATACATGCGCGTTTATTTGAATGCTTTTTACCTGACTGTTTTTTTAACAGTTCTGATATTTGTTCATGGTATGTTCGTCTCGGTCTACCGGCGACAGCAGCAACAGCAACCAAAAACAAAATCATCAAAATCGCTACAAATGATTAAGAAGATTCCAAATCCCGACTAATGAATCTAACCATACGTGAACCAACTCAAACACACAAAAACGAAATCACCAAAATCGATCCAGGTGATTAGGAAGATTTTAGAACTCGATCTCAGCGCCACCTACTAGTTCCAACGGGATAAAAAGTATCCTATGTCCGTTTCCTGGTTCTAAGCTACCTCGCCACCAGTTTTGAACCAAATCGGTACAGCCGTTCTTGAGTTATAAATGTGTAACTAACACGACTTTCTTTCATATCAGATTTACATAGCTAGTATTTAGTATTTTGATATCCAATTACTAAATACGGCCTCTGTGGTTGAGCATACCTCACTGTAACGCAGAGGCTCCGGGTTCGATTCCTGGTATAATAAATTTCGGAAACGTCTTTTCTCCGTTATTTACTATGGTCTGGGTGTCTGGGATTGGCCTCAGTGTAGTCCCTTGTATAGTGCCCATAACATAAGCGTAACTTCCTTAATTTGTGGATATACAATATGTGTGTTTGTCTGCCGATATTTATTTAACTACAACAATTTTTAAGTAATATAATGTACACTGAATGGTCTTTTACTGAAAAATATATCCACTCTATGGCTACCAGGATTCTTAAGATAAATGGGTGTGTGCGGAAACACGTGCATGTGTGTGTGTGGGGGGGGTGTGTCTGTGTGCGCGTGTGTGTGTGGTAAATACATATATTGTTATTTTTCTATGTACAAATACATTGTATATACAAGTGAAGCCATATGGACCGCTAGTACACAAAAGTAATTACCGTAATTATTTCGGTACCGTTACAGTGAAGCCAATCTACAAAACTGAAATAAAAGGACTGTATATTATTCGAGTAAACGTTTGAGCGATTTGCTTGTTCTTATAATATTACACTTGAAGGCTGAAGATATAATCTTATTAAGACCGTCTGTTTGTGTTCAAGTGAAATTCGTAACTGGATCTATAAGGAACTTTAATCAGATTACTGAGTAAAATCTAAAATTCTTTATGGACTATTGATGGGCACCTGGTTCATATACCTTTGCTATCTGGGCTCCGAGTCTGTAACTCAAATTGGCAATTGGATCGAATTGGAACCGTAACTTTTGACAGTTTTGGTAGTCTGCAAGTCATTTCGGCTCAATATTAAATCAATCTTGATTTGACAGAGAGTGATTTAATATGGATTTTAGTCGCATAGATCTTTACCTGGTTTTTTTTTGTTAAAGTTACACTTTGGGGCCCTGTTCAATGTCAAAGCCACTACAATATAAGGTTCATAATGGTGAATTGGATATCGATTTAATACCCATTTTAAATTATTATCTGTCTTTTAGAGCATCACTAATGAAATAAACACAGAGCTAATTTATATCTCGTCCATATCGTTTCGTTAGGAAGACGGATATAGCAAAACGTGGCATGGCAATGCTAACGAAGTTTCCCTGGCACATGCTAATACATAGTATATTACATTTGATTACGGAAAATCTCTATATTCTTCTAGTGATTACTGCAACGTAGAGATCCCGAATTCGTATCCGGGAGACAAAATTTAGTAAACGAACTTTACCTTGTTAACTCTGGTCTGGTTTGTGATGAGTCTCAGAAGACACATTTTTCAAGCAGACAAGGGCTTGTGTGAATAAAGGAACTGCAAATAGTATAAACATAACTGGTTTACCTTGCAAACATACTCGTACCTACAGTACGCGAATTTATCAGCTCATAATTATATTAAAAATAAATAATTAAAAAGTCAGACAGAAAAGATTTATTGTCGTAAATGTACGTACATACAGAAACAAAGAATACACGTAATAAGACGTTGTACATGTCAGGAATATACAATTGTAGTTAACAAAACACACAAAAACGTAAGTACATAACATTCACGCCAATGAGGCTGGAACTCAGCATTATACTGCGACTACTGACGCAGCGCTGATTTTCAGTTCCAGCCATTATCCAAGGAAAACAATATATTGTACTAAAAGCTGAAGCGTTTGTTTGTTTGCTTTAACGCGGTAATCTCAGGAACTACTGGTCTGATTTGACAAATTCTTTCAATGTCAGATAGCTCATTTATCGAGGAAGGCCATAGGCTATATATCATCAGGCTAATAGAAGCCAAGCACCAATGACGAATGTTTCAAAATCGGTTTTTTTAACTATTCAACGCGGTCTAAGTCGCGGGTAGAAGCTAGTAATAAATATATTATAATTCTTAAAAGTATAATATCATATCCATCTCGTATTTAAGGCCAATTTAATTATCATATAACAGATAGATATATATAAATTATGGTAAATAAAAGAAAATGTTCAAGAAATATTTATAATAGGTTAGTTAGTTATTTATAATATCATTGAAATGTAACATATTATAATATAGCGAAATAAATGTTGTACAGCTAAGATTCTAGTCACCTATCTCAAGTGTTTGTTATCAGTTAGTTAATATCAGACCAAAGCTAGTCAGCAGACTTAAGACTAATATATAGCTAGAATTAATCCTTGTGACTTCGTAATTTCTATTAAAAAATAATGATATGTACCTACTGTTCAAGACATAAAATATGTAAATTAACTTTTGGAATATGGCAACACTAAAACCTAATTTTAGTATGTGACAACATTGAAAAACTCTTCAACTCAAAATGGCTTCTCATTAAACGTCCCCTAAAAGGTTTCACTCTTATTTAATTACTTAACACCTACTATATCAGATTCGACAAACCCTCGCAAGAGTCTATTCATAACAAGAATGATGCGCTTGAATTAAAAATAAAGTCCAAGATTTTAATAGAGAAGATGGTTGGCAAGTACTTTAACGACTAACTTCTTTACTCGTCATGTATATTAAGAAATATCATATTATGAAATAAATTCGCAAAACGCCTTCCAAAATAATCGAGGACAGAATCGTATCGGGCCGCGAGCAGAACACGTGATTGTAAAAGTCTCTTGATTGCTAATATAAGCTTAAATCCTGAACCCAGTCTCATATTCAAGATCCCGGTCAGCTCAGAAACCGCTGGCCGTTACAGTATCGCCGGTTTGGGATCCGATCATAAAAACTATTCAGACCCAAACCAAACAAAAACAACTTCCAAATCACAAGACATTGTCTTTCTGCGTGCACCGCAACACACGCCAACTCGATTGATACTCTGCTAATTTTAGCCCCACCCATTTAAATTTACATAAAATTACAAGGATATGCCCGCAACTTGGTCCACGCTTGACATTTAATTCCCGCGGGATTCCCGGGACACTGTGTTTAAAATAAGAAAGTAAGCTATCGTTCTAAGGAAAACTGCTGGAATAATAAGCCTTTCTTCTCTTCGAGCTGCTACATGTTAGGAAACCGTAGTAAATTAGATTAGGCTCCCGTAGAAAAAATAATAATCACAAACAAAAATTACAATTAAATAATTAAAATAAATGAAGTAGGCTAAATAATATTACTTTAATGTTGCCTTCTTTGTCTCCTGTAATCAAGACTTCTGAAGTGGCCGAAATTTTGGCATAAAAATTAAATTAAATACCACGCTTAAAACCGTTAAAACATAGTTTTATTACGAGTAAAATATTATATTTAACAGCCATTTTATTAATTTACATTTATTTATATTAAAGAGACCAGTCCCGTATTGTTGAACGGCGTAAGAAAAATATAATAGAAATGTAAAAAGATATTCCATATTTTTACCCCATTTCCATCCAATGAAATAAATAAAGATAATGAAAACAGTTCTCTATTTATTTTGTAATATACAAAGAGTTTTCCTTGTAGACTGAATCATATATTACTCGTGTACGGGAATTTCCGAGGTTTAAAAACACATGAACCCATGTCTATATGAATTCCAGATTTATGACTTATGTATTTTTATAAACTTAACTAAATTTCAATATTCTAATTTATGTATTCAACTATTTTCTTTCATTTTTTTTGTATAAATTCCTTTTTTAATTTATTTTGAAATCTTGTCATTAATTGTAGACTGTTAAGTAGTAAAATAGATAAATGAAATAGAACGCTATCAGTAGGTAATTGGTGGAGCTCCCAAGACTGGCCGCACTGCCTCGTAGAATAGCAACGGTAATGCGTTGTAGATATTATAGGTTAAAAGCCCAGGACTGCCAGACCTTAATTTTATAAAACCTGAAAGTTTTTTCTGTGCATGTCCCCTTATACGGATAACAATGACCAGCGACTATAAAATTTTGGGTTGTGGTTACTTTGGCAGGTAACAGGTAGTAAAGGTGTATAAATGAGTACCTTAAATTGGTTAAAATATAAAGCTCAATTTTTTTATATTTTCTTCGGGATAACTTTAGAAATCTCGTCATCCATTGACAGTTGCTACCCCCTGCCAGACACCCCTAAACTTTAATAAATTATACTTTCGTTATAGTATAAAAGCCAAATTTTATATATTTTACTTGGGGACCCATAAAAAATGTTAGCTCAATAGCCGGGCAGTTTTAATGGTTTTTACATCTTGCCAGACACATTTAATGTCCGCTGTAGGTATAGGGGACATGCACAGAAAAAACTTCTAGGATTCACAAAATGACGAAGTTCTGGCTGTCCTAGTCTCTTACAATATAATTAAAAGCTGGCCTTTACGTGGTGTGAGACATCTATTAGAAATATTAGGCTTGTGGCAAATGAATACTGCTTTATGTGTGCCTACAAAGATTTTCAATATATGAGCTTAACTACTCCAAAATCTATCTATAATTATGTTCAGCGTGTTTGAATAGACGGAAACGACCCATCACTGCATATAAAATAATTAAATATTAACTTCGGTCGAACGTTCGGTTCAAACAAAAATTTCGACTGAAATTTTCGGTTTGATTTGCCACGCTTTATCAAGAGCGTGGCGACCTGTTGACAAAGTCAACTTGATAACACCGACTTTGGCTTTTATACAACATAACCTGTCACTATTACATTTTAAAGATGAGTAGGTGGATAAAATAATAGATTCATAGACCTTTGATTGAAAATAGTAGAATATAGTTGCATCTAATATTTAAGTAATTTAATATGATTCATTAAGTTGATAATATGTTAGACAACCGTAAAGAATTCCTGGTCATTATTTTAAGAATATACATACATACATATTGTCACGCCTGTTTCCCATTGGGGTAGACAGAGACGATGGATCTCCACTTGTTACGATCTTGACAAACACTTTTCGCTTCATAAACTTTCATTAATCTCCTCATACATACATGCTTAGGAATTTAGGAATATAATACTTAAATATTCTTGCGGCCGAAATACCAAGGCCATAGCAATGTGACGATAATGGGCTATTACAATTAAGACTGAGAGATGGTTTTGACGATGACAGAGCGGGTAAAATTATGAATAGGATAATAATATCAACCCATAAAGTCCCGCTGCTAGGTATTAATAAAATAGTATAGAGAGGGAGAGAGATAAGACTTTATTGCACTCCAAAATATACAATTCCAATGCAGGCCATGTTTACGCAATGTCCGATGGCGAATTTGTGGCGTCTGATGGCCAATCCGCTACGTCCGATGGCGCATTTTTGGCATCTGATGGCCAATTCGCTACGTCCGATGGCAAATTAGTGGCGTCTGATGGCCAATCCGCAACGTCCAATGGCAAATTTGTAGCGTCTGATAGCCAATCCGCAACGTCCGATGGCAAATTTGTGGCATCTGATGGCAATCTGTGGCACTGTTGGCCAATCCGTAACGTCCGATAGCAAATTTGTGGCGTCTGATAGCCAATCCGCAACGTCCGATGGCAAATTTGTGGCATCTGATGGCCAATCCGCAACGTCCGATAGCAAATCTGTGGCACCTGTTGGCCAATCCGCAACGTCCGATAGCAAATTAGCGATGTCCTATAGTCATCGCAGTCTTTGTGTTGAACTCATCCACCACGTACTTAAATAGTCATTGCCATTCAATTGTCATCACTTGTTTTGGTTAGCATTCTGTGGCTTGTAATGGCGGAATGACGCGAGGTTGTCTTAACAACTAATATGTTATGATGAATTTACCACAAAATAGTTTTAATTTAATTTTTAATAGTTTATAGCTAAGGATAATACCGTGAAATGGCGGTGCAATGACGTTAGAAATGAAACAATATTCATTTCACGTTTCTTGGTTAAATCGTGACGATGATCTGAAAACCACAATGTAACCCTGTATACCATGAGTAAGCAATGATCATTGATCAAGTTAAGGAAAATAAACATATATTGGCTATTAACTGTGAACGATCTGTTTTGTTTTCATCATGCGGTTTGAAAACAATGATGAGAATAAACACCGGATGTCACATATCAAACTACAAAATTTATTTTATATTATATTTCATATTATTTTATATAGGTACCGCCTCAGAATCGATGAATAAAAAACGTTGATTTCTGAACAACGGGACGAAGATCATATATTTGATGTTCGTCCCGTCCCAAAATTTGTGTTTTAATATTTTGTTTTTGAAATCAAAATTTTTTAAAAAAACTTCCTTTTTAATATAATATGATTTCTGAACGACTTTTAAATTTAATTGAATCCTAAGGATTTTTTGGCCGGAGCTGAAAGGAGATGTTGTGCTGTGCAGTTTTATTTTCTAAAAATGTGTAAAATTACTCTAAAATGAACAATAGTTGTAGGATATTGATAGTTTTTGAGCAGTAATTGTGTGTTTTGTGAGAAATGTGAACTCTATAGTCAAATGTTGCCTTTTGAGTTGTCACAAGAACTCCGTTGAATGGCACTAGCTGATTACCTACAGTTCTGCTGTGCTACACACAGGTATAAGAAAATGAAGAAACTATATTGTAAACTAAGATTCGACCTAGCTGCCAAGCCATAAACCTAAATAAATAATTGAATCCTAAACGACGGGACTAAAATCAAATGTTCGACAGGTAGAAATAGTTTTTAAGGGAAAGCGAAATAGTTGTTTTTACTTTATTGCAAGCATTTTTTTCATATTTACTCACCTTTTAAACCTTCCATCTTGCCGTAATTCAAAATCAAAATTAGCCAAATCAGTCTACCCGTTCTAGAGTTTTAGCGAGACTAACGGACAGCAATTGATTTATAAATATAACTATGTATATATAGATAATAGACTTCTTAAAAAAAATGCATTTACACATTGTTTATATGTCAGTAAAACTTCATTACATCAAACATGCGTTGACCGCCAAAATCCCTATTAATATTATAAATGCGAAAGTAACTCTGTCTGTCTGTCTGTCTGTCTGTCTGTCTGTCTGTCTGTTCCGTTTTCACGTAAAAACTACTGGACCGATTTGGCTGAAATTCGGTACGTATGTAAATTAAATATTGAGGATGGACAAGGGATAATTTTCATTTTGGCCTTTTTGGTAATTTTGGCTTATTTGGTCATTTTGGCCTTTTTGGTCATTTTGGGCTATTTGGTAATTTTTCCTTTTTGGTCATTTTGGCCTATTTGATCATTTTGGCCTTTTTGATAATTTTGACCTTTTTGGTCATTTTGGCCTATTTGGTCATTTTGGCCTATTTGGTCATTTTGGCCTATGTGGTCATCTTGGCCTATTTGGTCATTTTGGACTTTTGGGTCATTTTGGCCTATTTGGTCATTTTGGCCTATTTGGTCACTGTTGCCTTTTCGGTCATTTTGGCAATGTCGTTCAGTTTGGCCTCTTTGGTCATTTTGATTATTTTGGTCCTTTTTGCCTACTCCGTCATTTTGGCCATGTCGGTCACCGTGGTCTTTTGGTCATTTAGACCATTTTGGCCTTTTTGGTCAAGTTTTGTAATTTATTTTGTTGACAGATAGACGGGGGATGGTATAATTAGCGATATAAAATGAAGTGAATCTTCCGTGGGCAAATACATAAAAGATGTAATATAATATAACCTTTAGCACTTGCTCTATAAACAAAAGACACGAACTAGAGGTTAACCCGCGGCGCAGCCGCGGGGTAAACTCTAGTTTAGATTATAAATATTTACCCCCCATTTTAATATATGAAATTATTAAAGCTGTTGTTGCTGAAGAGGTTTTTGCGTCTCTTCTTCTCTTTAGCCTACATGTTACAAAGCGCTGGTAAGTTAGATTAAGTTTCCATAGAGTAAATAACACCCATAAACAATTAAAATGAACAAGATAGGTAGTAAATAAGTAGGGTAAATAAAACTTTGACAATACTCATTGATCCTTGACACCTTTGTATTCTGTGATCACGGTTACTGATAAGTGGCCGAAACGACGGAATAATAAAAATCAAATAAATTACCAAACATAAAACCGTTAAAATGTAGTTATATTATTTTATAGCATAACTTTACCAAAATCTAACCTATACTATAAATAAATCAATACTTACAAAATTACATATATTTATAAATAAAAAATTGACTCCAAATAGCTGTCGCCGGGGAGCGTGCCCAAAATGATGGCAGCATTTCCGTTTTGGATGACAGCACTAACTAGTTGCCCTAGGTGCAAGCCAGCCTTTTGGTTACACGAGATCTCAATTGTACGCGTTGAAAGATCTCGATAGAGGTGATGAGCTCCAGACCCCCACGGCCTCAGGGTCTCCATTCAAGTTTTCGTGAAAAGATAAATATATGCTAATAATATGAAGATGCGTTTTCTTGCTGCCGTCATTGTGATTCACTAAAAACCCGAAAACACAACAACGCGAACAAAGTTTAATAAATATTATATTATATTTTGTATTTTTTTTAATATAATTAATTTATATTTAACATGTATCACGATTTTCTCTTATGTCATGATAATTATGACTTGAGAATAATATACAAAATAGACATAATATAATTTTATGTTTGTATTGTGTTGTATTATTGAATTTATTTTTTATTATAAATCTAATTTTCTAATATTATATGAAATATATTATAATATCCTTATAGTTGTGTGAGCCAAATGCGTAACATGATTTACTTTTTTAATGGAAATTTAGTTTATATGTGTGTTAATTTATGTTTTTTATATTGTAAAACAAATAATATTTGTATTGTTACAACCTAGGTTTCGACGAAGGCAAATTCCACGTACAAATCTGTAAAAGCACATGTTTATCACCTGTCGGCATTTGAACTAATTTTAATCCTTTTATGATCGTCTTCTTTTGTTCAGTTATTTATTAGTATACGTTTCTAGTGGAGAATAGCCTATTGTCTTATTGTGTTCGTTCATTAGCGGATTATGTCGACCTTACGATACGGCACATTTGTATTTGTGAAGTATAAAACGATGGCCTAATGGAGAGAGGGCGTAGTTGCGTTACGAATACGTACCCACATACGGGCGTGACGTGTGTACAATCGGGAATGTAATACTGACGGATTTTACGCGTTTTATTGGATTATAATCTTCTGCATAACGTTTGTATTGGTTGTGTTCGGTTATATTTGTACCTGTGTTATACGTGTTTGTATAGTTCTAATACATAATGCCTTTAGAATTTTTTATAAAGTGAATCTATAATAATTCTAACGGCATTTTAATTCGAATCCTGCTAGCTCGTAAAAATATGTTTCGGAAATAAGTTAAGTAAATAAATTGCGCATATATTAATAGTTTAAAACTAATAGAATAAAGAATGTATAAACTTAACCAAAACAAGGAGAACCTGCTTTATATTCCTTTTTTTGTCGCAAATACTGGACTTGTTTCTTTATTACATAAGATTGAAAACCGAGTCAACTTGTTCAACCGGTTTTTTTTTCTTCTTAATATTATTTTTGCTCTTTTAACATTATTATGCTTGTTTTATAAAGAAATCTTGAATAGACATAACATCTTACATATCTGTACTAAATTGTAAATCTGTTTAGCCTATTTGAAACAAACTCTCACATACATTGACTGACAAGAAAAAAATGAAAAATCCTATGTATTATTATAAATATTGTAATGAGTGCGAGACTCGAATTAAAGATTTTACTACACATTTTATAACACAACAAATCCAAACGTTATGCAGAAGGTCGTAATTCAATAAAAGGCGCAAAGTCCGTCACTAATAGATTACCGAATGTAAGCACGTCTCGCCCTGATCGTGGTTCTCGCTCGACTGCCCCCTCCTACGATAAGGTCATCGTTTTATACTGCACAAATGCAATTCACCCGTATCATAATCCGAAACACTTGGCTAATGAGTCGGCCGCAGCGTTCATAAATGAGTACAATAAAACAATGGGTTGTTTGTCTAGAAACGTATGCTAATAAATAAGTAAACAAAAGAAGACGTTTCATAAAAGAATTAGAATTAGTTCAAATGCCGACAGGTAGTAAAATGTGTTTTGTTTCACATATGCAGGTGGATTTTGCTGTCGGGACCTGAGTTGTAACAATGTTATACATAAATACAGTGGATTTCAGTCATAACGACGATGAAAGGACCACTAATTCTATCGCTGTAACCCGAAGACAGTATAGCCAGTTTATTTTTCTCTAATAGTGATGCTTCATCTGCGTTAGTGTTAAAGGTTTAGACTGTGGCTGAATGCGCCCTGTGTACAGCGTTAAAACATAACGCAAAGCCACATTAGTGTGTATATAATGTGTCGCATTTTAAGTAACACATTAAACCAAACTTCTTTCTTCTTTCTTTCTTGCCCCAGCAAAGTATATTTTAAATTCAAGAGACTTAAATCACTATAAACATAAATTCCTTACAACCTAGATCTTTAAAAGTGAAAGTCGAAGTTACAATCAAAGTATGTTATTTATGTAAAACATGGACATTTTTGCAGATGTTATGCTAAGTGCAAATGGTACGAGTGGATAGGGATACAATTTTTTTGTAGTCCTTTTGTCTACATATAGAAGGTACACATTATATTATTGATTATGTAGTTAATATAATTACAATTAAGTGTTTAGTATTCAATTTATAATGTATTATGTATGAAATAATTAAATGAACGTAATGTAATAAGCGAGTCGAGGTAGCGTAATGGTTAGCGCAAGCGCCCTTAAATCGGAGGGCGCGGGTTCGATCCTGACCGGAACGCATCCATCTCTTAATCAGTTTACTGATCTAATGTGCATATTGGTACAATAACAACGTGCTAAAAACGGTGAAGGAGAACATCGTGATGCAACCTGCACATCGAGATAACCGATGTGTCAACCCTGCCAAGCCGCCTTGGACAAGCGTGGCGGGTAGCGGACAGCCCCTCTCCCTATAATGGGAGGCGCGAGCCCAGCAGTGGGACATTTATAGGCTGATATTATATATTACTAGCTGTCCCGACAGACGTCGTCCTGCCCGGTAAAAAATAGGGGTTGATCGTAGAGGGTTGAAAATCTAGGGTTGTATGTATTTTTGTATGTTGTATCATAAAAAAATAGAAATTAAAAATTTTGTCTAAAAAATAAAATAAAAAATTTAGGGGTGGACTACCCCTAACATTTAGGGGGATGAAAAATAGATGTTGGCCGATTCTCATAGATACCGGATAAGCACAATTTTTTTTATCAAAATCGGTCAAGCCGTTTCGGAGGAGTATGGCAACGAAAACTGTGACACGAGAATTTTATATATTAGAAGATATATATAAATCTCGTGTCACGATGTTTGTCCGCGATGGACTCCTAAACTACTTAACCGATTTTAATCAAATTTGCACACCGTGTGCAGTTTGATCCAACTTGAAAGATAGGATAGTTTTTATACCGTTGGAACCGGTAGGTGGCGCTGAGATCGGGTTCTAGAATCCTCTTAACAACGGGGAGCGATTTTGTTTTTGTGTGTTTGAGTGGGTCCCGGATGGTTTAAATCCACAATTGGAACCGGTAGGTGGCGCTGGGATCGGGTCATATTTTTTCAGAGCAGGACAACGCTGGGGCCGCTAGTATATTATATAATGTAATAAGCAATTGTATGTAATTTAGTCAATTTATTATGATATTTGATACAATATATTATTATTATCCGTCTGGTTAAGTAATCGTAAAATAAGAGGCTGATTATTGTTTTTGATAGATATACTAGAGTTTGCCTCGCGGCGGCCATTTTTTTTTTGGCCAGGGGAAATCCGCTTGAGGACTAAGCCGCGACAGGCACAGAAACCTGGGGGATGCTCGCGACCCGTTGAGACAGTGTGAGATTCGCCAGATTGGGGGTGGCACTAGCGCACCCGGTCAGAACCGGTGCCACGCTATTGCCACTCCCCACTTAGGGATACCCACTAAAACCCCTGGGAGTTCCGTCTTTTGCCAGGGCTACGTGTATGCGGTTTTCCCAACTCCGCTACCCTGGCAGGCGTGGGCCCCGCTCACTGGGCCTCTTCCAATGCCAGGGGAGCTACTCCCCTGGCGACGACTGGGTCTTTTCGGCGTGGGCCGGTCTGTAACGCGCCCCACGGGAAGAGAGATGAGCGCGCGCGGAACACTCGCGCTCTCATCTCGACGGCATGTGCGGGTGAGTGAGAACCTCTATACCCCTAGAGACCCCACCCGCGCCGCAGGCCCCACCCGCACCGCACCTCGCAGTTGCCAGCGTGAACCCTAGGCAACTAGGCTGTAGCTGCGTACACATCTGTCTGCCTTGTCTGTCACCCACAGACAGACAAGGCAGATAGACATTATGATTATTCACTGAATTTTTGTCACATTTTTAAATGCATTGTACGAACTCGAACCACTTACAGATTCATTATAGTATGGATAGAAGATAGATAGATTAATAAAATGCATCAGTAGTTTACGTAACGGTTCAGTTAACATTGTCACAATGTCATTTTACGGGTTTCCTTTTGCTGTTAGTCTTTGATTTCAACCGAGGTCACACTGATATCCATTGTGACATTGGGCCTATTATTAGCTGTGAAATGGGATGCCATTGTAAGGTATAATAACCATTCTTTTATGATCAATATCTATCATAAGAATATTTGTGATTTTTTTTAAAATACGAGTCTCTTTAATATTAGTGTTACTATAGTAGAATTATTTTCTCCGTGCAGTTTGGGTCATAAATAATCGGAGCAGTGAAGCAAGTATTTCGCTCTCTCTTCCATTCACAGGCCTTATGGGTAGGCATACGATACGCATTATTGTTGTCGATAAGCGTTATTGATAGTGTATTTAGTTTTGTCATTTTGTGGGTTATTGAAATAAATGAAAGAAAAAAATAGATAGAACAACGTATTTATTAAAATAAGAATAATAATGATTTAAAATAAATTATTAATTAGGTATCTATGTATTAAAAAACTATAAGTACAAAAGTTTAGAATGTTACAAGTTATATTAAAAATAAATATAAATACATATATCTGAGTTTAAAATTAACAGCAAAAAAGATAATAATGATTTTTATAAGAATGATAATCTTTCTTTGATAAGAAAGAGTTTTCATCGTTAATGGCGTTGCGCCCGCGCAACATTCTCACCGGCCTAGCCGGGCTGAGGCCGAGTTTGATTTACGACTCAAACTGCACGGAGAAAATAATTCTAATATAGTTTTATTATAATCTATATCAGTTATAATAGATCTGTAAAAGAGTCGAGTTTTTTTGTTTAATAATTTAAGGAATTTATAAAGTTAGTAATTAGTGTAAAAAATGTTTTAAAATTAACCCTCTAAACACCTAGTGAACTAAAATTGTAGTCAATAATTTATCTCTTAACAAAATCAATGTACACTCGTAAATAATATCCAAATTCATGTTATATGATCATAAATATATAAACGAAAAACGCTTTAACTCGAAAAATAGTTATTACCCGAAAATGCTACCGCTTCATTATTAAGACAGATAATAAGTTCCGTAACACCAAGGTAATAGGAAGGAAATTGGAACTAAGGAAAATGTTTTTTAAGTTTAAGGTCATCTCGAATGTTACGTTGTTTAGAAAATCCAATGCTATCTAATCATTGGAACAAGACTGAGCTTTTTACATATTAAACATGAGAGTTTCTTATTTACCTAAAGATCCTTGCCCGGAATGCCATAGGCATGGAAAAGGCTTCCATGCCCTAAGTATGGGAACCCTAATAAGGACGACTTTTGACGTGCTGTTAATTTATTTATTTATATGTTTTCTCTTTATTTACAGAGGGCTACGGCTACTTCAACCCATCTCATTCATACTCAGACACACACTCACACAAACGTATACTATGTATATACATATAGTATATACATGAACAGAAGAAATATATATATGACACTCAACTCCTAAACGGTTCGATTGAATATATTCATAGACCTATAATAGAATCCGATAGATGTGGCTGGAATCGAATTCTAGATTGTCATTTTTTCAGACTAGAACATCTGCCGGGCCTGCTAGAACAATACACAAAACCTTGCGCTAAAATCCGTCCAGACCCACCAGACCACTGTGACTGTCCAGTGTACCTAGAAGGCTGGCGGCAATACCTCTCCAAATAAATAGGCTAATTATTTGAGCAAGGTTTGTCAGGCTTACGGTCTCTTGATTGTTCTGTCCGTACAATAAAAATAGGTGTAACTGCAACGCGATGATCGGTTCGACCAATGGATACAGATGTCGTTGAACAGGTCTCAATCGAATGACATAATTTGATTACTCATGGAAACAGTGTTATTTTTAAATACCAATATAATTGATATTAGCATTACATCTTAAATAAAGGAAGCGCTTTAAATCTAGTCTTAACCAACATTAAAAATGTCAGTGAAACAGGTTATCAACTTGAGAACGATTCTGTAGTTTTTATACGAGTATAGTCTATAGAAAGGTCCAGTTTGTACAGTTCTGGTATGAAAATGTTCGCCAGTTTTCAACTTATTACATCTTTATCCTCTGTGTAGGAATGGAAAAAGAATACTAATTGCTGCAGCCAGGCAGCCTGTCGTAAAAAGCGACAAAACAAACCACAGCCAGGAAGGGTGTTAACCCGTCTAGATGGCTACTACCCCTGGTCTAGAGTATGGCGCCATAACAACTTTGAGTTGTCTTCCGGCAGCAAGATGGGCAGCACATCTGGTATTGCTACTATCTATAGGCAACGGTAACCAGATTGCATTACAGTTAAAAGCACATTAACGTTTCGCGAGCACATGTTAGTTACCTTCTTGAACTAAGTCACAGATTAGATTTTAGATAGAGATTTCTATTCCGCAGAAAATAATGTTTAATCATTTTACAATAAAGTTTAAAATTACTTAGATCCAAGTCGTTTGATTTTCTATCTAAGAAGATTGTTTAGAAATATAAAACCTTTTTATTAGTTTTAATAATTATTATGTTATTATATTGATGATATCCTCTTTTTTTATTGTCAACATTGCAATTTTCTTTTATCATGTTTTTATATTTAATAATATCAGCCCATAAATGTCCCACTGCTGGGCTCGGGCCTCCCATTATAGGGGGAAAGGACAGTATACCCGCCACGCTTGTCCAAGGCGGCTTGGCAGGTTTGACACATCGGTTATCTCGATGTGCAGGTTGCATCACGATGTTTTCCTTCACCGTTTTTAGCACGTGGTAATTGTAACAATATGCACATTAGATCAGAAAACTAACTAAGAGGTGCATGCGTTCCGATCAGGTCGAACCTGCGCCCTTCGATTTAGGGGCGCGTGCACTAACCATTACGCTACCACGACTTACCACGTTTCTATATTTAGTAAACGTAATATTGATTAAAATGTTGGCAGTGTTCTTTTTGTACTCGTGTCAGCAAAAGTAGACTTTAAGAGTTGACGAACACTTTCACTTCGCGACTGTACAAAATTATATCCACGAAATCAAAGTCGCAGGCCCGTTAATGTTTTGCATAAAGATTAAAATTTTTCCCAATCAGGTTTTTCGTTGACCCTGGTTATATTTTTAGCGAGTAATACAATATTTTTAAATCGATATAACCTTCTCTTGGGTCGCGAAAGCCTCGATTTATTTTAATGACAAAGAATACCTACAACTGTTTAATTTGAAGCTTTGACACCGGCCAGGGACTCTTCACTACAAAACCCTTTTAGATTTAAGTGGTCTCTCTTTTTTAAATGTGAAATAAAAGATATTGTTATATGTCGTCAAAGAAATGCGCACACCTGCCTGTCGTAAAACGCAGTTTATTTAACTTTCCCGCATTTAGGAATTCTTTTGTTTACTTTGTGTTTAGAATTTGTAATTAAGAAAAACATCCTATTGTTATCGTATTCGGTTTATGGCGGTCATAAGTGTCGAACTAATCCTTGTTGTTATTGCGTCAAAGCTTGCGAGGTGTGCGGATTAACTCAGTGAGCGCGGTCCTTTGTTGTATTGTACAGTTTAGTATAAAACAATGCCCGAACGGAGGGGTAGGGATGACTACGATACGATTAAGATGTACATTCGATGAGCGATATAGTGACGAAGTTCAAAATATTTTCAAGATGAAATTATTGACATTGACTCCTCTCCCGAACGGCCCTTACCCCAGTGACGCCCACATCGCATAAGATGTTGCCTAGCTGGCTCAGCAGGGTGAGTGGCGACCACGCAACTTTTTCTATTTCTTCAATTTTTAAACCCGTGATATCTTTCGAAGGATATGTCCAAATTGAAAAATTCAAAGAGTTATATAAATGTATTAAATCAGTCTTGAATATGAAGTATTTTATTTTGATAAGGATGAATACCAAGATACAAATAAAGAGCCATTTCTAGCGGTGACATTTCAATCAAAATTTTGAAATATAAATGAAATATTGTGCTACTAACTACTTATTGTACCATAACTATACATGCTATTGCGACATTTTTTGTAAATAATGATGTGTTCTGCAAAGTCGTTTTTATTTTTACACCTTAGGTTATATTATTGGAGTTTTAGTAAAGATCCCTAATTTTTTGAAAATGTAATACAACCTATGTCACATGTAGATAGTGTAGCTTGCCAACAGTAAAATAATTATTCAATTTGGTTGAGTACTTTCGGATCCTAGTCCAAACAAACAAACAAATATTTCCTCTTTATAATACTAGTAAATATATTAATCCCTTCCGGCCTTACTTATAATAATCTCTTTAATAAACGATTAGGCATCTCTTAAGCAAGAGAATCAGAATCAGATCCTAATCATTTTTTTCACTTATAAACGTGTATTATATGTTGTTTACCTAAGAGGAGCACAGAAAAACGAAGCTTGAATGATTAACATAGGTTGTGCCCAAAATATTCAGCCTAAAGAGGAGTTTATGGGTAAGATCTTCATTAATCAGTTGCTGAACAGTTTCTTTAAATTTAAGAAACGATTATAAGTAAGGCCCTATGACTATAAGTAGGATACTAGTCAATGTGTAAGGTTTCCAATAGGCTGGCTACGTTCCCTCATTCGATTGCCATACTGAATCTTGGTCCGCCGTAAGAACTAACCCTTTAATCACTTGAAGAGTCAATGACTCGTTTTGATAGGTCTTTGTAGGGGCTTATAAACTCAGAACGGCACAAATATATAACTGTCACTGAGGTTTGTAAATTCGCACCGCTTGAGTGATTATGCTGTCTCCACCGCCGAATGAGTTTGGTTGGTGATTTGGTAAATAAATTGTGACCAAAGTGTCGGTAAAAACTGTTTGTTCGTGGCATGAATAAAAAGAGTATCTCCCTCTTTTCTTAGACCTTGTCCCAAATATTTGGGGTCAGCACAAGATCTTTTCCTTCCACACTCGTCTATTCCGACCTAAGTCCTCTGTCACATAACAAATCATGATATCAACCTTCACACAATCCGTCCTGATGTGGAATAATACCAGAGCTAGTTCATGCTAGAGGAAGGTTTGCACTGAAAATCAGCGTTGTGTCGGATATAATTCCGGCACAGCAATATGCTGAGCGCAAACCTTGTTTGCTGAAAATGTGGCGTATACAATTTCAAAATATACATACATACATACATACATAACTTCACGCCAGGTCCCTTGCGGGGTAGGCACGAACAACAGAGCGCCACACAGGCCCATTCTTACACACCTCACTTGCTTCTTTGACATTCATAGCTCTTGTCATGCACGCTCGTCTGTTCTTAAGGCTCCTCCTCCTCCAATTTCAAAATATGCTGTGTATAAGGAATGTTATTACGTCGCTATTTGTGCAAATAAAGTTTTTCTTTCTTCCTTTAAACCAATCTTCTCTATTCGACTAATCAATAATCGACTACATGACACACTTCCATTCGGATGCTGTCGCGGGCAGCTAGTTAATTGTAAAGATGTCTGTTTTTTTATAAATATTTCAATCTGTGTGTGCCAATTATTTAAGTCTTTAATTAGAATATTAGTTTTAAGTATGTATATAATAATTATTATTTTATTACTTCTGTTTACTCCACAACAATAATTAATGACAATAAATAAATCTAATATATAAAATTCTCGTGTCACAGTTTTCGTTGCCATACTCCTCCGAAACGGCTTGACCGATTTTGATGAAATTTTTTGTGCTTATCCGGTATCTATGAGAATCGGCCAACGTCTATTTTTCATCCCCCTAAATGTTAGGGGTAGTCCACCCCTAAATATTTTTTTTATTTTTACCGGGCAGGACGACGTCTGCCGGGACAGCTAGTTAACTTATAAATATAAACCTAAATATAAAGTACAAACTATATTATGAATTAAATTTAAAAAAAAATTAAAAGGGGGAAAAACGTCTAAATATGAGTTAATTGTCCCAAACCACTGTCATTTACCCGTAACGTTCCCAAAAGGCTGGCAGCGTTACCACGTTGTATAGCATTAACTAGTTTTTGCGCAAAATAGACGCGAGCCTTTTGGTTGCGTGTGACGTTTACTAGATGTTTGGCGATGTATTGATGTACTGATATAATATATCAAATTTGTCATTAAGGAATTCGTTTGTGAAATAATGTCATTTGTCTATTAATAATTTCTTTAGTCTTGTTTTAAATATATCTATTGGTACCGTTTTTAACGATTTTGGTGGTTTATAAATATTGCAAAAATCATTTCGTAAACACTTTTATCCCACAGTTCAGTTTGCTGCATTATGTTTATTAACACGGACTAGACTTGATTTTCTTTTTCTCAAAATTTGTGACACCACAGATGCACATCATCACTCTCATCTCAGCTCAGTGAAGACCTTTGTGTATGGATAAAAAGAGTCACGGTAAATTTAATATAATCACTTCATTTGTAATCGCAATTATTTACCTCCATCAGAAGTGGAGATCGTTTCGCCTTGTACTATATAACAGAAGGTTGCACCGTCACACTGCAGTGCACAACAATTATTTACAACAAGCCTGATACTGTATATAATCGCATATAAAATCGTACATTTTCGAAATTCAATTAATTTCAATCGTGAAATATTGGTTAAAGACAGATCAGCTCTAAAATTTCAAAACCTAGCAAGTACTTTGTAAGAAATTTCACAATAGATCATAAAAAATATTATGCAAAGGAACAAAATATGTAGACAGAGCCTCGAGCTCTGAGAGTGAAGCTGACTTATAAGAATTTAATACTTAACAATCGAATCGGTATGGATAATGTTGGAATAGATTCCAGTGGAGTTTTTTAATTGCAGGAGTTCAGCAGACAGGCAAGCGGCCTTCTTCATGCTAAAGCGGTTACCATCGCATGTGGGCATTTGCAACACCAAAGGTGCTACAAATGCGCTGCTCCCTTAAGGGAGACTGGAACCTGGTCACTAATGCCGGAACACAACTCAAGGTTGTTATGGCGGCATACCCTTAGCCAGGGGCGGTAGCGGTAGTCGGGCAAATGCCCTACCACCTGACTGTGGGTTGTTTTGTCACCCCTTGCGACACTGTTAAAAGTTACTGCGGCCGCGACGTCGCGCGTCCTTTCATTAAGTCTAAATGGGGTATAAGTAGAATTCAATACAGCTTATATTAATTAACAAGGCTTAGTTAATGTTAAGTTTTCTACTTTGCTGTTGTTTAATTTAACTTAATTACATTTTAATTACTCTCCAATATTTAAATTAAATAAATAAAATAAAATAAAAAGACAAACAGACAATATTTTAATTGAAGACGTGAGTGGATGAAGGTGATATGTCGCATATTCAGTTTTTTGCTTTTTTTTGCATAGATGAATGTTATAAGTCGATACCAAATGACTACAGACCTTAGACCATAGATATAAGGCATATTTAAGAAATGAAACGTTGCTAAAGGTGTTAAGTTCAGTTCAGTTTCAAATAAAAGTAAAACTTTTATCTCGATTTACTCAGAATTGGAATTATGCGACTTATCCTTACCTTCATTCCTTTATCCACTCATGTCTTCAATTACTTACTGGAAATTTCCATTATATTCGCTTGCATTAATCTCGGCTCTCTGTCCCGTGGTATCTTTTATATTATCCGTAACAAAAATATTCTGAGTTAATATATATAATTGTATATCCAAAAATACCTCACTTCCAAAGACATGAGAAATAATAGTGATTCTCCCATTTGAACAAAACTCGCTTTCACGTCTTTTGTATAATTAAAGTATCATATTTCTATTATTTACTATGACAAGACCGTGGTTTTATATTATTTAGTATGATATATGAAAAAAAACTATTTTCACCTACAGAGGGTTCCGTAGAGTTGAGAAAATTCTAATATATATATTTAGGGGGCCTCTAGCATCTGGGGAGTAGAGGATCTAACCCCTGCTGAAGCAGAGTTTGCCCTGCTTACCGAGGCGTTCTCATGCACTGATGCGCAGGATCAGCGTGGGAGTAACTACGTTCTAAGACTCACGTTCTTCCTACAACCAGGGGGTTTAGTGGGGTATTAGTCGGCAATCAACTCTGTTGTCTGCACTATCTTCAGTGGATAACTCTTATTGCTTTGATCACTCACTAAAGGACCCGGTAGCGTGCGAAATATATTTCCCCTGCCTTAAAAAAATCCGAATATTTTTGTCGTTATAATAGGGAACCGAATAATATTAGAGTTATACTCGTATATACTATTATCTGAAAATCCTTATTAATATTATAATTGAACGCGTTATTGGCTCGTACAGTTTGTACTGGTTGTGTCCATGTATATTTGTGCGTGTGTTATACATGTTTGTATAATTCTAATAAACTCTATAGAAATTCCAACGGAATTCTAATTCGAGTCCGTAACAATATAATATTAATATTTTATTCACTCTCACACTGACAATGGTGAAATTAGTAAGAATTGTTAGTTAAAAACTTGTGATATTTCTTTCCAAAATTCCAAAATTAGTCATCAACTCAGACACGTGTTGGCAACACGTGATATTTATTTTTCACATCAACACACTGTAGCAGTAGGGGAAAGCAGGTAGGATTCGTACATTTTTTGTTCTGATCCTTATAAAAAAGAAACTATTAGCTATTACAAAATTATTTTAATAGCGGTATATTACCCATTTATCTGGCTTTAATATTATGGATGTGCAGTTTTCATATAAAGCAACACGGAGAATTTACGACCGTTTTCCTAAAAAATGGAAAATGCACGAAAGCACTCCATGCATGGGGTAGCTTCGTGCATAGCGTGGGGCACATTCGTACACAGTGGGGAACCTCCGTACAATCAAAGAAAATGCCATTTATTCAATGTAGTAAAATCCTTTAATGAGGTCAAAGTTAAAACAGCATCAGCCGTCATATAGTAAACTAGTAATTATTGTATTCAGAGTACCTATTTAACGAACACAAATGTATTTTTTCTTCTCTACTAATTATGAAACTAATGATCTTCATCTAGTAATGATCAAAAATATTGTTTTAAGTACATTAATACTTAAAAATAAGTCCTGAAAATATTCATGTAACATAATACTTTTTCCATTAATAAAAGAACTAAAAATCAACATTATAAATTTTATCACATGTCTTAACATACATAAATACATAACTTCACGCCAGGTTCCTTGCGGAGTAGGCACGAACAACAGAGCGCCATACAGGCTTATTCCTACACACCTCATTTGCTTCTTTGACATTCATAGCTCTTGTCATGCATGGTACCACTGGCACTGCGTTGTGTATGGCAAGCTGGGCTTTCTGGCTGAGTTTCTTAGCGCCTAGAAGTTTACCTAAGGCTCCATTCATACTATTCCTCAAATTTACTTCTTTCTATGTCAGCGCTGTACCTTCCATCCCTGCTAAAAGCACATCCAAGATATACAAACTCATTCACTTGTTCCAGCATAACATCATCGACCATTATCCTTGCATTTATTCTGGTTTCATCTCTTTCAAACACCATAACCGTTGTTTTCTTCGCATTCAAATATAAACCTCTCGCATGACAGTCATCTTTCATCATTGTGACTAGTGTTTGCAGTTCTGATGGCGATTAGGCTAAAAGCACGGCATCATCCGCATAAAGCAAAGTGTTAACAACTAAATAATTTTTTTGCAGAGACTTAAAACATAAAGTTGAGTTGTATTTATCGTGAAATTATAACAAAATTGCCCATAGGTACAATATCTACTAGTACCTATTATACTAGAGGAGGATTCGTACAGTACGAATCTACCCCACATATAACTGCACGAAGGTACCCCATCCAGATAATTCAACAAATTAATTTGAAATAAATATAACCGCTATAGTTGAGCTAAAATATCTATTTAAATATTAAAGTAATATTTTAAGGCATAAACTATAATAAATCACTTTTATAATTTGAGCATTACTTATACCAGCCAAGCGAATTAAAAGATGACAACGAAAAATACTTACGCAGAGCGAATTCACGTATCGACTTACATCATCGAAGCCAATGGCCGTATTGTGGCCCCATCCCGCAGGTACCCGTATCCTACAAACGGCAATCACGCACACAAATGCGAACATTTCAATGTTGCAAAATAGCGGAGATATCTCCACTGTACGAATGCTCCTTGTGTACGAATCCTACCTGCTTTCCCCTATATAAAAGAGAATTATTTTCGAATTTTATTGTGGAGAGACGACTGGACATGACGAATTTATAATGGTTATATTGTATAATAATGTCTTCTTAACAGGATACAGTTTTAATTATCTCTATTTAAATAATTAAAAGACCAAGCGTTGCCTTTTAATATAACAAACTGTTCGCGATTCACTATTTTGATTTTCAAGAGAAATAGCTGTATTATGTTATGTTAATGCTGCTGTTGATTTAGAGGTAAATTCGGTAGTTGCCAGTATGAAAAATATAGGCTGATTTTAATATATATCGTAGATTATCTAAATATGACAAAAATAAATTGTTTTAACTAAAATATTAAATATTAATTGATAATTTTGAGAAATAAAATTGTTATATTGCAGCCATTAGCCACGTGACAATGAACGCCGATCAGAGCGCGTGATGTCATAGGGTGCAAAACACAAGAAGTTATCAATGACTTCTCAGATAACACTTTAATGAAACAGAAGATGTTTGTTTGCACACTGTGACGTCATGCGAGACGCGATGACAGCTTGAGACGTTTTTGTAACGAAATGTCAAAATATTTATAAAATTGCTAAATTAAATATGTTAACGTTGTTTTTTTGCTAAACTATTAATATTTTGCCTAAAATAGACCATAAGGCTCAAATAAACCAGTTTCTCAAAAATTGTCAACTACCGAATTGAAAAGAATCTGGCTTAAAATGGGATACTACACTATTGAGGAATATTTAAATAACAAAACTCCATTTACATAACCGGTCGCTCCAGCCTTTTATACTATCTTTTGTAAAACGTTTACATTTTTCATAACATCTAAGGAATCTTTGAAGATTTATCGTAGTATGAATTCATCACTATAGAAACGGCAGCAATATTCTTTTATGTTATAACGCTATTCATTCTTTAAAAAGAACTTGTCATACAAATTCTATATACAGTGTAAACTCTATATGACGACACTGAAGGGACAATAGGCGGTCTTATCACTAACAGCAATGGGGATTGTTCACTTTTTTTCAATCTGGCTATTTGAAAAACCATTTCGAGGAATAGTGTCCCTTATCAATTCTGTCTAGTTAAAATTCCAAAAAACGTACGATCTTTTTGTATTTTGTAAGACATGCGTTTGACCTTTATTTGACCTTACTAAATCCAATCGGGTGGACCGTCTGCCTGTTTGCCTGCTGCAGATGTAAAAAGAAATCTAGCTGTACATTATTTGATTTAAGTTATGTAACATGGATTTTCCCTAAAGATCACTTTAAAAAATTTAACGTTAACTATAGAAAATAATATTGGTTGAACACGAAAAATTATAAGCCTAGTGACAAAATACACTAAAATGATCACGATACGTAATGAGTAATGACAGTGATATTTAAATAAGTAGCACAGATTACTATGATTAGATATAGATAAAACTTGCTTTTATTATTTTTGTTTTCTAGGCAAGGAAATCAATGTAAACTTGTGCATTATGACGTCATCGGAGAAATAACTTTAAAATAGAATTATAAGTAAACTAACGCTTAAAATACAAAAATATTCAAATTAGTATCTTAAAATACCCTATTTTACGTAATAAAAATATAAAATCAGAGGGTAATTTTTTGTGAACAATCCCCATTCAGAGTTTGCGACCGGATTCATACAGTCATTAGAATACTGAGCAAAGGATAGTTTTCCGTGACTGAGGTGATGGATTACTACACCGATCCGTCTTCCGACGAAGACATTGGCGGTCATTCATATTGAGTTAGAGTAAATTTGAACGATTCTTTAAGAAACTTAAAGAAGCGTTCAAACTTAGTGCAACTTAATATAAATGAGACCCTAGGTATGTATTTAATTTATTCGTTAAAAAATGCTCCAAGAGTCGTACAAAAAACTAGGTAATCAAACATTTAACATTAAGACAGTGTTCGTTAATTAGTGAAGCAAGTTTTCCAAGTAGTTTTAATGAATTCATAAAAAACTTTATATAACTAAAAAGGATGTCTGATGTTTATATAATAATACTGAGAACCTTGAATCAGTATCTAGAGAAGTTCTTGCTAGATTGCTGGGTGGAGAGCTACATACAGAGGCAGTACACTTGGTGGCGGTATGTAACGTGAGGGGAATCCTGTCTCCGGATCCAATCGCAACTTGACAAATTTTATCTATTGCTAGGATACGCCCGCAACTTCGTCTCGCTTGACTTAAAATTCCCGCGGGATTCCCGGGATACAAAATATCGCAGCATTTGAAAAACAATATAAGATATCAAAAATATTGAAAACTGTGTCGGAATGAGCTAATTTTTACGCAGCAAAATTTTTGCAGGATTCCCGGGATAAAAAATATGAAACATTTTTTACATAAAAATTACTAGGGGCGACTCCCTAACAAAACCTTATATTTTGTAGGGCAATTATTTTTTCACGTTATTTAGATAATTATCTCGATAATTAACAAAAAAAAATCGGTTAGTAATAAATTTTTATAATTCGTCAAATCAACATATTTTATCCTTACTCCCCCCCATATTAAGCTACCATTTACCAACGTTACTGTAAGGAAAAAGTTGGGCGTCTAGTCAAAAGGAAGTTACTCACGAAAAAGCAACTTGTTAGTAATAAATGTTGAAAAGTGTACTAGGGAACCTGTACTATATCGATCAGTAAAAATCGCATTGAGATTAGTTTTTTTTATCTGAGCATTTTAAATAATTCCCAGCAAATTTTTCGCTGGATAAAAAGCCCGGGATAAAAAGCAGGAAAAGACGCATCGAAATCTGCCTAGTAGTATCTTCGTGAGTCCCAAACAAACCGATAAATAGGTAAGAATCTAAAAAAACATTGCATCGTGTTCTCCATCGTTTATATAGTCTATTCTAATTGTACTTTTTATGAAATAACTTCAACTTAGAATTTGTAAATATTATAGATATGTAAAAAACAACAATATCGTTCAATTTGTTCATAAGAAATAGTTTACACATGAAATATAGCTCCGCTTGTGTATATCAGGCATTATTTTCTGAAAGTACTGGATTTATTTGAAAGAAAGACAGGAAAATACATCATATTTGCCATTACTAAGAGTCTAAAAATAGTGAAATGGTGTATATCGTCATTGTGCGTTTATAACTTATTTATCCATTGTTCCGTAGAAAAGTATCGTCTTCTCTATAATATATTAAAGGCAACAACAGTTAAAATGTTAACAGTTGAAACGTATGTCTCATTTTCCTAAAAGTGTTTTTCATTTTATTTGTTGATCGTGTCTGTATTTACTTGACTGATAACCATGCAGGCTGATAAAAGAAGATAATTCTTCAAGTTCGTATATTGCACCAACAATTATACCTAGGTGTATAATATATAGAACATAATATAATTTATTGTATTAAGATATAATTAAATAAAGAAATAAGAATAAAGAAGTTTTAGTACAGAGACACGCGGTCATATTACTATAAGAGCAATTTCTTACAGACATCCTTCAATTGTATTAGGAAAATTTATGAAACGAGTGGGTTTGTAATATGACTATTACACAGAAGTAAGGGGACATAAAGAAATAAAAAACATATTTTAAATGAGCAGTAAAAATTAGAATAAAAATAAAAATTGATATTGTTACGAGTAGCGAGACTCGAATTATAATGCCGTTATAATTACTACAGAGATTATTAGAACTATACAAACACGTATAACACAGGTACAAAAATAGGTATAACCGAACACAACAAACCCAAACGTAATGCAGAAGGTCGTAATTCAATAAAACGCGCAAAGTCTATCACTATTAGATTCACGATTGTAGTGCACACATCTCGCTTTGATCATGGTTCTTGTTGGCCTGCCTCCTCCTTCAATCAGGCCATCGTTTTATACTGCACAAATGCAATATTCCCATATCGTAATCCGAAACACCTGGTTAACGAGTAGGCCGCAAGTACATACATACATACATAACTTCATGCCAGGTCCCTTGCGGGGTAGGTACGAACAACAGAGCGCCATACAGGCTTATTCTTACACACCTCACTTGCTTCTTTGACATTCATAGCTCTTGTCATGCACGCTCGTCTGTTCTTAAGGCTCCTGACATCACCTTCTGCTAGTACACCATCAATTTGATCATGAAAGGTGTGTCGTGGCCTTCCGCGACTTCTGCATCCATCCACTTTTGCATTGTATATCTGTTTAGTCATTCTTTCATCATTCATTCTTCAAGTCGCAAGTAATGAGTACAATAAAATAATGGGATATTCTCTAGAAACGTATCCCAATAAATAACTAAACAAAAGAAGACGATCATAAAAGAATTACAATTAGTACAAATGCCGGCAGGTAATAAAATGTGTTTTGCTTTTAGATGTGCAGGTGGATTTTGTTTTTGTCGGGGCCTGATTGTAACAATATACATATAAAAATCGTAAAATATAAACATAGAAAATTCGGAAATATTGGAGATATAAAATATATATATAATAATATACATATGAAGATAATAAATTTAATATATAATATAAATATAATATCAGCCCATATATGTCCCACTGCTGGGTTCGGGCCTCCCATTAAGGGGGAACGGACAGTATACCCGCCACGCTTGTCCAAGGCGGCTTGGCAGGTTTGACACATCGGTTATCTCGATGTGCAGGTTGCATCACGATGTTTTCCTTCACCGGTTTTAGTACGTGGTAATTGTAACAATATGCACATTAGATCAGAAAACTGACTAAGAGGTGCATGCGTTCCGGTCAGGATCGAACCCGCGCCCTTCGATTTAGGGGCGCGTGCGCTAACCATTACGCTACCACGACTTCGACATAAATTTAATACTTGCAGATAAATAATCCGTTACGATCAAAATTAAAATTTAGTGCAATTTAATGTAATATTGATAAAATGTATGTACTTTATATGGGAAATATAGAATAATTAATATTAATAATAATATTCTTAAATACAAAATTATTACATATGTTAATCAAGTTCACATTAAAATATCATTCATATTATATAAATGTTTTTTAATGGAAACTTGATTGACACGTCTAATAATTACAAATAAAATAAAAACATTTGACTCAAAACGATTACAAGAAAATAAATTGTAAAAATAAATAAAAACGTGCCTATCGTGTGTAAATCATAAAAGGTATTTAATTAACACTACTTATTGATTTAAATAAAATAAAAAAAAACTATTAATATATATTGCTTAGAATTTTTAAGATCCGATTATGTACACTGAAAAGAAAAGTTAATTGTTAATTTATGTATGTACTATATGAAGCGGAGTAATTATGGCAGTTAGGCATGGCTGCCATAATTACTCTTTCATATATATTTACTTTTCACGTTTTCATTTCAGCATTGTATAGCGTAAGATGTAAAACATTTTTTTGTATTAAATTATAAACACAGACAGACATACATGATGAAAGCAAAAAAATAATTGCGAAAAAACCATAAAATATTAATTGCTTCGCTGCGTTTAAATACTTAAAAGCATTAACTGAAGTTTTTTATACCTTTCGTGATCACAGATACTGAAAAGTAGCCGAAACGTCGGAATAAAAATCAAATAAACCGCAGCTAAAACTGTTTATTTATTTTTTATTTATGATATACCAGTGGTACTAGTATGAGGTATACAACATACCTTCAATAATTTTAATTAAAAATATAGGCATATTACTACTTACTTTTAATTTTTAAACATAAAATTCACTAAATAAAAAAAAACAAGGGCACTATTTTCAAATAAATTCCAACAGGCACACACTGTTTATAAAAAATATTAAAATATATTTTCAAATTAAGACCTCGCGATTATTGCCGCGGAGTCGTGCGCGCGCGCTTGCCGAATAAAGAGCATTGATGCCGAGTCAAACAATGTTAAGAACAATTCGTTTTGGTACAATTGTTTGCTTCGCTAACCAAGGTGATAGGTAAATATATTTATTTCTCAATCAGTTGTAAATCTCATTGACTATTTAGGGGCGGGTGTCGTCTATACCAAACATTCTTATTCATCATCATCCGAGCGTTAAATCTCGGTTGCGTTCGGAGCGTTCACTCCGACGCCCAGGGTCCGCTTTCCTACTTTTTCTACTACATTTCGCGCGGTCTTCAGCATCCCCTGTTTTGAGACCATAGGTAAGCATATCATCCTTTACAAAGTCAAGCCTATATTTCTTGGGCGTTCCTCTTCGACTGGGACCTGGCGGAGGTTGCATGGCTAGACATTGGCTCACCACATAATTAGCCGGTCTCTGTAAAACGTGGCCGTACCAGCGTAAGCGACACTCTTGCAATTTGTCTGCTATGTCACGGACAAAAAGACTGCCAAGGATGCGGGAGTTCCTGACACGGTCTTTCCGCGTCACTCCACACATCCCACGCAGCATATTCATTTCCGTGACACGCAGTTACTAAAGATTCTTACTGTTGTTAGAAAAATGTCATTAGTTATATGGCGTTTTAATAAGTCGGGGTAGCGTAATCGCTAGCACACACGTCCTTAATTCAAAGCTTCACGCACCAATTAAGTAGTAATCTGACCTAATGTGCATATTGTGACTACCACGTGCTATCACCGATGAAGGAAATGTGATGAAGCATAGTGATGAAACGTGCACATCAATATAACCGATGTGTCATACCTGCCTAGCCGTCTTGGACAAGCGTGGACGGTGTCTGTTCCCATATAGTGGGAGGTCCGTGTCCAGCAGAAGGGCCTTTATGGTCTCCGTAGCCATGGAAAATGATTATCGCTATCTATCGGCATTTGCAATACCTAGGGGTGAAGCCAACGCATCGCCAGACTTTAGAATAGGATAAAGAGGATGGCACACCAGATAGAAAGTTTTACCTGTTTTAATTGACATCTTAAACCCTATTACAAATGAACGGATACTACATACTTTGATAAGATATTCTTCATACCATACCACCAAATAACCAACCATATGGTTACTGGAAAATATGACATACTCTATTAATGATTTCCTTAAATATGATAAAGACATGATATTTTAATACTATTTTACATTTTATTTATATCTTTCGATTTTGACACTTAATACATTTTTCTTTTGACATTATCTCACTTCAATGTTTTTTTTAATATAATATAACGAACAATGACTTGTATACCATTAGAACTATTGTGCTTTTATATTTTTAGATTAAATATTTGTATGACCATGTGTAGGTCAAATACAGTGAGGACATCTGACTTTCTACCACCTAGTTATAACTATTACCTGTATTTTTACAAATAAAGTTTCATTCATTTCATTTCATTTCAATAGAATTTGATTTATTATTATTTATTACAATTTTTATTTAGAAAATCTTTTGAATGTTAAATTTGCATTACATCATAATTTTCGGGTAATAGAGTTTGACTAACTTATCAATCTAAACTAAATTATAGAATAGAATATACTTTATTGTGCAATAAAATTAATGAAACAATACACAAAAACAGCTTAGAATTAGGTATAAATTGTTGTTGAATTTCTGACAGCGATCTCTTCCAGGCAACCTTAGGACGGAGAGGGAAATAGGGCACAAAACAAAGGGCATTGTTTTATTGCACAATATTTTTTAAAATGTTACATATTATTATATAAATGTACATATAGATTTATATACACGTATACACATTAACTGAATACGTAAAAAAGTTTATTTGCAGAATATATAGGGATATAAAATGTTCATGAATGTGAGTTTGTTCATTTACTATGGCTTTCACGCCTAAACTGCTCAACCAATAGTCATGAAATTTCAAAACACGTTGTCAGAGATACTGAAAAGGACAGAGTACCTTTCATCTACAAAAATACTGTTCCTTAGGGATATAAAATAACATTTAGAGTTGTATATCTAGTTATAGTATATATAGTTATTTTATTGTCATTTAATAATTTAGTCTATATACCTATCGAAAGAAGCAAAGCCACTGGCAGAGACTAGTATCATATAAAACCGATACAAGTATCAATTGCATTCATAAGGTCCATTCTGTAGTATTCTGCAACAATACGTGGCTAATTCTATGTAAGGCCCTTTTATTGATTGACCTTCATAGAGGCCTTGCATTACGTTGTTGATAGTCAGAGTAAATGGTCGAACACCGCAAATCCATGATTGGACAGAAACAGAGATAAAATTGTTTTTTTTTTAATTGCAGGAATTCAGCAGACAGACAGACGGCCCACTTGGTGGAAAGCGGTTACCATCGCCTATGGACATTTGCAACACGAAAGGTGCTACAAATGTGCTGCTGCTCTCTTAAGGGAGACTGGAACCTGGTCACTAATGTCGGAACACAACTCAAGGTTATAGTGTCATACTTTAGACCAGGGGTAGTAGCCATCCAGTCGGGCTAATGCCCTATCACCTGGATGTGGGTTGTTTTGTCGCCTCTTACGACAGGCCGCCCGGTCGCAGGAAATTGTATTCTTTCTCCGTTCCTGCATGGATCATTGTAAACTACTTCTCCACCTGAGATAATGTTATGACCGCCCCGCGCAGATGTTGCGATGGATTGATTAATTTTTAATGAATTATTAATTTTCACAGACAACAAACATAGAATAAGTGTCGCTCGGGTCTTGTTGATTCTACCCAGTTCTGTGGGGTGTTGTAGTCTCAGGGAATTGGGGTTTAAACATGATAAGGAGGACCGCTGGATGGTTTAGTGGGTAGTCTAGCGGTCGGTGTTTGCAAGGTCTAATATGAAGATTGTGTACAAGGTGTTGCCGGTGGGTTTAATATGGGCCAATTTACATAGGTTGCACTTTTTGTAACTTATATGAGTTTCAAAAAATATTTTAGCACAACTTAATTTTAATATTATTTTTTAATTAGTGGTTTTCATCCTATAAGAATATTACATTTCAGATTTAATAATTCTTTTTCTATAGTATACATGAATGACTTGGAAATCGGTCACGTAAGATAAATTGATAGTTGATGAAGCAGATAAGATTGTGGATTTTGTGGCCCTTGAGTTTCAACATATAACCAGAGATTAATATTCCCAGCCGGGATGATACTTATTGAATTCTAAGCTCATGATACAAATGCCAAGGCCTAAAACGTAGCCAGGCATAATAAAATGTGGCAGCCAATTCACCAAATTCTCCTTAGAGTTTTAACACAATATCAAAGATTAATTTTCCGAGCCGAGACCGAAATAATTGAATTGTAAGCTTATGCTACAAATGTCAAATCCGATAATGTAGCTAGGCTTAACAGCGAGATAATAGACAAAAAACGTTTTTAGATCGATTTCACAGCTGTTGTTACAGCAATTACACACACTTTATTGCGGTAAAAAAAATATATGTCAATCTTGATCATAATTCTGAGTTAACCCCTGTACTCAAAACGCATTTTAGATAATTTTTCTCGATAGAATAAATAATTGCTAAGTGACATTTAAACATGTTATTCAATCTTTAATATTGTTATTACTGTTGATCGTACCTCACTAAGATAAATATCAGTAACATATTATTTTATAAGAAATTATATCATTGTTTGTTTTATTCGGTTACTTAGCGAATTTGGAAGTAATTAATTATTTTATTATAAATGACTGCAAAAATCACGCCTGCCGGCCCTTTAGGATATTCTGTCTCGCTCTTGTGAGCCTTAGAGTGAAATAAATTGAATGGACGCGGATCGCGTAGGTAAGTTCAGTTGCAATACTCGTATTCCGCCACGCTCGAAGTTCTATTACGCGCTGTTCTATCGAAGTAAATATCAGCCTTGCGGGGTTGATTTTCTGACACAACGATTTGAATCAGGTGTACATAGCCCCTTAATAAAATGTAGCAGCCTGTCCTTCAAATTCTAAGACACTTACTCAGTAAGCTATGCATGAATCTATGTATCAAAATTCGAAATGAGAATTTTTATTGCTGGAGTACAGTACTGTTATTAATTTGTTTTATTTCATGAGTTTAGCAGACAAGCAGACAACCCACCTGATTGAAAGTGGATACCATCGCCTTTGGATATTTGCAAGACCAAAGATGCTACAGATGCGCTGCTGCTCTCTTAACGGATTCTGGAACCTGGCCACTAATGTCGGAACACAATTCCAGATTGTTATGGTGTTAGAGTATGTACTCTAGACCAGGTTTTGGTAGCCATCCAGAAGGGCAAATACTATACAATCTGGCACTGGTTATGTGGACCTTCTCATGGCAGGTAGTTCCTGTCACTTTTTTATTTTTATTGAAGCTCAGCAGACAGGCAGAGGGCCCACTTGATGGACAGCGGTTACCATCGCCTATGGACATTTACCACACTAAAGGTGCTATAAATGCGCTACTGTTCTCTTAACGGATTCTGCAACCTGGCTACTAATGTCGGAACACAATTCCAGATTGTTATGGTGTTATACTCTAGACCAGGCAGTGGTAGCCATCCAGCCGGGCGAATACCCTACCAACTGGCGCTGGTTAAGATGGACCATCTCACGGAGCATAGTTCTTGGAAATTTGCAACTGGATTCCGAAACACAACTCAAAATTGTTGACAGAGTTTATATCCATCTTTGAACCAAGCCAGCGCTTAAAAGTATCTGAAAAAGGTAGCATTACTTACACCAGATGGTACTCGTATTTGCCTTACGTAACAATACTGCATGCAATATTTTACGAAAAGATAAAAAAGTACCATAAAGATAAATGATATAATAAAAGTGAAAGTTTACAAATGATTATTTAATAGTGTTGTAGAATGCATTAGATGTTTCACATTCATAGCTCTTGTGTAGCGATTATTTGGTACGTTGAAATTTGCATATAAATATTAGATACAGTGGAAAACAAAACTAGATAGCTTCAAATACCAGTATTTTTAGTAAAAATTTCATTAAATTATGTTATTATTACATATAGTGTAAATTATACAAAGAATTAATTAAATTAAATACATATTTTTGATATTCTATAAAAAACTGTAAAAATAATATCTTCTACTAATATATAAAGCTGAACAGTTTGTTTGTTTCAACGCGAAAAAAATGTGAACATGAGAAATACTTTCAGTGTTGTATAGCCCATTTATCGAGGAAGGCTTATAGGCTATATATCATCATGCTAAGACCACTGTGAGTGGAGCAGCAGAAAAATGTTTTAAAATCGGGGGGAGCTTTGAAAACAAATTTCTCGCGGACGGCGTCGCGGGCACAGCTATTTCATATATAAAGCTGAAGATTTAGTTTGTATAGGCTATATATATCATCACGCTAAGACCAAACTTTTTTTAAACTATTCCACGCGGATGTAGTCGCGAGCAGAAGCTAGTGCTTGTATAAAATTAATGAAAGTATAGTAATTAATTAATTTATGACATAATTATTCATTGTAATTATGGAGGTAACAAATGTTATTGTACGCTCTCATTGGGCTGGCTGTTGCTTCTTAATTCTGTTTATGCCACCTTTATGTACACGATTTAACAATAAATCATTTTATTTATTGTTGGGAATTTTAAATATTAGAAAATAATATTTCTTTGGCCTACTTAACGGCTACCTAAAAGTTGACGAATCGGCGTATATGATTCTTGTAAACTCTCTGCATTTACCATTTACATGAAGATTGCTTCGGACGCGTTAGACTCGATCCTTTCGTGTAATTCCACATGTTCACCCCGTCGTATGATCTCCGTAACATGCTTGCTTTTGTCGGTCAAGCACGGGCCATTTTAAACTGTTATAGAAAAGAACATGGCGGTTATTACATTCAATTGTTGCATAATTCTTATTTGAACTTCTTCATATTGTTACGAGTTGCATGAGTCAAATTAAAATACCGTTGGAATTACTATAGAATTTATTAGAATGTATACAAATAGGTATGATACAGGTACAAATATAACTGAACACAACCAGTATAAACGTAATGCATTATTCAATAACACCTCGTCTTGCCTTGCTTGGTCTCACCCCTCCATTGGAGCTATATACTGTACAAATACAATATGTCTGCTTGACCTCGTGGACTGAGTTTTCCAAGAATCACACCTGGCTAATGACTTCCATAAAGATTACAACACACAATGGGCAGTTTTTCCAATCACAAATTTTAAACACAAAGCAAACAAAAGAAGACATTTTTATTTTAAGACAGAATAGTTTTAATGTAATTAGCTCAAACGCCGACGGGTAAAAAATGTGCTTTGTTTACAGATATGACCAAATTGTAACAACAATATTGTGCGATCTATATAATCTACCGTAGAGGAGGGGGTTTTGTATCGAAACAGGTGAGTAGCGACATCTCGAATAAGATTCCAAATTTACCTTAACCAGCTGACATGGGGTGGAGATGGCTAGAGCTAAGACTCAAGCTCTAGGAATGGAAGCTAATGTCGCAAGTAGCCTCGGTGAACCTACAGCTCACTTCTGCACACTCATTAGCTACTTACACTCGTACAAGATCGGCAAGAGGCAGTCCTTACCAATCAAAAGATTATTATTTTATTGAGATGAATACGGTACATGACAGTATGACAAATATAGGCTGATTTTAATATATGTCGTAGATTATGATCTAAATATGACAAAAATAAATTGTTTTAATTAAAATATTAAATATTAATTGATATTTTTGAGAAATAAAATTGTTATATTGCAGCCATTAGCCACTCGACAACGAACGCCGATCAGAGCGCGTGACGTCATAGTGTGCAAAACACAACAAGTTATATGACTTCTCAGACAATTTAAATCTTACATTTATATTTTAAAGCTGTATGTTTTATAAAAGTTTAATGGTTTTTTTATATGAGTACGTATATGCTGTTAATTTAGTTTATGTTTTAGTTTTATGTGCATTCATTCGCGATAATAAATATTTTTCTTTTCTATTTTTTTTTCTAGATAACACTTCAATGAAATAGATGTTTGTTTTGCACACTGTGACGTCATGCGAGACGCCATGACACCTTGACGCGTTTTTGTGACGAAATGTGAAAATATTTATAAAATTGCTAAATTAAATATGTTAATGTTGTTTTTTTGCTGAAATATTAATATTTTGGCTAAAATAGACCATAAGGCTCAAAATAAACCTGTTTCTCAAAAATTGTCAACTACCGAATTGCTAGTGGAAGTAGGGATATAGGACTATAGTGACTATGACGTCTGCTTGTTGCAATGTTTAGTGAACATGGAAAAAGGGAAGACCGTGACTCACCCTCCCTGCATGGGCCACTAAAAATGCCAATATCGAGTGTGAGTGGCTAAGGGGTGTGAAGAGGTGTGCTGCTGGTTCACCAAAGCTTCTTCCGATGTCAGGCCATTTATCACTTCCACCCTGGAGCTCGAGTCTCAGCTGTAAGACTTGTTCTTGCGTACTTAAATTAATCTTGTAATCCACTGAAATCTTGTTAAGATTTTTGTGGATTATGTGCGTCACTTTAAAGTCGACTTTTGTCAACATTGTAACAAGTTTTACGTTTATGAAAATACTAGCTGTGCCCGCGACGTCGTCTGCATGGATTTTTTTTTGTCGGAGACCTAAAAAAGTGTACCCTAGGTTACTACATATAACATCAGCTATCTGCCAGTGAAAGTGTTGTCAAAATCGGTCTAGTCGTTTCGAAGATTAGCCGGAACATCCAGAATGTCAAAAAATGTTAGAATGATTTTTGCTTTAGGTTCCGTATACACTTTTATATGCATTTAGTATGGCATTTGCCTTACTGGATGGCTACAACCCTAGGTCTAAAGTATGTCGCCATAACAACCTGGAGTTGTGTTCCGGCATTAGTGACCAGGTTCCAGTCTCCCTTTAAAGAGCAGGAGCGCGTTTGAAAAAGAAATGTAATCCATGATTAGTATTGAACATTATAAGCTGAACGTCTAGCCTTTGCTTAAAGTAGAAAGAAGATATTCCCAGCTTACATTATGAACGTAAATGGCGGCTTCACAGATCAGGGGGTGGCGGGGGGATAACTGGGTTTTGATAATGCCTTTAGTACTAGTTAGTAACTCAGTACTAGTTAATGTGATTTAATATATGCTTTGACAGTAGGATGTCAATAGCACAAGGCTCGTTAACGTTCAATCATCCTTGATTAATTATTGAGAAATAATTTGACTAACTAATTACGTATTTACCGAAATATTATTAAATCAAATAGCTTGATATTCTGCATAAATGATAAGGAAAAACAGACCAGGTACGATGACGACGTCCAAATGTCTTCGTAAGCCCCTCAATGATTCGTTGGCATGTTATAACGGTTCTTTTTCTGTTCTTGCAGTCAAACTATGGAACACCCTCCCTCGTGTGATTCGAGATCATCCGTCTGAAACCACCTTCAAAAGAACATTACCTCAAATTTTTTTACGCTAGTAATGTCTATATAGCGCGCGATAACGTCATTCCTGACATACCAACCTACACCCGTACGCACTCTCAAGGCGAATCTTTGTTGGGCACCTTTTTCCGATTTGACATTCTCGAGCAAAGATTGGTCTTGGGGTCTTCCCAATCATTTTCCTCAGAGGCAACTTGGAATCAAGGACAGGCCAAACAAACGCCTTAGCAGCACGCATTTGTCATAAATCGCATGCTGTACTTGGGACCCATAGTCAACATAGAGGTATTTGATCGAGGTCTGGCACCCAATTTCCTGACATCGAAGTGATGCAGGAAATGGCGTCATCGGGCGACGATCTCCCCCCACGTTAACCGCCATCCACCATTTGTCAAGGCACAGTGGGAGTTTTAATTTAATTCTATTGTCGTCTACGTACAACGGCAGCATTAAATAATTAATATCATCGGTGTAAAAACCGTATACCTCTAGCAAGAGAGAGCTGCCTTGGGGAACACCGGCAGTGATTGTCCGCTATTGAGAAGTCACTTGCTAAATTTAAACATAGAAGCTCTGGCTCTCTAAGAACGACGCCACTAGCTGCGCTGGTGGAGAGTTGGTATTGAGAAGCTTAAAGCGATCAAAACTTAGTTACATTATGGCGGCGTCGTCTAATTTTTTTGTAGTTATTATTAACAACTCTACGGACTTTAGTTCCATACGCTTTTTTTACAATGAAATTTAAGAAAAAGTTTAAAAGTTGTACACGCTTGTTTGTTACTTTTGTTATTGTGTGTGACATTTAATTAACGTATGTTTGTGTTGTGGTGTACCTTAGGAATAACTTATTATATTAATTTATTCTAATTTTAGTACTAAATTTATATTAAAATGTCGAGTGTATGTGTATCTGTTACATGCTGGTGTTGTGAGGAAGTGCATGTGCAGTGTGTGCCTTATATCTGTACCTATATAAATATTATACTTAGTTAGTATGGGGTTGGGGTTTGGTCTGGGGTTGTCTGGAAGAGATCGCTTTTTAGCGATAAGACCGCCCTTTGTACGTAAGTAGATATAATTTTAGTCTTTAAGTTCATGATTGTATTGGTGTACAATAAAGTGTTATCTATCTATCTATCTATCTATCTTTATATAGGTTCCATGTGTGTTATTTTTCCTTTCTGTGTCTGGGTTATTAATTTTTAGGCTCTGTGGGTTTTGGTTTGTTTGTGAAGTGTGGGTGTAATGCAATGCGATAGCAGTGCGCGTTGGTATGGATATGTGTGTATGTTTTGTTGTTAGTTATATGTTTGTGACTGTGTTGTGTTATAATTTATTGTTTATTTGTTGTAACAATGTGTTGACTGGGAATTGTTGCTGATCCTCTAATTTAAGTAGTAATTAATAGTAGTTCCAGTTCATTTTTAATAAAACATAATGTAATACTTGATAAAATTTTATTTGACTTTTAAATTTAATATTTAAAATTACATATCACATGTCAATCTCTCAATTATTTATACTTACAACTTACAAACTAGTTTGCTGAAAAACTATTTCAAAATTGTACTTAGTATACAACCATACAATATCTTCGAAGGCGTTTCTAAATCAGATTAAATGTATTACGACAAATTAATTCATAAAATTTATACCTAAGATAGGTTTTTATTAGATGTTTTTTGTTAAAATTTTGTGTCTAATTGTTTAATTTAAAACATTTCTTACTTCATTTTAATAAGAAGTTAGATATTACTCAAGTTGACTATTGCCCGTTTCTGAGGTAGAGGGAAAGGTCGCGGCCCGTGTGTGGGATTCGCCGGGTCGGGGTGGCACTAGCACCTCACGTTGAGATGTGGGGAACTATTGCCACGCCGCGGTTAGAGATACCCACTAAAACCCCTGAGCGATCACGAGAGTCCTTTGTCCAGACTGTGGGCTCGCTCGCGCATTCACCACCAGCCTGGACGGTCGGTGGCCGGCCCCTTGCGGGCTGGCCTCTCCATTTGGTAGTCGGAGATTTGGGTCTCTCCGGCTTCTCTACCTCACCGCAAGGTGAGAGAGGGCGCGCGGGTCGGCGCGCGTCCCTCCTCTCCGACCTTTATGTGCGGGCGGGTCCGGTTTCCCCGCCGGTCGCTCTCACGGCCGTAGCCTACGGCGGCTGGAGGTCGTCATGGACGACTCTCAGACGCCGCCGCCGGCTCTGACGGGACCATCATACGATAGTTAAAGCTCAGCTCAACTTAACTCACCAGGACATATCTTTTGTTAGGCGTTTTGTTGTTGACGTTTTTGTTTGATGTAAATAAATATTAGATATTCCTTCTTAAATAGATCCATCTAGTGGCGAGTTTTGGTACTAGTTGTAGGTTAACAGTTAACTTAACAGGTAATACATAGACTATTACATAACTTTATAGAATCAATTGTTATTGAACTCATAACTTGTAACCTCAGAAATCGGGCATAAGACATTTAAACATGATTCAATAGATTGCAAATAGAGTTGCCACTCTTACTAATAATACAGTATCGTATTTTAGCCAATTGTATTATATATAATAGAAAAATATATAGTCGCGCTATTTGTTCAGATTCCTGTGATTATTTTAAAATAACTGATCTTTTATGGCCAAAGAGAAAAGCAGTAATAAATACACATGGAAAATTCAAAAATGAAATAAATTAAATATATGAGAAATAATGAAAAATAAATGTGTACCGTTTTCCCCTACATTTCCTAACAGTACTATACTTTTGCAGTTTAAAAACGAAAATATCTCCTTCAAATAAAAGTGGCAGCCCTAGCAAAAGTCATGTATTCCAAAATGATCTAGTGCTTATTTTAGACGCATCAACCAAATTGAATTAATTTGGTTGAAAAGCACACTACAAAAGTACGCGACGGTATTCAATAACATTGAATGATTCAAGTTTGTGTTTACATTGACCTTTTCGTTGATTCAACCAAATTGAAAGGTGAAAAGAAATGAACTTTCTAATATCAATTTAAGGAATAACAATGTATACCTACATACAGAGTAAGTATTACAAAAAATCAATTGAAGCCAATGTTTGTTGGCATATTATATATTTGGACAGATTATATATCTCTAAAACATGTATTTCGTTAAATAGTAGATAAAACAAAGTTGTAATAGATATAATAAGAACACGTTATAAAGTTTTTCAAAGCATCAAAGATAAAAAGAATAAGAGAAAAAAATACAATAAAAAATATAAGAACGATAAAAAAGACGAAAAAGCAATAATCTCAGACATATCAAGTTCGTCTGGAGAGAGGATTTAATAAAACAAAAAACATGTATTACATATAAGTTGGATTTCAATAAAGCAATCACTTTAAGACTTCAGATATGTACGCAATCTCAACACCTAGTCTCTGCCATCGTTTTTTTTTTAATCAATGTTTTTGCATTTACTGTCTGGAATATGCTCAAAATATGATATCACTCTCGATACTTAATAATTTCTGAAGGTATTGCCATATGTGGGAGCTGCGGTGAAAAGTTACATACATAACAAAATGCTTGAATAGTTGCGGAGCTCCAAAATACATCGTGTCAATTTTTCTACATTTAATTATAGAATTATATCTTAATTGCCCTTATCGCTATAGACGGCACGTTCTGTATTGACAATCCAAATACACAAATCTATTTTATCATTGATGACTTAAAAACGTGAGTTTTTACGAATTGTGTACGCACATGTAGGTAATATATACGTGCATTCTTGTCATGTTTTTAAGAGCAGCAGTAATAAATTATTTTTATATACAAGTAATGCTGCAAATATTCTGCTATCGCTAATGGCTACATATTTGTGGCTTTTGGGGTCGAGACCCTGGAACCATGGGCGCGTAACGTCAGGCGCGCAAACTTTGTCGAGACAGCGAAACGCCTGTAGACGTCTCACTGACCCAAAACTGGTATATGCTTCGAGCAACGCATTATGGGCTGCCATTCAGCAAGGTAATGTCAGGCCAGTCTTTTGGGCAGTTTTCCAACGGACAGCGGTTTGGCATTAGGTTTTTAAAGTTTAATTTTAATTTTATATATATTATTATTTTTTTGATTTACAGTATACTTTTAACAAGGAATAAATCTCACGTTTGTATACAAGTTGTATACAGACAATACATTTCCGCTAATCCGCCTCAGGCGTCTTACAGAGACCGCTGCATTTTCATAATAAACATTTTCGGTCGCGGATAGCGTCACGTCATACGCAGCCTATAACGTCTCTAACAGAACAAGGCGTTTACATCTTATAACGCGCGTCAAAATAACTCTTAAAAATTTCGCCTTTAATTTTGTATTTTCTTTATAATTCTCGTCAGAGTATAAACAAGTTTTAATTAACTAAGTAATAAACATTAACTAAAGCAAGGCTTTTAGAAAAGATAACAAGACCTATAATATAGATCACAACCTTATTAAGTTCATTTTATAGTCTGTGAGACTGCTCACCACATTTAATGTTTACATTAACTGGAATGTTTTAATTGCATAACTTGGTAATTATTACTACAAAATACATTTATTTTACATCTAATTTTACATACAATTACAGTTAACTATTTCTTTGTTCTTACCAATTTAAATTAACAATAATAACGATTATATAATATAACTGGTTTTTATATTTAATTATGTAGCGCCTGTAGGAATTATAATCTATTGGTTCAACTAGAGTTATTGCTTGTTAACTCATATCAGTAAGTTGACTTTCCCAATGTCAAATCACGTCAATATCACATGTAAAATTAATGTTATATAAATTATTGTATAAACTCATCTGTAAAAAAATAACATTATCAATTAAATAAAATAACTTTGTTATAGGCTCGATAAGGAAATCCCAATAAAAAGGTCAATTTATAAATAGTTTTAAATATGGAATTATTTAAATTGCATTTAAAAATACTTAGGCTGGTGTGCACCGACTTCTAACCGACGGTTAACCAAAAATAATCACTGTTTCCCTATACATTTTTGGCAATTATTTTATTTTAACCATCGGTTAAAATTCGGTGCACACCAGCCTCAGTCTTAATTGATTTGACCGGTTAATTGAAAACAAGTGGATGAAGTGTGATATAATTGGTTAACATTATGACATGAGAAAATGGGCAACTAAGTTTTTTATTATATATTATTGGCTGTTCCAGCAAACGTCGTCCTGCCCGGAAAAGCTTCAATCGATATACCGACAGCAGGGCCACCTAACGGGTCCAATTGTGAATCAACTCAGTAACATTCACTGCTCTTGATCAACGACTTTGCTACAGATAATCACATGATCAAATGTCTAGTTTACGATTCTATAAAGGACATAGAGACAAACATTCATTTTTATATGAGAGAATAAGAGAAGAAGATTAAATTATATATTCCTTTGTCTACTATATTATATAATAATAGTTTTAGGGTACGTAAGTGACAGTTTTTCAAGATTCGCTTAGCGAATTTAACACGCCTAAACATATTGATTGGTGTAAGATATAGCATAAAGTTTCACTTTTTGATACTTGTCACAGTCATAATACAAATCTACAAAAGCCACTTCAGGCCCCTCACCTTTTCTCATGATTGAGTGAATCAATTGTAAGGTTACAATTTTGCTTATCTAATGTACTGAATTTCCTTTTAAAGGCATCATAAAAACATTTCTTACATTAAATTATATAATTTGATAAATTTAAACTTAAAATCTCGTCACGACAAGTTTAAGGGGTATGGCACACTTGGCGACTGATCGCTAATTGTATTTAATGTATTATCATGTATATAATTTATAAGTTAACGTTTAATAGAAACTATTGTTAATTGCTAAAGAACGCCTGATGAAATGCGATGAACAAAGATCACAAGAGGAGTGCCACGTGCTGTCAGCCTTGAAGAAACTTTATTAGGTGCATCTTTCTTTAAAGAAATATCTCATCATAATGCTGTATGAAATCTACGGCTGGCAGCTCATTCCAAATCCCTTATACAGTTTCACACAACTTATCCGGTCGATAATTTTCGTTTGCGCAAAAAAATGCAAAGCGGTTTCCAACATGTAAATAAATTATATTGAATTTTATTCGGTAGGGTGTTGCTTGAGAATCATTCTTAGCTCTGTTCCGCTTACACGATTCGTACACTGGCGCACGCTACTAAAATTGATCTACTGCGCAAGTGCATGGGAGGTACTATTAGTTAGTATGTAAAACTGTGACTGGGCAGATGACACACGATTTATAATAAACCTTAACTTCATTTACATACAAAAACAGACTTTAAAATACCATCTTATCTTACTTTTAAAATATCATCGGCTCGAGGAAATAGGGGTGAATTTGACACTAGTATAAATTTGTATTGACAAAAACTTGGAATTATCTATGCTTGTAGTCGATAATTAATGTTGGACCGTAATTAGCTGCGACCACTCGCCTTATGTGTATTAACTTAATATTATTGTCACACAATGCTTCGTTGTGTTGCATGTTAACAGTTTAACTGTCATGTTAATTCACAATCAAATAATTTTAGGTATATAATAATACAATAGTTCTTAAAAAGTTTTTAACTAGGCGATTGTATTTTTACATAATATCTCTCTCGTATGAAATTACCATAGAAACACATATCAGAGAGTGATAATCCACAGTCTGCAATCATAATTCGCGCCGCCAGTTCTTGACTTTATAGATAACCAAAATTAATAGTTTCAATGAAGGTTTAATTATTTAAAAAGAATCAAACCTAAATCGGTCATATTTTTTTATAGTCCGAATTAATTCTTTTCCATATTAACGAAATTTACAACTTTAAAAAGGAGTTAATTAGAAATTTTATTTTATAACTGATTTAAGTCTAAAACATATGTATATGGCCCGTTCCTACACCGTACCGACCATATTGTACTATATGTTAAAATTTCATACAATCAATCAAAAATAAACCGACGGTAAAGAAGTGAATGAATATTAAGATAAAGAATCTAAGTCTATGAAAAGTTTGATTGAAATTTTTATACAAAAAAGAACGGACTGGTGGCATGAATTGTCATTGTTTCATTTTTTGCTGGGCAATTATGATTTCTTAAGAAGCCCATTCGCTTTTTCGCAGACAGTACGGCGATGGACTGAGCTTGCAGGACTCAACTTGCCGGACGATGCAAGCTATACCAACATTCACAATTCTGCATCACGCTGCGACTGCCGTGTAAGATAGTGAATGAGACCCTTGTGCACTGTTCTTCCATGATATTACGTAAAGTAATTATTATTTTTGTTAACAAAAATATATTTGAATATTCCCCATTGTACTCCATATTATGGATTGTTATATAAATTACCTTAAAAATTAAATATTCGATTATAAATCTTCCTTAACGCGACAGTGGGTCAGAATATCATTAATTGTCATGATCTATAAAAGTAACTGAAACACAAATCATACTACTAATGTATCGTTAGTATTATTCGTTCCATTAACTGCCATTTGTAAAACTGGTGTTTGTCCAAATTTTTCTAGCATACCTTGTATTGACAAGGTAGAACCCGCGAATAGTGCTATAAGCGAAATGATGGAAATGAAGATATTCTTGTAAAGGATCCAGTTAAACCGGCCCAAGCCTCGGTCCCATTTGTGAACGGTGTCCACGATCGCAGGAGTCAAGAGACCAAGGGTTGAGAGGAAGATTGCCCCGCAAAGACTGATGAAGAGCTCCAAGTCGGGGAAGGCTGCAGCTATGGCCACTGTAAAAGAAAATATATTTTCATTTATTTGATTACTAACCTTTAGATACTAACAGCTCATAAAGGTTCCACTGCTGGGTTTCAGTTTTCCAATAGTTAGGGAAATCGATAGTACACAACACAAGGCGAGCAGGTTTCATCTCGATGTTTCTTCATCACAGAACGTGATATTTGTAACCATATGCACATAAGTTCAGAAAACTGACAAGTGGCGCATACTTTCCGTACAGGTTTCGAATCCGTGTCGCTTGAGGTGTAAATCTGGAACGGGAGTCCACTAACCACTAAGCTAAAACGACTTTATATTTTTTAACCTTCATTTAAAAGTAATTATAAACTAATAAAATCAAATCATTTAGCTCAAAAGATGGCAAACAACGTGATAAGATCAGAAAACTACTTAAAAATCAATTAGTCTACAAAATTAAATCACCTAAATATATCCACTCAAACCAAAGACATTATTTAATCTAAGACTGAAATAGTTTAAAATTATATAAAATTCGATAGAGTGTTCAATCAATTATATTATAATAAAATTATAAAATATAATGTCAAGTACTATTGTATTTGTTATATTTTTAATTGTCTATTTTTTAGATAAAAAAAACATATTTATTACATAATAATTAAAACTTTGAAGTAAGCCTAACTAAACCTATTATTTAATATAAGTTATATTCCATCAATTCTAGGGAAAGAGTAAATTAGGCGCCTTTGGAACTCTTAATAACCAAGGAAGATGTGCCTAGAAGGCTGGCTACTCTACCGATCTGGCTCACCATACTGATGAATTAGTGATGCCTAATTATAATACTTAAAAAGTCAGTTAATCGTCTTGAGGGGTCTTTACTACTATGGGTAAGGTGCTTATTAGGCTGGCTACACTACCGCTTTAGAGCACCATACTGATGGAGCTATATGCACCAGCGCTTTTAATACTTAAAAAGTTAATTGGGCGTTTTGTGAGCTCTTTATGAAGGCTCATAGCTTTGAGATATGGTGGGTATTTTCGATTACATGTTTTTAAAGGTTTTAACCAACTGACACAAACCAAATGATGTTCATCACCTTTATATGATATCCTACTCTTACCTTTACTCTTCCTCCTCAACCTTGCAATAGCCCTTATTCTTATCCTTGTAACGGCCTTTACCCTTACCCTTACATATGAAACTGCCCTTACTCTTGTAATGGCCTTTACTCTTCCCACTTAACCTTGAAATTGCCCTTATTCTTATATTTGTAACTGCCTTTACTCTTACCCTTACCTATGAAACTGCCCTTACTCTTACTCTTGCAATGGCCTTTACTCTTCCTCCTCAACCTTGCAATTGCCCTTATTCTTATCCCTTTAACTGCTTTTACTCTTACCCTTACCTATGAAACTGCCCTTACTCTTACTCTTGCAATGGCCTTTACTCTTCCTCCTCAACCTTGCGATTGCCCTTATTCTTATCCCTGTAACTGCTTTTACTCTTACCCTTACCTATGAAACTGCCCTTACTCTTACTCTTGCAATGGCCTTTACTCTTCCTCCTCAACCTTGCGATTGCCCTTATTCTTATCCCTGTAACTGCTTTTACTCTTACCCTTACCTATGAAACTGCCCTTACTCTTACTCTTGCAATGGCCTTTACTCTTCCTCCTCAACCTCGCGATTGCCTTTATTCTTATCCCTGTAACTGCTTTTACTCTTACCCTTATCTATGAAACTGCCCTTACTCTTACTCTTGCAATGGCCTTTACTCTTCCTCCTGAACCTTGCGATTGCCCTTATTCTTATCCCTGTAACTGCTTTTACTCTTACCCTTACCTATGAAACTGCCCTTACTCTTACTCTTGCAATGGCCTTTACTCTTCCTCCTCAACCTTGCAATTGCCCTTATTCTTATCCCTGTAACTGCTTTTACTCTTACCGTTACCTATGAAACTGCCCTTACTCTTACTCTTGCAATGGCCTTTACTCTTCCTCCTCAACCTTGCAATGGCCTTTACTCTTCCTCCTGAACCTTGCAATTGCCCTTATTCTTATCCTTGTAACTGCCTTTATTCTTACCTTTACCTATGAAACTGCCCTTACTCTTACTCTTGTAATGGCCTTTACTCTTCTTCCTCAACCTTGCAATTGCCCTTATTCTTATCCCTGTAACTGCTTTTACTCTTACCCTTACCTATGAAACTGCCCTTACTCTTACTCTTGCAATGGCCTTTACTCTTCCTCCTCAACCTTGCAATGGCCTTTACTCTTCCTCCTCAACCTTGCAATTGCCCTTATTCTTATCCTTGTAACTGCCTTTATTCTTACCTTTACCTATGAAACTGCCCTTACTCTTACTCTTGTAATGGCCTTTACTCTTCTTCCTCAACCTTGCAATTGCCCTTATTCTTATCCCTGTAACTGCTTTTACTCTTACCCTTACCTATGAAACTGCCCTTACTCTTACTCTTGTAATGGCCTTTACTCTTCCTCCTCACCTTGCAATTGCCCTCCCTTACTCTTATCCTTGCAACTGCTCTTATTATTGGGTTTACCCGTGCATCCAACTTTATGCTACACTGTGCGTGGAATGACTTAGAAGATTTTTGACTATCTACAGCTACTACATGTTAGGACTAACCTGATCCAACAACAGCAACAGTTCTGATCGTGATTTGGGTGATGTTGTGGTATCTTACTGAGATTTTTGTGTGGATTTGTCTCCATATCATCTCCATTGGAACGTAGAATTGGAGACTATACGTGAAAAGAATGGCAAGGGCCATCAAGATCTTCGCGCTTTGGGCAAGCCTGAAAGGAAGAAGTGTAACCAATGTTAATTTAAGTGCTTATAGCTTTAGAGATTCATAGAATCAGAAAAGCTTGATATAAATACCCAGTAAGTGAACTTCGAAAACCTAAATTTTACATGACTCACGTTCGAATATTTTATTATATGAGAAATACGTTTAAGACTAAAGCAGTCAAATTCTTAAAAGAAGGGCAAAAGAGCACTGTCGCTGTTGACACTCATACATACAAAATACACACACTCAGAGAACTTAGAATATAAAAATAATGATTTCAATAAGCAATCAACTTTACTGGCCCTATACCAAAAATTACTACTTTATTGTTTCGAACCGTTAACTTCGCTTAACAATACAATCTAGTTCTTGAATAGACTCAAGAACTAGATTGTTCTTTTAAGCGTTACTAACATACACGTCACGATTGACATAGACGTCCTGATTAACCGATTATATTAATAACTTGTTCCCTGCTATGTAAAATATTTCATAAAGACATTACTAGTACTTACAATTCATTTTGTGGCAAGTTCAATGTGACACTTCCTCTAACTCCGTCGCCATATTTGATGTATCCAAAGAATCCAACCAATCCGTATAAAGAGATGACTATCGTCATCGCAATGTTCAGGACTCCAGGGCACCCCAAGAACTGTTCTGGCTTGGCCATCTCGTTTTCCACTGGCATGACTACACCAATGCCTTCCATTGCGAATATTACTGTGCTGCAAAGTGAATTAATATTGTTACATACCGACAAAGTAACGCGCATCTGGTTTATTGCCCCTCCCACATTCGGAGTTCTTTTGTTTACTTCGTATTTAAAATTTGCTATTAGACAAGAGGCAATTGTTATTGTTTTCGACTTTGTCGGCCGCGGTCCGCAGGAATTAGCCAGGTGTGAAAATTACTGTTTCTCGGAAACCCCTGTGCACGCGGTCGATTTTTGTACTCTATCTAATATATAAAATTCTCGTGTCACAGTTTTCGTTGCCATACTCCTCCGAAATGGCTTGACCGATTTTGATGAAATTTTTTGTGCTTATCCGGTATCTATGAGAATCGGTCAACATCTATTTTTTATCCCCCTAAATGTAAGGGGTAGTCCACCCCTAAATTTTTTTATTTATTTTTTAAACAAAATTTTTAATTTCTATTTTTTTATGATACAACATATAAAAATACATATAACCCTAAATTTTCAACCCTCTACGATCAACCCCTATTTTTTACCGGGCAGGACGACGTCTGCCAGGACAGCTAGTAGTTAATATAAAACAGACGCCAAATCATAACTTTCACTACAAGCACGTCGTCACCAGTCAAAACAAACGTAAAATTCTCGTGACAAACAACTTAGTATACTTCGTGCATTGAAATTGGATTTTTCAAGCGTTTTTCTCGTCCAATGTCGAATTATTACCGCAGACCTCTTTGCAATGCCTTTTGTTACAACTTGGGAATAAATTTACAATATTAGTATGCGCTGGATGTTAATAATGAACATGACTGACAAATTATGATGTAACTTTTACATGTTTTAGGTTTTAGTGGATGTACGTATATTAATATATCAGTATATACTGTGTAAACTCTATATAACGTCACTCAAATGACTGTGTATTTTATGGCGTTATAGTTTCGTTAAATGGAGAGATGGATGTTATTTTTGTCTTATGTCTTACACCAACAAGTTAGTTGTATTTTTTTAATATCTAGTGACTTAGAAATTTCGGTATTACGGAATTTCTTAGACAAATCGGTATACATCGATGCCGACAGTCAAATTTATTATGGGCTAGGATAATATAATCGATTGACCGTGCTGACAACAACGGCCACACATCTTTCCACGGGATCGCTCCCCTACACGCGCGGCCACCGGACTATAAACGCACTTGGCTGCCGACCCCACGAGATCTCATACGCTCGCTTGATCAGGATGGGTCTACGAGATCGCGAAGATCATAAAGCCGCTGATAGGCCACCAGAAGCCACAGATGGCCACCCAAAGCCCAAAATGGCTACTGAACGCTGCAGACTGACCAATGAGAGCCGTTGAGAGACCGCCGTCAGGAAGGCTCCAATGGATAGTTGTCTGTCGAGTAAAGCCGGGGTTTTCCAAAGAGGTTTTCCTCGAGGCCCCAACCTCCTTGCCGCCTCAAAAGGCTAAGAGGAAGAAGACCACCAAAAAAAATAATTATAAATCGATAAGGAACGTACACAGCTGCACACTTGTTACTAATTTTGTCAACTTAAAAGATACTTTTTATTACTTAATTGTTGTCGTTATTGAGAGTGGGTTTAATGCTATATATAGTGTATAGTATGCCAAGCCAAGTGATTTCGACGGTTAATGGAGTTTGTCGTTAAATCGGGTAACGTACATGGAGTTTACACTGTATTACTGTTCTATTTTTTGACCAACGGTTCACTCTACAGGGTAGTATTATATAAGGCTCGACTCGGACTAGACGCCACTTACCATCCAATTTCGCTCCGGTCGTGGTCCGATCAAATCTCGCAGTTTGTCTACAATACTAGTCTCGTCAAACTTTCGGAATTTGTAATTGAACAATACGTTCCACTCTCAATTTTACTTCACGTAACTTATAAAAAACTCAAGCAAATTAATGTCTAATATTTTTAAAGAATAAGGTTCAATTCTAATCAAACGAGTACGCTCTTTTATCGTTTTGACTATCTACTTTAGCTGCTCTGTTTGATCTGATTTCCAGAAATCTTCGGACCACAAGGCGCTCTAGTCTACGCCATTGTTTCACAGTGGAAATGCTACCAGTGTGAACGAAACGTTTCGCGTCCACGTTCATTCTACGAGCGGCAGAGTTATGGAATGCAATACTAGAATCCATGTTTTCCGAAAAATACAATCCGGGTATTTTCAAGTCTCATGTGATATGTACTATATAGGTAAACGTGCTCCATCTTTGACCGCATCACCGGGCGTGATCGCGGTCAAACGCGAACTTATTTATCATAAAATAAAACTATTTCGTACTTCTTAGATGGCGCTTTCACGTTTTATCTCACGTGAAATAACGTTCTGGTGAAATTTATCGTTAGGAAGCGAACGATAAATTTCATAGTTTATTTTGTAACTGAAGTGAAAAGTGACTTAATTTATATCACCCTCATTTAACCGGTGATCAGTTAAATGTGCTATCAATAATATCGGATCGGAATCGATTCTGTCTTGAAAAATATTTTACTGGACTGGAAACGGACTGAGGCTGGAGCGAGATTGAACATCACGTGTGAATCGAGCCTAGCCAAAATGGCTTTTAAATCTCGAAGCTATAATATCGTTCACATTATATAAGGCGGGCGATGATATAAGCGTACAGGTAGGTTATTGGAGTCAATTGACAATGGCAACCTATGTCACCCCTGACCGCCTATGTGAGTCCATATATCTTCTTTCAAAGATATGATAGCACTTTAATTAAAATCTTAGTTGCTACACGGCTAAGGCACCAACAGTTCATTCAAGTAACTTAATTCGAAACCTGGCCGAGAAGTGTATAATAAATGTATTTCAAACAACACTTGTATGCTTGACAAAGCCACAAACGTAATTTGTATTTCGTATGAAATAAATATTATTTTAATTTTACAAAAATATATAATATCAATGAGGATTGTTCACAAAAAAAATATCCTCAGATTTTATATTTTTATTACGTAAAATAGAGTATTTTAAGATACTGATTTGAATATATTTGTATTTTAAGCGGTGTTTTTTTTATAATTCGATTTTAAAATTATTTCTCCGATGACGTCATAAGGGACAAGTTTACATTGATTTCTTTGCCTAGAAAACAAAAATAATAAAAGTAAGTTTTATCTATATATAATCACAGTAATCTGTGCTACTATTTAAATGTCACTGTCATTACTCATTACGTATCGTGATCGTTGTAGTGGTTTTGTCGCTAGGCTTATAATTTTTCGTGTTTTTTAAAGTGGTCTTTAGGGAAAATCCATGTTATAGAACTTAAATCAAATAATGTGCAGCTAGATTTTTTTTACACCTGAAGCAGGCAAACAGACAGACGGCCCACCTGATTGGATTTAGTAAAGTCAAATAAAGGTCAAACGCATTTCTTACAAAATACAAGAAGATACGTAAGATAAATACGTTTTTTGGAATTTTAACTAGACAGAAACGATTAGGGACCCTATTCCTCGAAATGGTTTTTCAAAAAGCTAAATTGAAAAATGTGAACAATCCCAATTCTGTTACTATTTGATAATAATCTTATATTCAGAATTTGATGAATAATTCTCTAAAACATAATCAATAACTTAACATTAACAGTGTGGGAAAGGCCTGGACGTAAAATTAGTCCGAACTGACTTAGGGTTATAGCCCAATAGAACAACCCGGCACTCGATAAGCAACACCATCTACGGTACGGTGGACGCCGCGATGTCAACCAGTGCACCTCACATGATTAATTCTTGAATGCTGCGTGATTCATAAATTGTTAATTACCGAGCGTTTTTCTACTAGGTCTATACGTGAATTACTTCGAACAGCGACATGTCACCGAGTGGTTCGCTCGCCGTCCGTAAGTGGACAGCTTGCGAAAGAGGTGATCTAGTATGTTTTAGACACCGATTGGTATTGCAAATATTTCATAAATAAATGATAAAATTAAAATTGAAGAAAGGGCCTATAGATGTTGGTCTTCCTATGGCCCCACACAAAGCCTCTAAACGTCCGGGCTTTAATTTTTATGGTCCGTGATCTTGATATATATATATATATATATATATATATATTTCATCGACAGACAAACACACACACATTGTATTTTCCGTCCCAGCTAAGAAAGTTACGCTTGTGTTATGGGTGATACACAACGGACCACTCTGGGGTCGATCTCAGACATCAATGCCACTGCAAATAACAAAAAGTTCTTTACGACTTTTACCTTGCCAGGATCAAATCCAGGGCCTCTGCGTTATAATGAGGTCGGCCAGCAAATGCTTAGCCTGCTCAACCACAAAGGCCTCCAAACTGAAGCATTGGATTTTTTTATTTAATATCCTTTCAACTGCACCATTTCCACTTACCTGATAAACACGGGCCACTGGGTTACGCTGGCAACCATCTCTCGTTCAGCAGGGCTGGGTAGTCCATTGAAGATGTAATACATTGTGATAGCAAAACAGATCACCAGTAACACATTGGCGATTGCTGAGAAAGGGACCAGCCATTTCAGGTTACGTATTTGACAGATCAGAACCAACGGCACTAATGTCAATGCGCAGTACGTTTCCACTGATAGCTTGTAGTCTGGCATATACTCATCTAGCACCTGTGTAAATAAAAAGACAACCTTTTTACTGCTTTAGTGCATACAGATGGCAGGGCATCAACATCACATCATATAATCCCGCGGGAATCTAAGTCAAGCGTGGACGAAGTCGCGGGAATATCCTAGTAAATAAAATACTTGTTTTTAAAAAGGTTTTAATATACAAGCTTTTGAGATCCTGGATATCAGCAGTAGCAGCAGAGTGGTTAGCCAAGACAAGTAAAACGCCCAAACACGACGAGTCTATCTTGTTCAGTACAGGAGTTCCTATGGTTACCTTCTGACTCATCATCAGATCAGCTCCATGGTACCATATTATTGCATTGTGATGGAATTTACATATATATCATATACATACATAGATAGGTACATCCATTGCAAGTTAAAGAAAAGCTTATAAAAATAAGAGACTCGTCTACGATCTTCTTAAAAATAACTTCACTGAAATACTGTACATTATTATCATGACTGATACGTAATAATCTCATCATCATACAACACTGGTTATATTCAAAGCCCTGAAAAGGGGACAAATCATAAAAATAAGATAAACCTTTATATACTTCATAAACAGTAAAACCATTTCATAAACATGTCTTATTCGGACTAAGGTTGTCTGGAGTAAGTTCATGAAACACTTGGAAATACCGCCTTATTTTTACAAGCTTTATTTGACTTGCAATGACTGTATCTATGTATGTAAGTTCGAGTGGAATCTTGCAAATTAAATTTGACCAACTTCCCGGTTTCCGATTGAGCTGAAATTTGCACGCATATGTATATCGCGTGACAATGCAATAATATGGTACCATGGAGCTGATCTGATGATGGAGTCGAAAGGCCATAGGAACTCCTGTATTAAACAAGATCGACCCGTCGTGTTTGGACTCGTTTTACTTGTCTTGGCTAGCACTCTGCTGTTACATAGTATCCAGGATCTCAAAAGCTTGTATTTAAAATCTTTTTAAAAAAGCAATAATTCCGTACTCAAAATACAAATTCTATTTATTATTATTATACAATAAAGTATACCTCTCTCTCTCTTCTTTCACCATATTCGAATTAATTGGGGTCGGCACAATAAGTCTCTTTCTTCCACACTCTTCTATTCTGACATACATCTTCTGTCACACCACAAATCATCATATCATCCTTCATTATATGCCCATACCAACTTAGTCTTCTACGTCTCAATTTTTCAGTCACGGGTGCAACTTTCAAAGATCCCCTTATGTACTCATGTCTCACCTTGTAGATTCTCGTAACACCACACATCCATCTCAACATTCTAATCTCAGTTGAGTGGAGACGTTTGTGGTTTATCACTTTAATGGCCCAACATTCGGACCCGTAAAGCATGACTGGTCGTATAACAGATTTATATATTTGACCTTTTAGATTCAGTTACCATACAACAAAGTATACCTATAGAATAGAAAACAGTCTATTGTTCACCAAAATAAACAATAAAATAATGAATAATTACAATTATTTTATGGCAAAGCAAAGGAAAAGATTGTTTAAAGCAATCTTTGCTAGGTAACCTGACTTAAAGGATACTTAAAACAACTTATGTCTAGGTAAATTAAGTAAAATGGCTAATCTCTCAAAGCGACTACTTGAGGTTTCGCGTGACCAAAAGGCTGGCTTGCACTTAGGGCAACGCATCAGCGTTGCCATCCAACGCGGAAATGCGGCCAGCATTTTGGGCACTCTCCCCGCCGAGAGCGACCTGGAGTCTATTTTTTACTTATAGTTGGTATTTTTTTATTTTATTTATATTTTAGTTTAATTTTAGCTAATATTTATTTATAATTAGTTTTATTTCAGTTAGTTTATATTTCAGTAAAATTGAAAATCAATGAAACTGTAATAAAAAATATTTTTTAAGATATTACTTTGAAAATACAAGACAGTGGAGTAAAATGGCTTAATAAAAAAGGAAGAACAATATAATGTGGACAGTAAACAGCAAATTTAATAAAAAAAAGTATAAAAAAGACGGTGTGCGTCTCGGAACGCCCGATAGAACTGATGACTTAAACTTATCTAACGTGAGAGAAAGGGAAGTCAGATGGACTGGCGCCGTAACGCGTTACGTAACGAAGCGGTTTACCATCACATAATAAGTATTATTAGTAAAAATAGATTGTATTATATACATAATTATTGTTTTTGACAGATTTTTTTAAAAACTTCATCTTATTTTGCTGTCTGAAATCTACGTGTATAATTTAATAGTATTTCTACATATTACTTTTCGTTTTGCGGTTTTTTTTTTTTTTATTTCGCGTTTTCATTGCGTGTCAGGACAGATAATTTTCGTGTTTGTCGTTTTTTTCATTTTTTTTTTTTTTTTTTTTTTTTATGATATTATTTACTCTATAGCTAATTAATTACAGTTCACATTTGTGCTTGAAGAAAAGCGGCAAAATCTTCAGCAACATGCTAGTTCTAAAATTTATATAATAAAATGAGTGAAGAAAAAATAAAAAATTATCAGTCAAGTTTTGTTTCGTTGCACCAGAAAGCTCACAGTTTGATCTGCAGTTTTTTTGTTTTTTTTATTTTGATGTTATAACATGTATACCATTTCTTATTGAAATTTGTTTTTTTTTCATTCACATATTTTGTATAAATTTCTTTCGCAATTTTTTCAATTTCTACGTTAAATTTTTTTTGTAAAGTCGCGAAACTTAAAAATATTATATTTCTACATTTATCGCGATTAGTAAACTTTTCTTTCGCGTAAATGGCTACTGAAAAGTCGTCAACAAATCGAAATTAAACTTAAATGAAATACCGCGGTTATAACCGTTGCAACGTAGTTTTAATCAAATATGTTTTATATTATTGTTAAATAAGACTAATAATATACTAGCTTCTACCCGCGACTTCGTCCGCGTGTAATAGCCATATGTCTGGCACCACCTGTATTGTTTTAAAGTAACGCCACAATAAGAGGACAAGGAACAAAATCCATACAGCTTTACCACATTATTTAGGTTTATGGCTTGGCAGATAGGCCTTTAAGCCAGATCTTAGTTTACAATATAGTTTCTTCTTTTTCTTAAGCCTATGTGTGCACAGCTAAACTGCAGGTAATCAGCTAGTGCCATTCAACGGAGTTCTTGTAACAACTCAAAAGGTCACATTTGACTATACAGTTCACATTTCCCACAAAACACATAGTTAATAATTAAAAAACGATCAATACCCTAAAATTATTGTTCATTTTAGAGTAATTTTACACATTTTTAGAAAATAAAACTGCATAGCACAACCTCTTTCAGTTCCCGCCAGACTCAGCTTAACCACATGTTTCACGTGTTACATGAATTTATATACTTATAAAAATATATTTACAAAACTATATAAATGTTTATAGATGAATATGATTATATATTCAAACTTCATATTCCAACGACAGAGGTTGCTTGTCTGCTAGGAACAGGCACGGCATTCCAAAGTTGTATAGCCTTGACGGTAAAATAATTTTGTTGTAGAAAGTTGAGTTACTTCAACTGAACACCCTGCGCGCTGCTGTTCAGTACAAGTTTAATGGAAAGGCGTAAATTATGAAAGAACGATAGAAATTCAAAGTGTTTAAAGGTAATCAGGAATACTTGGAATAAATAAAATACTATAGAGAAAAGAAAGAATGTGAGTATTATAGAGAATTGAAATGGCAACCACTTGAGTAGTTTTCGGAGTTCACATACTTGCGTCGGTCAAATGTGAACCTTATGCCAAAAATTTGGAAGCTCTCAAGTTTATTTGGGTTAGAAGATAGTGATCAAGGTACACTTAAAGGTCATTTATCTTACTAAAAGTCAACATTCTCAGGGTTTTATTTCATTATAATTAATGATACGTTCTAAATAAAGGCCTTTGCACTTCAGGCGATCTATAATCATAAATCACCTATCGATTCTACTCTACTAATCTGTCTAAGCTTTCTATTACATAGAAGTTTAATGGTCTGAAATATCGTATACTCAAACAAGAGGTAGTCAAACTTTTCGACCTGTGACCCACCTGTTATAAAGTTTATTCGGCGGTCTGATCATATTGTATTTAATATTTTCTTAAGTTTTCGCGACTACATAATAAAACTACAAACTACAAAATGCCACCTTTGTCATCCGTGACCACGACCACTGAAAAGCGGCCGAAACGTCGGTCAAACCAAAACTAATAAATTACCGCGCTTAAAACCGTTAAAACGTAGTTTTATTACATATTCTATTTGTTACGTAAACATAATAATATGAAAAGTAGTGGCTTTAAACCAACAATAACTGGTTTGACGGCTTTGTGGTTGAGCGGGCTAAAACCTTTGTCGGCCTACCTCACTGCAACCCAAGGTTCCGGGTTCGATTCCCGTTATAGTAAATTTCGGAAACGTATTTTCTTCGTTATTTACCATGGTCTGGGTGTCTGGGATCGGCCCCAGAGTAGTCCGTTGTATATTACCCATAACACAAGCGTAACTTGCTTAATTTGGGGATATACAATGTGTGTGTTTGTCTGCCGATTATTATTATTATTATTAACTATATAAAAAAAACTTATATTTGAATATACGCATATTATGAATTATTCTAGTACACCTTTCATATTCGTAAATGCTAAATCCTATACGAATTATAAAAAAATACTCAAAGGTGCCTCGAGGCTGATTTTGTGGTATCATAAACTAATGTGGTATCATTAGCTTTTCGAAAAATCAATTACCCCTGTCAGTAATCAAAGTGGCTGATTCTGAAAAATAAACTCATCATGTATTATTATACCAATCCATTGTGTAGTGTATAAGGATTAATTCTGTGAAGGAATGTAAGAAGTTCGTGGTACACCTACTCCAGTTTTCTCACAAATGAAACAATATATGTGGGTATATCAAAGAGACGTGGGATTAGAAATAGCTATGTGGTTGACGTTTTGACTACCCTGACCTCACGAATCACCCTTTTGTGCGGTGACCTAGACGATGTCGATCACTTTTAGGCTATTAGCTTTTGTAATCCTTTTTCAATAAACAACTATGAATTATTTTGTCTTCTGAGATTAATTCGTCTTTTGAGAAAAAAAGTTCTAATAGTATTTTCTTAAGGTTTGCGACATGCATAATTAAACAACGTTTCAATGATTTTAAGCGCAATATTTATTTGATTTTTATTACGAGGTTTCGACCACTTTTTTCCGTAATTACTGCCACTGAAAAGTGGCAGAAACGCCGAAACGTCGTAATAATGTTTTAATAAAAAAAAAAACAATTTTCTTTATTTTCTTATGTATATGTTTATTTATATGATAAAATTTGTGTAATTTAAGAATATAGGCATTTATAAATTAAAATTACTTTTTTCATAATTATAACGAAATTCGCACGTTACTTTATAAAAATGACTAAAATCGTAAATTAAAATAAATCAAGACGTGGCAGCAGTCTATTGGCGTAACTAAACGGGAACGTTGTACTGTGCAGTTGTATTTTCTAACAAGTATGTGATTTTACTCTAAATTGAAAAGTAGTTCTAGAATATTCATAGCTTTTAATTAGAAATTATGTATTTTTATAAGAAATGTGAAATATGTAGTCAAATGTGGCCTTTGAAGTTATCGCAAGAATTCTGTCGATTAACACAGGCGAAGCCTTGTCATTCGGCTGAGCTATGCGATCACTTAATACATCAGAAGAGGCTGTATGTACCAAGTTCTTGTACCTGCCTTAATGAAAAAAGAAAAATATTTTATTTCATAGTGGTTTTATAATGTAAATTTAGTAGTTTGATAATTTTAATTTAATAAACCTAGAGTCAGTAAAAACAGACTAAAGAAAACAAAGAAAAAGGTGGAGTCAAAATTTTAAAATCTTGACCTCTAAAATCCTGTTGCCTTGATATAAAACATTTTTTTACAAACATTTTCACGGCAACTGTGAGGGTTTTTGTTTGAAATAAAATATTTTAATCCATGCAGGAACGAAGAAATAATACAATTTCATGCGGCTGGGAGGCCTGTCGTAAGAGACGACAAAACAACCCACAGATAGACAGTAGACTATTTGCCCAGCTAAATAGCAACCGACCTTGGATTAGAGTACAACGCCATAACAACTTTGAGTAGTATCCCGAAACGAAAGACCAGACTCTTGTCTCTGTAGAGAGCGGCAGCACATTGGTAGCACCGTTGGTCTAACAAATGTGCATAGGCGGTGGTAGCCGCTTTACGACAGTTATATCGTCTAGCTGTTTGCCGAATTTATAAAAAAAAAATGTATCGCAAATTATGGTGAAGTACCTCTTTGAAATTCTCAGCGATGAACACGATGTACACACAAAGAGCAGCCAGATACGTGCATGTCATTGCGTAGTCCACAAACGTCCTGCGAAAATATGTAAACAATATAAATAAACAGCTTTCCTGATCGTTTACGTAAATAAGTAAAGCACGACACGCGTAAAAGTAACTTTGGATAGTGCGATTAATTTTATTGAAAGAAATGCGATCTAAGTATAGTAGATAGAGACAGAAGGCTACTCATGCCATTACACCGACAATAGAAGTTTCATTTCTGTCTTTCAGTTAAAATGAATTAAACAAAGTAATCAACTAAATATAAACTGAAATATTTGAATGTCATTGATTAAACTTGTGTGCTTTAAGTACCCTAAGAAAAAAGAATATATCTAAAAGCGAAAGATAACGAATTGCAGTACCACATAATTTCAATACTTTCCAAACATATATTTTATTCATTTATAAGAAAAGCAGCATATACCATATAATTATGTATTTTATATAATGTTAACTACGTATGTTATTGATAGAGTATATATGTTATCCAACATCACTATTCACAGTTTATTTCAGGGCATGCTATAATAATAATTTATTTTATTTTTCCGCTCGAGAGCGGTGCAACTTACATGTAGTAAAATAAATAATAAAAAATATAATTATTTTGGACATGACGTATTAAAAAAGAGAGAAACTGTTGAACATTGCCTTAAATAATAACATTTATTGTAACACGTGTCGCCTACACAATTATAAAATATATGTATGAAAAGCATTGAAGTCTGATGACGGAGTTGCAAGTCGTTCATCTTTTGCTCTTAGAACATTCTTTACATTGAAAAAAAGTCAAGTCAAAGTCAAGTAAAAAAGTAACGGCTCAGGTTTTTATGATTTCAGAATGATTCCAAAAATGATTTCGAAAACCTAAAAAAGTGAGTTATTAAAATATATCTGTATCACTATTTTTTCTAAACTATGAATTTTACACCTGTGTCTTTACTTAAGTAGTACTTAAAGTTGCGCCTGTAGAAAATAAAGTAAAATTAAACTTACAACTAATAAACTTATAAACGCATCTAAATACAATGTTAGAAATGAATGGCATGCCTGTGGAGCATCTATTTTATGTCATACTGGTATAATGTAAATCAACAAATATGGTTACATTTTCATGAATATGTTTTCTGTGGTGTATTTTGGTAAAGTGTTTTCGTATAAGAAAGCTTACATATTACCAATATTTTATGTAGGTACTTATACTTGTTACTTGTTTTTACGCAGTTAATGCCTTATTCATAGTAAACCGAAACATAGGTCTGGCCCAACGTCTTATACGTATATTTTTGTGCTTAGGGCCGTAACACTTCTCTTGAAAAATATCAGTATAAGAGTATCAATTTTTTTCAATTGTCAATAAGTATAAATACATAGTAATATTTATTTGATGTTTTGGATTTTTCTTTTTCCGATATTGAATTTAAAAACTTTTCTTGCGTTATTATAGTATAGGAGAACCGTTCACTGGGCGCCAAAGCTTACCACAACTGGCAAGTATTTTAGTTTCTGAACAAATAAGGAAATAGAAACTAAAAAAGGTGGTGCTGTTTCAGTGATGAAATAAATGTTTTAATATTGATGTTAAAAATAAATATTCATGTACGATCTGTCATTATTTTGACAAACATGCATATCGTTCGCATCTCTGTGCTTATTTAAAGCTGGTTCGTTCGATAATTATTACAAATAAAATTATTGTGTAATATTATAATAATACTCGTATAATTACGAGGTTCTGTAATATATTTTCCACGTGTCTTAGTTATTAAATATGTTCTGTTTTATTACAAAGGTGTAATATTAATTAGTTATAATGGGAATCTTATGTGCATAATTAAATATAATAATAAACAGCTAGTACGTTGGTATATTTATAATAACTCATACTCAAATCAGTCTATCTACTAATTTCGTAAAATACGTGTTCAATTTATAAGAGTGTAGCGTTCATTTGCCTATCACTAAAAATTTGAGATAAGCTTCATACAAGTAATGTTAATATTAAACCGATAAAGCAACTGAATGAATAGTAAGATATAGGAACTGGCTATGTGTGTTACAAAAAAAGTTTTAGTAGGTAATCTGTTTAGTTACACACTGTGTTCAACTTGTTTGTAAATGGTAGTCTATTTAATTTCATAAAATAAGATAATTTTTTCTTATTTGGGGTTACGTACGCGTACGCACGCATAAGTTCCGTAGCCAACTTTCCGTCTATTATTTTATTTGTGCGTCTAAGCCATCGTTTCTCAACCTGGAGTCGTGACCCTTATGGGAGTCGCGTTTGTTATTAAAGGGACCCCCCACAATCAATCAGTTAGTCCCATTCTGTTAAAAATATAAGACCCATGTAGAGTTCAAACAATTAAATAAATATACTATTAATTTTAAAATATTATTATGATTATGTCTTTTTTATTAACTTTTTGATTTATTTTCGTGGGTTGCGAGATAAAAATTGTCGAGAAACTATGGTCTTAGCTAACATATTAATTTCAAAATATCACCATATAAATATTTTTAATTACCGCTTTAACAACAATAATTCAATGCAGAAATGGAAAAATAATACTGTTTTTTGCATCCAGACGGTCTGTCGTAAGAAGCGGCATAACAACTCACAGCCAGGCTATTTACCCTTCTGGACGGCAGTGGATGGCTACCACCTTCCCCCAGGGGGTGCCGCCCTGGACTCCCCTCCGTCCAGGAAGCGGTACAAGGGGATGCGTCCCCGGGGCCCCGAGCGGCCACTGTCACATTCCCCCTTCACTCCGTGACAGTGGTGTCCCACCTTTCCGCCTCCTCATCCAAAAGCCTTCCCTTCCTTCCAAACCTCCTCCCAAAACACTCTTCCCTTCCGAAGTTAGGTGGCCTCCCCGACTCCGACCGCTGACGCTGCTGTAAGCGCGAGGCGGCGGGGAAAAGGGGAGGAAGGAGAGGGAGGGGTGATGGCGCAGGAGCAATCCTCGCAGCCTCCCCCTCCCCCTATCGTGAAGACCCCCCCCCACCACTGACGCTGCTGAGAGCGCGAAGCGGTGAGGGGGGGAGGAAGGAGAGGGAGGGGTGATGGCGCAGGAGCAATCCTCGCAGCCTCCCCCTCCCCCCTATCGCGAAGCCCCCCCCCCGCCACCGCTGACGCTGCTGAGAGCGCAAGGCGGCGAGGGGGAAAGGAAGGAGAGGGAGGGGTGAAGGCACAGGAGCAATCCTCGCAGCCTCCCCCTCACCCACCGAAGGAGGATAGCGCCCGTGACTCCTGGCAGCCACGGGCGGGCGGCAGCGGGCGTCGAGGTCTAGGGGATCAATAGGACCTCCGCCCGCACTAATGCCGCGAGAGGGCGCGAGAGGAAGCCGCGCGTCCCTCTCAGGGCCGGGGAAACGTCACTCCCCGGCCCACACACAGGAGAGGCCGCCTCTGTTTACGAGGCGGCCAGCCGCTGCCGGGGTTGCGGGTTAAGCTCGCGCATGTACCGTGACCCCGGCGCTAGGCGGAAGAAGGCTCCCATGAGGTTTTAGTGGGTATACCGGCGCCAGTCGTATTGATTAATCGGCGTCGGGGAGCCCCACATACCGGCCGCGCAGATCCCCCGCGCGGCTGACGATGCGACAACGCATTTCCTCATGTAAAAAAAAAAAATGGCTACCACCTCCTGTCTAGACCATACCGGAATAACCAGCTTGAGTTGTCTTCCGGCATTAGTGGCTGGGTTCCAATCTTCCTTTAGAGAGTGGCAGCACATTGGTCATACTTTTGTTGTTACGAATGTCCATAGGCGATAGTAGATGCTTCCCATCAGGTGGGCCGCCCGCCTGTCTGCTGAATTTAAGTGATAATTTGCTACGTTCATACAAAATCTTGGAGAGTGCTGTTATGCAAGATAATAAAAAGTGTTATCCTATTTAGAAATGGTATAAATATTTGGGAGCCTGTACCTTGCAAAATTCGCCCATGGTCGTAATCTCTTTGGGCCAAACTCGAAAGCAGCGCCACAGGTTTCAGCGAATCCCATTGATGGTTTTTTGGCCTCCACACATACCTCTTGTGATGTTTTTACCTGTAGACAAAACAAAAAGATCAGACAGTTTTTATATCTTATATATAAAATCCTCGTGTGGCGGTGTTTGTAGTTAAACTCCTCCGAAACGGCTTGACTGATTCTCATGAAATTTTGTGTGCATATTGGGTAGGTCTGACAATCGGACAACATGTATTTTTCACCCCCCTAAATGTTAAGGGTAGTGCACCCCTAATTGTTTTTGAATTATTAGATATTTTTATGATACAGCATTAAAAAATACATACAACCCTAAATTTTCAACCCTCTACAATCAATCCCTATTTTTTTAGGGCAGGACGACGTCTGCCGGTGACAATTAGTAATTCATAATATATCGTGTCCGTTCATTAAAGCCATTAAAAAACCCAACGGGATAAGACTGTATGCAACTATAGAGAGCACGATTCATTTATTTAGATTTCTTATCGGTTTGTTCGAGATTTACGTAAAAACTACTGGACCAATTTCGATGGTCGGTAGCCAAATTTATATTTATAAAGTTATGCCCATAGTCAAAACTATAAGTAGAATACTGAGACTAGATCACCGTCTTCTATTTGTAAGGTGCCCAGAAGGCTTGCTATGTTTTCGCTAGATCGCCATGCTGATCCGTTACCAATGGTAGGCACCAGCCCTCTGACAATCTGAAGTGTCAATGAGCCGTTTTTATAAATTTTGGTAGAGGCTCATGGCCTCAGGACCTCACGGTCCAAGCGTCTCAACAGCAAAAACATATAACGTTGCATATTAGCGCCGCTTGCCTGATTCAGCTGTTTCCGCCGCCGAACCGGCTGACCTAGACGTCTTGGTATATAAAATGTTTTTTGTCAGTCTGAATGTTAATATATGTTTAACCATGACCTAAAAACACTAAGTTCATTCTGTAACATAGTATAAAAAGGAAATAACACTAATAAACTTTTTAAATGAATTACCTAACGTATTTCGATTGCCAGAAAAGAAAAATAGAACAATAAACAACGAAATATATCACAGCCACGAAATGTCAAGTACCAAGCTCCCATATCGTTGGTATTTTGCAATAACCCAGCCGATCTGGTATTCTATTTGACTTTACAAATAAATATCCATTTCCGATCCTCGAAACCGAATGCTTTTTCTTTTTTTCGGACAAGTGTTCAGTAGATGAGAAATAAACCTATCCATGTGAATAAAAATGAATGGAATGTATGTAATGACTAACATTCTTAGTTTTTATAATGTATCGTACTTCACCTTTTATGATAACTCTTTCTGCAGGCTGTCAAGCTTTAGGATGTTCTTCCTCTTACTGTCAGTGAGGCCAAAACATCGCCTACATTTAAGAATGCACTGAGAAAACACTACTTTTCCTAAAATAATTATATATTAATAGGCATAATATTACGCCTATTAATTATAGTCTTAAACAATAGACTAGTTAATATATACATGTGTATATATATATATATATATATATATATATATATTATGATATACCTAACAATCACCTACATCGCCAGATTAGATTAGGGTACCTGGATGAGATTGCTTTATTGTTTCTACCATGACAATATTGTATTTGTGTATTTTTGAAATTGTATATTTGGTGAGCAATAAAGTGTTAGCTATCTATAATTCGATTCTAGAAACGCCTCCAAATCAATAGAAGACATTTTTGTATCGGCCCGCGAGCAGAATAAATCTCACAAAAAAGTGTCTCAAGTGGGTTTTTTTTAATTTTTTTTTATTGCAGGTGTTCATCAGACAGGCAGACGGCCCACTTGATGGACAGCGGTTACCATCGCCTATGGACATTTGCAACACCAAAGGTGCTACGAATGCGCTGCTGCTCTCTTTAGGGAGCCTGGAACCTGGTCACTAATGCCGGAACACAACACAAGGTTGTTATGGCGACATACTCTAGACCAGGGGTGGTAGCCATCCAGTCGGGCAAATGCCCTACCACCTGGCTGTGGGTTGGTTTGTCCCCTCTTATATATATATAAGGGAATATAAATTCTATATCCTAAACCGGTCTCTGATTGAACATAAAGATCCCGGTCAACTCGAAATCACTGGCCGTCACAGTAAAAAGTCAGCGTGCTTATGGCAATGCTAGCCGATAGAGACATGAGACAGACGACCGCGATCTACGACATATCTTATTTTTATGCGATTGTACAAAGAACATTTGGTGTGCAAGGAAGAAACGAGCACCCGCGTATTGTCACCTTGTGACCTAGGTGCCGACAAAGAGAAATTCACACCAGCACACCTGTAGACACTTTACTACATTTTCGGCATTTAGACTTCATTTGTTTACTTCGTGATTATAAAAACAGCCCATTGTGTATTGTAATATTTTATCGTAGTCATTAGCCAGGTGTGATTCTAGGAAATTCAGTCCACGCGGCTGAGCAGACATATTGTATTTTTACAGTATAAAGCAATGCCCCAATTGACAGAATAGGCATTCGAGCGATAGCCACAAGCGATGCAGGACTTGTGTAAATTCGGTAATCTATTGCTTGACGGCCTCTGTGGTTGAGCGGGCTAAGCTTTTGTCGGCCTACCTCACTGCAACCCAGAGGTTCCGGGTTCGATTCCCGTTATAGTAAATTTCGGAAACGTACATTCTCCGTTATTTACCACGGTCTGGGTGTGTGGGATCGGCCCCAGAGTGGTCCGTTATATATTACCCATAACACAAGCGTAACTTGCTTAATTTGGGGATATACAATGTGTGTGTTTGTAAGCCGATTATTAATATTATTATTTAGTGACGGACTTTGCACGTGTTATTGGATCGTGCATTATGTTTGTACTGGTTGTGTTCAGTTATATTTGTACCTGTGTTTGTATGTTCTAATAAATTCTACAGTAATTCCAACGGCATCTTAATTCGATCCTGCAACTCGTAACAGTATACTCGTATGTCATGTGTCGCGGTGAACTATCTCGTGTCTCGCTTGCGTATCACTAAGTTTATTAACCTTTAGGTTGAAGTGTCCTAAGAACTCTCAAATATTATTAAAATTTTAATATAATTTTATCGCTGTCAAGCCTCTTCTGAAAGCCATCAAGGCCAAGATCAAAGTAACTTTAATAAAAACCTTTTAACTATGCAGCTTAGTTAAACTTAAACATCAATTAATGGTTTTTCATTAAGTTTTATAACTTGTTATCGTGCTGCAAGACATTTGCTTTTTCACACAATAACTACGAAGAGACACGTTTCAGCTGTATTGTTAAAGTAATTAATAATGCATTAGTTGTCATACTGACATTATCTTCAAAATTAATACGTGAAATAAAACACGGCAAAAACTTTGTCCCCAGTTTTACGAAAATTGCGTGGATGGAAGTATAAAATTTCTTACACTTTTTTATAGTTTATATAGAGAAGGTGTACAGAATAGTAATTTTTTTTTAATATGCATGATAAACACATTACATCAATAAAAAACATTACATACACTACCATGTATCTGACACATACACGCATATATACTCTTTTGTTTATTGTTCAAGTCAAATTAACAGTGTAGCCTTGGCGTAATCTGCGTTTACAAAAGTCATATACTAGACTATATAGTCTTTGACAACAAAACCTTAATAATGTTCAAATTTAAACTAATTACTATGGTCGAATTTCGACTACGGGCGACCACTATTAAAGAGGAAATATTTGTATTTTGTATCTTAGTAACGAATGAACTCAAACACTAGTGGACCAATTTAAAAAGTTCTTTCATCATTAGAATGCTACATTATCTCAGATTACTATATGTTATACTAGCTAGCCCCGCAGTTCCACCCGCGTGGTAATGGAAAATCGATATATTTTGGATAATTCACACTATGTCTTTATAAATTATAGCTTATGTGATATTATGATGTATTAGGTATATTACTGTAAAGTTTCAACAAAATCCATTCAGTAGTTTTTGCGTGAAAGTGTAACAAGCATACATTCTTACAAACTTTCACGTTTATAATATTTATAGGGTTTGTTACTAGAAAAACATTAAATACTGATTTTGAGTGCCGACGCCGCCTAATTGATAACATTTGACCCATCACTACAGTAAATGTATCGAGTAGCAGGAAGTAATCGGCAGAACGGAGAAAGAAAAATCCTGCGGCCGGCGGCTGCGTAAGAGGCGACAAAAAACACAGGGTAGGCATTGCCGACTGGATGGTACCACTGGTCTAGAGTATGTCGCCATAACAACCTTGTGTTGTGTTCCGGCATTAGTGACCAGGTTCCAGGCTCCCTAAGAGAGCAGCAGCGCATTCGTAGCACTTTGGTGTTGCAAATGTCCATAGGCGATGGTAACGCTGTCCATCAAGTGGGCCGTCTGCCTGTCTGCTGATCTCCTGCAATAAAAAAAAAATAAAAAAAGTAACTAAGTTTTTTTTTATATTGCAGGAGTTGAGCAGACAAGCAGACGGTCCACTTGATGGTAAGCGGTTACCATCGCCAATCGACATTTGAAACACCAAAGGTGCCACAAATGCGCTTCTGCTCTTTTAAGGGCGACTGGAACCTGGTCACTAATGCCGGAACATAACACAAGGTTATTTATGACGGCACAATCTAGACCAGGGGTGGTCGCCATCCAGTCCAGCAAATAACCTACCACCTGGCTATGGGTTGTTTTATCGCCTCTTACGAAAGGCCGCCCGGCCGCAGGACATTGTATTCTTCTACACGGATAAATAACAGTAAATGTATCAAGAAAGTTCAAGGTAGATAAGAAAATGTTTGAAAGACGACATGATGATGCTTATAGTGACAGAGGACGTATACCAAAATAGACCAGTATGAATGACTCGTATAGCGTCCACCTTAAAAGACTGGGAGAATATGAATCAAAAGAAGACACAAGACACGTCACAAAACTCAAATGTCATAGGAAACTGCGGCGATATCGACGCATGCCCAAAGTTATCGCAATGCTAGAAGAGGCCAAGCGGGATTTTGGGATTTACTCGAGCGTGGCAGAATAACATAAGGGAGAAACGTTGCACCCTATTATGTACCCCCACCATATATGAACCATTCATATAGGGTAGGGGTATTTTATATTCTTAATTTTTTTTCAAACCATCATGTTAAGGAAATTCCTCCACAAAATTTTCAGAATATGGGTCAGCACTACAAAGAAATCAAGCTGAACCGTCTGTATATTAATCTGACGCGCTTGAGTATTTCAATGTTACGTTTTTGCATTTTCAACAATCGGCCATGACTTTTGGTCGCGTTCAAATCGTCAGTATTTTGAATAGGAGTTCTTTTAGGATTTACTTAAGGTCTCTTTTGAATATCTGACGCACTTGAGTATTTATGTGCAACACTTTTTTTTAAACCTGTACACGCTCCCACCAGCGAAAGCACATACATAACAAAAACTTTTTACTTTTAGCATTAATCTTCACATTTCAAAAACTATAGCTTCTCGCAGTTTATACTCTTTATTTACCTATTGGTGACAAAAAACTGGTTCTGCATAAAATATGGCGTATTGCGTATTAAGTATTGTATGCAGTATCTTAATACTGCACATATAATTGGATAAAGATAAGCAAATAAATAGGAATAACTCATATAATTTATTTACAAAATTATTGTATTACATACATTTTAGCAATGAAAGGCAATCTTCTCAGAAACACACTCAATACTTACACACCTAGGAGCATGCACGTCTGTACTCTAATGTATTCAATTCTAGTTTATTGAAGCAAATGATTAAAACCTCAGTTCAACGTGGGGTAATACAAAGTTGCAATTATTGTTTTATGTCATGCGAGCCAATCTTATCTATACTAACATTATAATGCTGAAGAGTTTGTTTGTTTGAACGCGCTAATCTCAAGAACCGCTGGTCCGATTTGAATTTTTTTTCAGTGTTGGATAGTACATTTATCCAGGAAGACTATAGATTACATATCATTACGCTAAGACCAATACGAGCGGAGCACCAATGAAGATTGTTTCAAAATAGGGGTCTTTTTTACAAGCTTTTATTCAACTTGCAATGGACGTAAGTATGTAAGTTCGGGTGGAATCTTGCAATTTAAAAATTTAACAATGTCCCGGTTTCCGATTGAGCTGAAATTTTGCACGCATATGTATATCACGTGACAATGCAGTAATATGATACCATGGAGCTGATTTGATGATGGAGTCGGAAGGTGGCCATACGAACTCCTGTACTTAACAAGATAAACCCGTCGAGTTTGGGCTTGTTTTACGCGTCTTGGCTAGCACTCTGCCGCTATGTGATATCCAGAATCTCAAAAGTTTGTATAAAAACATTTTGTAAAAAAAGGTTGCTTAAAAACCTTTTAAAAATATCATTTTTTTTCTTTTAAACTATTCCACGCGGATGAAGTTGCGGACAGGAGCTAGTAATATTATAAATATTATTCGCGCATGAGGAGGCTTGAAATAGCTTCAATGAGTTTGAAATAAAGATAAAGATATTGCAAAAATTAGCATATTCAATATTAGATTACTTGGGATAAATGTTTTGTTTTGACGTCTTTGCGTTTAACAAATTACTTGAGCGTGATACCTATTTGTTACGAGGCCGTATCCTTTGTATGAAAGAAGTAATAATAACTGGCTATAATAACTTCATAGAACAAATACAACCAAAGCGTAAAAGTATATATTTTTGAAGTGAAACTTCTTTATAGCTTGTATTAGGATTTTTCACAAAAAGCGTTAAGGCGTGGAGGGCGTAGATGGTTGCGTGGTGAGAGGCGGTAGCGGCGGAGGGAGAGAAAGGCTGACGGCCGATTTTTTGGATTTTATTTTATAATATATTTGATTAAATATTTTAAAAAATCGGGTTCCAGGATTTAGATGAAATTATATTTGTATGTGCTCAAGGAGATCCCAGGATTTTTCAGATTCACGAATTGACTGGATAGGTGGCGCCGTTGAACACCTCTTTAACGCTGTTACTGATTTTGTTGAATTTTTTGTGTTTTGAATTAGATTCGAGAATGCTTTACATTGACAATTGGTCCGGGTTGATGGCGCTGCGATCGGTTTCTAGATTTTTAAATTTTAAGGACAAGGCAACGTCTGCCGGGTACAGTATTTAATGTTTAGTAGTAAATAAAGTAAATAAATAAAACTTACCAATGCGTAGACACAGTGCGTGCAAATGAACCCAACAATGATGGTACCAAGTGCTCCGGCTGCGAGACCTGATTTCTTGAAGGCAGCAGGCATAGCCAATATGCCAGAGCCAAGAGAGGACTTGAGAAGGTGGACAAGCGAACCGATACTCCTATAACAAGAGATATACATAATGTAGTTCTGATGATAGAGCCATGATGGAATCATATCTTGATTCCAACTCGCTGGGCCAGCTCGACTAGAATGGCACCATGGTCTCACAGAATATCGATAGATATGGTTTTCTTAGTGATTAAACTGAACTAATCGTTTTTAGTCTGGTATGTGAGAATTTCGTTGACCCACTCAGTTCACTCTTCGGAACTGTGTACCCACTTCACTGTTCGGCTGATGGCTCTCAATTCTAAGAGCTATCAGCCGAACGCTATTAGCGATGGTGGAAGGGACCATGGCAACACATTAAAGTTGTAGTTGTCATTGTCGTTGCCACGACGATGTATTTGTTAGTAGCATGCAACGGTGGCGCCAATAAAACGTGACTGGAACGCCATCTATTCAGATATATTCGTCTATCACATGAAACAGTACTTTCTTCTAGATACAAAGTACTCATGTCCTATTGTACACCCCTGAGAACATGTATTCAAAACTTCGTATGCGATCTATTTCGCAGTTAAGGCGTGAAAATGTTACAAACAAACTCACATTCGTATATATAATATTAGTTAGTATTAGAATTTATTTGACTACTACCTTTGTCAGTAGCAGAACAAATTATTCAAAAAAATATATAAAAATTAAATACCAATAAGTTTTGTATAGCTAGTGACTTCCTAAATCTTATACTAAATTATAAAGCTGAAGAGTTTTTTGCTTGAACGCACCAACCCCAGGAACTTTTTCAGTGTTAGATAGCCCAAGCGGCTTTATATGATCACGCAGATCATATCAGCAGATAATCAGACCAAGAGGAGCGGAGCACCATTGAAGAATGTTCCAAAATGGGGGGCAACGAGAACAAATTCCACGCGGACGACTCGTCGAAGCAGCTAGTTTAGTATAAAGAAAAAATAAAGAAAGAAAAACTTTATTTGAAGAAATAGCAACGTAATTAAATATCTTATACATTATTATACAGAGAGCAAAATTCTGAGAATTTTATAGATATACCTATAACAAAGCTTGGCTAGATTAACATTTTTTAACTCGGTATTTATTCATTTAGTTCACGTTGCTGCTAAAAACAGTGCTGAATTTTTTAGGCTGTTTTATTCATTATTCATCGTAGACTAGTGTTATTACCGCTCAAGTCTACATCTAAGTCTACATGTGTATACAAACATTTGTATGATCATAGATCAAATACAATGAGACCAGACCAATTAAATTTGTTATCTCATGTATAACTGCTATTTGTATTTTTACAAATAAAAATAATTTATTCCATTTCGGACGGAGTTTTCACAAGGGTTTTTTAATGTTACTGAAACGATATACTGGATCAACTGAAAGGTGTTGTTGATCCAGTATGGGAGGATAAATCCTCATGAATAAAGTATAGATATAACCAAAATGTACTTATACATAAGTTCAACATTTTTTTTAAATTTGAAATGAAACGATTCAACATATTATTATATGTTTGTAACGAATTAACTCAAAAACTATTGGACTTATTTCAAAAACTCACATTTCACACACTTACGGGATTTTTCTAGGGATTAGAACAAAGCGACGAGAGGTGAGACCACGAATAGGAACCAGAGTCAAATCGCCGACTTGTGTGGAGACTCGACTACTCAATACTCCACTAAAACCACCCTCCTCCCATGTGCTCCGCGTTGATGGCAGGAAGAGCGTGAGACTTAGAACGTAGTTACGCACATGCTGATCCTAATGCATCACTGCTCGAGAATGCCCCGGGAAAGGCAAACTCACTACCATCAGAAGGTTTTTTTGAGGAGGGAAAATGCTACCGATTTACGCACAGACTGGGTCGTTGCTAGCGAATGACACACGTCGGTCGGGGGAGGTATCACTGCAGCAATTGTATGCTCTTGACAGTGACCCGCCCGCTATCGACTCAGCTAGTGTGGAAAGACTCAGAGGAAGCTGAAACGGGCAAGCAACCCCAATACCCACTAAAAACCCCCTCCTCCCTGACGACCCTGCGCTTTGGTTTGTGAAGGAAAGGCTGAGGCTTGGAACATAGTTACGCCCAGCCGATCCAGCGCAACAAAGTGCCTGGAGTGTGCCCTGGGAGAACACACCCCACTTCGTTAAACGGGGGTCGATGGTCCCTTGCTTTCCTAGCTAGCTAAGGGCCCCCTGTAACGGAACCTAACTCAGGGCGGGAAGTAGTGCGCGTACCTGCCTCTCCGGATGCCAGCTGAAGGCCGGCGACCTCGAGTAGACGTATTAGCACGCGCTGCAGGACTCCTCTCCCTATCGCGTTCTGCGGCCTCCTTGAGAGACGTTACTGTCTCACAAAAAGTGACCGTAGCCCCCCAGTTGTCGCTGCTCTGCAACATGGCCTTAACCAGGTCGCAGAGCGAGTCGACCGGACCTACGTGTGTCTCAAGGTCGACACGCTGCGGCGCCCACGCAGCGCACTCGACTAGCGCACTGGCGACAGTCCGGGGAAGGAAAGCAACCCACAATGCGATACAGATACTTATCGAAACAATCTGTGTCCGGTAAGTATCTGCGTCGTCCTGAAGGTCAGGGTGTCGCTGGTGCGGTGAACCCATTCCGTCAGCTGTGGCCTGATTGCATCCACCGTGTAGTCGTAAGGTGCCCGCCCGCCCAGAGAAGGCTGGATACGATTCCTCGCTGGCTCGCCATACTCATCCGTTGTCCGAGGAAGGAACCAGCCCTCATCCATCAAAAAAATACAATTAAATATGGAAAACAAAATCAAAAAAGAACTTACGAATTAGGATGTTCCACTTTTCTGTGTTCAAATGGATTGTATTCTTTTTCATTGATAACTTCTTTGGACCCTAAACTCAACGTTGATTGAAATCCTGGATTTGAGGCTAAATTTGCCCTGAAACAAAAAAATGACATTATTATTTTATATTCTTTATTAGCAACTAAATAAAATATGTCACGACACATTATGAATTGTTAAAACGTAAGACTAAAAGGAATATAAATATATCAAATTTTATTATAATCCGTTGATATCCAAATCCACGGATTCAAAACATCACATATAAGCCGCGCGCAGGTTTGTCGATGTTACTTACTATTATTGTAAATACTTATATAAGGTGTATACAATAATAAATTTATTGCAACAAATATTTATGTAACCTTTTTTGTTAACCCTACTGACACCATCAACGCGTGACATCATAAGGCAATCGGCAAACCTTCTGCGCACGGGTAGAACATACAAAGACATTCATATTTGTAAATTAGTGTAAGTAACAGGTTCGAATTATATTCAAATATTAATGCCGTAAACTTAATAATAAACTTCGTTCGCGTAGCCATGGCCTGTTTGCTAATGATTTGCAACGGTGGCCCCAAAAAAACACGACCACAGCCTCATTATTTTGGCTATATACGCTATCCCATGGAATCGGTGTTATTTATTGGAGGAAAAGTTATCCTAAGTGGTGAGCCGACATATAAGGTAGGTCTATATCGATTTTCAATTAAATTCTTTCAGTAATTTTTGGACACAATTACAAGTAAATTACCACAACAATATTTGATATTTCTAATATTGTCTTTCCACAGAATATTGGACCATCCAGCTCGAAGGACCACTTACTGTTAGATAATTAAACAGTGAGAAAAGTTGTGGGGGACGTTTAATGAAGAAGTCATTTTGAGTTGAAGAGAAATTTATTAATAATGTCGTCACATATTAAAAATTAGATTTTAGTGTTGCCATGTTTAAATGTGAATTTTACGTTTTTTATGTCTTGAACTATTGTCGCAGATACTCTAACAGACAAAACGACAGAAATTCTATAATAAAACTTGCGGTTTCGTAATCTACGGTTCAGAAATAACCCCTATGTTATATTTTCATTTTATGATTAATTATATAATATAGATTCGATACTCCGAACAGATTATTTCTAAATATACATTATATCATTTTGTTATAATCATTGATATTTATGAATACAAGGATAAATCTTCTTATTTCATGAGTTCAGCAGACAGTTACCATAGCCTATGGAGATTTGTAACACAATATGCTGCTGCTCTCTAAAGGGAGCTGGAACCGGGCCACTGATACCGGAACACAACTCAAATTTGTTATAGCGACATACTCTAGACCAGGGTGGTAGCCATCCAGACAGGCACTACCACCTGGTTGTTTTGTCGCCCCTTACAACAGGCCGCCCAGCCGCAGGAAACTGTATTCTCCGTTCCTGCACGGACAATCTACACTTACATAAACAGTGTCATATGATCGGAAGGTAGCATGTACAAAAAATAACTTACGTTGAATTGAAATTGTCCAGGACAATAGTCCCTTTTTTATCCTCGTGCCCCATGTCGGTCTGTATTCTGGAACAAACACATAAATTAATTAACCCATTGTTTAACATACCGCAACTTTTTGTCCAACGTGTATTTAATTGTTGTGTAATCAGGCTTGGATTGTATAAAGCTTGCATTGATATTATGGATCTACCCGCAAATTCATCGGTTGATCGAATAATAGAGAGTAAAGTTCGGCACAAACGACCGACCACAGACACAGGTTGCGGTGGTCAGTGGAAAACAGTTGACATGTTTCATATTTTTGTAGGGGCTCGCCGCACACTAGTGGCCATCAATGGCTGTAGTCGGTGACCGGTTTGCGCGCCATGTTAATTGGATTGCAGGAATTTCTTTCTATAATGATTTAGGTATATTCTCATACGTTAGGGTGCAGTCATTAATACAGCCTCGTCTCGCAAGGCAACTGTTCTGATTTATTATGTATATTGTTACAATTTTGGGTACATGATTGACACATTCGACAGTAAAATCTAAGATAAAATTTCAAAATCAAGCGCCAAAATTGCCAAAACTTTACTATTCTCATGAAAAGTATTGTAGTATTCTTTTCTATACCTAGATAACACACTTGTTGCAGGAGATACGTACATTATTCATGGGTTTTACATTATAAAAAAAACATATTTAAGTGTTCCCGAACTGAAAGTGTTGATAAGTGAACACGCTAAGTTGCTCTCGCGGCTAGCCGCGTATAGTATGAATCTCTACAGAATCGAGTTTAAGGGCCTAGATACATGGAAACTACATTATAACGCTTTCACGTTAGTATTTTGATCTCACATCGGACCATCGAAATCTGCTCGTCGTGTCCGCGTCCGATTATAAGCCACTGCGAAAGGCTCTCGTGCGACGACCGCGTAACGTTCACATGAACTGGAGCACCGTACAAAACAGCTGGCGCGGATCAGCCCGCCCGCAGTGAGGACGGCAGGTTGAAATTCACCGACGTACGGAGACAGACGACGGCGTCTCAGACGCCGCCAATCATGATCTCTCTACGTTCCTTTGAGGGACGCTAGGAGTCATAGCCCCCATAGAATAGATTAGGCGTGCTGCTAGGAAGTTTCTTACGCCGTTTCTTTCCTCCCAGCCATAATACGTTGTGAAACGGCAGCAAAATAGCGTAGGCCGCCGCGAATAGCCGATCCCGGTCCGCCGGGATCCTTTCCCTCGGGCTTTTTATATTACCTACCAGTCGCCCTTTCTTAATTAATTAATTATATCGCCCTCTAGTCGGCATCATGAGATTCATCCTCCTTCCATGGCAACAGTTCAGCCGAGTAAATCCCTCTAGGGAGCTTTCCTCGAGCTGATTTCTGCTCAGTAAATTTGTAAGGTCTTTGGACCGACAACATACAGTCCAATTTAAATAAAAACCTTAGTATAATTCACTATCTTGCTTACGCACTACAACGTTTTTGGATATATAAATTCACAGAATTTACTTACGAAAAATCAGTGTAACACAAAACTTACAAAAAAAATACGATTGTTTCACAAAAAAAATGTATACATATCTATATACAAAATAATTATTTTACTAAAAACTCTTTTTTTATGAAATGTTGTCTGAATCACAATTTTATTATGGAAAATTCTTATTTTTTTTATTAAGTTTTTGTAATACGCATTTGTCGTATGTAAATTCTATGAATTTATATTTTCAATGTGGTAATATGTGAGCAACATAGCGATAGGTAAAATAGGAGGCTCAAGGCAAGAAGAGAAACTTTAATAGGCTCATATTATAATATTGCAGCTTTATGAGGTAATAATACTGTTTACTCGTAATATTCAATATCCACGTTATTATACAAGTACGTTGTAAATTCGTGGAATTTCAATATCACCTAAAGAAACCCAGTGCGTCTTTTCATCTCAGACAATTCATTTTACGTCAGATGGGTTTCGAATTTTTGTTATAAATTTTTTTAATCAGATTTTGTTATGTTCGAGAATAATTACAGTGTTGCTTCTTGATTTGTGTATAAAAATTTTGTTAATGTTGTATGTACCTATATTAAGTTTTGGTTGTTTATAATTAATTTTATCTGAGTGTAGTATAGAGATACGAGTTATTGGGTTAAGTGTATGGAGGTTGGCACTGAAAATCAGCGCGCACTTTTGTCGGGATTTTTATTATTATTTCGATGCAGCACAATGCCGAATTGCCAACCTCGTTGACTAAAATACTCGACGTACAAGCATTATTTATTTATTTACTACATAGCGTGAACTCTATATAACGACACAGAAGGGACTGTGTATTTTATGGCGTTATAAAGAGTAGTCGTTAAATTGAGAAAAGTCTGTTTTTTTTGTCTGCTGTCTTTACTGCACCAGAAATGTAATTGTTTTTTAAAATTTATTTTATTCATATCTCGCAATATTGAGACATCTTAGTGTTAAAGGAATTTCGGAACTTTTTTCAACTTTCGGTATGTATGATGCCGACAGTCGAGTTTATTACGGGCTAGGATAATAAAGCGCTAAAAGAACGTACACAGCTGCGCAGTTTTTATTACTTTTGGCAACTTAGAAGGTAATTTTCATTACTTAATTATTGTCGTTATTGAAAGTGGATTTAATGTTATATAGAGTGTAGCATTATATATAGAAAAACAAGCTTAAGCAACCAAAACCAAGTGATTTCGACGTTTAAGGGAGGGTCGTTAAACCGAGTGACGTTACATGGAGTTTGCACTGTACATGTTTGTGTTTTTACACGTATTGTGACTGTATTATTTATACCTTCGTCTTTTTTAAGTCAATAAATATTTTTCTATCTAGTTTATACAAAATAAGAAGCAATTTTATATTTAATCGTTTGGAAAATAGATTTAAGAAGCGTGAGCTGATTGTTTGTTGCTTACATAATAGCGACCCTTATTGGTAACATTATAAATCGGCTATGCTTCAATAACACGATTAATGAGATAAAACATTTTTCAAACCTTTTCCGATTTTATTTCTCAAAATCCCGTGTTATATTTATAGTAGAGTCAGTAAAAAAATTATTCTTTTGTATATAATTATTTTCTGAATGTCAAAAAAACACTCTTCTAATATTTAAATTTATAAGATAACACATTATTGAAGCAAAAAGTGGAATGACTGTCTTGGGTATTCGATATTTTAAGCAAATTTCAAAAAATGATGTTTCTTAAAGTGCGCAGCTGGTTGCTCATATATTTGTTCTACGTTGATTGGTGTGGGCCCTGTGGGCGATACCCTGATCGTTGTAGGTATAGAAGTTAAACACAGTGGTGAAAACTTATAATAAGTCACTTTTACATAACAAATACGTGTGCACCCGGCTACAACCAAAATGGAAGAAGAAACAAAATGCAACGACAGTGTTGCAAGTTAAAAATAATATTATGTTATGTTGGTGATGCCAACACTAAATTCGTAATGAATACGGATTTAAATGAATAAAGTTGCGGGATTCCCATACAAAAAAAAACAGGTATAAGACGGTTCATTTTTATCTTTAAATTTGGATGAATCAACCAAACTGAATCATGTAAATATTAACGTGAATAATTCAATGTCATGGATACCGTTGTATTCTTTTATGGAAGTGCCTTTGAACCAAATAATCAAGTGGTTGAGTTTATTTGATCCGCTTAATCCTATACTAATACTAGCGGCCCCGGCAGACGTTGTCCTGCTCTGAAAAAATAAAAATCTAGGACCCGATCCCAGCGCCACCTATCGGTTCCAATTATGAATTTAAACCATCCGGGCCCACCCACTCAAACACACAAAAACAAAATCACCAAAATCGGTCCAGGTGATTAGGCGGATTCTAGAACCCGATCTCAGCGCCACCAGAGAGGGCAGGTTCCAAAGGGACCGTATATCCTATTCTATGTCCGTCTAGTGGTTCTAAGCTATCTCCCTACCAATTGTCATTCAGTCAAATCGGTATAGTCGTTCTTGAGTTATTAATAGTGTAACTAACGCGACTTTCTTTTATATATATAGATATAAAGTTAAAGACCTTGCTTGTTTGTTTGAACGCGCTAATCTCCGGAACTACTAGTCTGATTTGAACATTTTTTCAGTGTTACATAGCGCATTTATCGAGGAAGGCTGTAGGCTATATATCATCGCTCTAAAACTAATAGAAGCGGAGCACCAATGAAGAATGTTTGAAAACCGGGGGTTTTTTCAAATTCTTTTTTAACTATTACACGCGGACGAAGTCGCAGGCAGAAGCTATATAAGCATAATAATGATATTAGACAAATCAACTAGATCAATAAACTTGATTGAAAGGCGAAATACTGAAAAACACGATGGTAGGTATTCAATGACATTGAATGATTCGATGTTATATTTACACATGTGATTTTGGTTGCTTGATCTAAATTGAAAGACAGAAATGATTCGTCTTATATCGGCTTAGCTAAACCTATAAAAGTATAATTAATTTATCTAATCTTGGTCAAGACTATCGAGTGTTTACTCCTTTTACCTTCTCACCGTGGCATTTTCATAAACACTATATATAAAACCTGGTCGTCGACCAGAACTTGTTTGTTTTACGCCAAGGATTGAGATAATAAACATCATGAATTTAAAGTGGCGTACGGTTTACACGGCGTAGTTAATAAGGGCTTCGCACAGTTAAGAAACTGCGTGGAAACTTCCATTCGAGTCTTTTGTAATGTGCTCAAGGATAAAAGGTCGATTGACCTGGTTTTTACAAAGTAAATATAAGTTATGTAGACAAAATTTGTAATAAGTTGTTGTGAAGGTAATTTTTTTTGGGTTCGTCATATCCATAATTATCTATACATGCAATAAAACTGTAGAGGTTGAATTTCTGTATAGAGAAAAAAAATATCCAAGTCAGGGTAAGAAGTGAAATAGAACAAATTTAGTTTTTTTTTTTAATCGGCAGACATACACACACACTGCATATCCCCAAATTAAGCAAGTTACGCTTGTGTTATGGATAATATACAACGGACCACTCTGGGGCCGATCCCAGACACCCAGACCATGGTAAATAACGGAGAAAATACGTTTCCGAAATTTACTATACCGGGAATCGAACCCGGAACCTCTGGGTTGCAGTGAGGTAGGCCGTCAAAGGCTTAGCCAGCTCAACCACAGAGGCCGTCAAGATGTCAAGATGTTTTTCAATTTTTTGTTTCTCAGTTTGTACCTACGGGTTAATTTCAAAAACGATCTTCCCAATTTAAATGAAATTTTGTATGGTTGTAGCCTATATCCTGGTCAACATATGGAATACTTTTGATCCAGAACAATTAAAGAGTTCCCGTGGGATAGTTTAACTACTTAATTCTCCCGTGTAAGTCAGCTTTAGTGTTTAAAACATGGTACAGTTCATAGTTATATATTGTAGTGTACACATTGCTCACATAGGAGCATACAAGTATATGTATATAACAAATATTAAACTATAATACATGAAAGCTGATACTGACAAATTTCAAAAGGAAAATTAATTATCTAATATATAAAATTCTCGTGTCACAGTTTTCGTTGCCATACTCCTCCGAAACGGCTTGACCGATTTTGATGAAATTTTTTGTGCTTATCCGGTATCTATGAGAATCGGCCAACATCTATTTTTCATCCCCCTAAATGTTAGGGGTAGTCCTAAATTTTTTTATTTTATTTTTTAGACAAAATTTTTAATTTCTATTTTTTTATGATACAACATACAAAAATACATACAACCTTAGATTTTCAACCCTCTACGATCAACCCCTATTTTTTACCGGGCAGGACGACGTCTGCCGGGACAGCTAGTGAATATATAATAATGTCAAAGTATATCTATTTATAATTGAGGAATTCGTCCACAAGGTAAAACACCGTATTTGGAAGCCATTCTTTTAATTCAGTTTTAAATTTATTTATCCGGAACTTCACATAAGCTCCATACAAAATAATATGTCAAAATTTAATCGATAGTGAGGCAAATTAATGAATAGTAAGATATAGGAGATGACCATACAACCATCATGTAGTGACGAGACAAAGAACATTGTATCAATTAAAACTATACTCTATACTACAAAGTAAGAACATTTTCCGTATGATTTAATAAATAACTTCCGACATGGATAAATAAATGATATAATGATGGTGACTATATTATGCGCCGGCGCTAATTACCTGTATGTCATTGGTATGTCATTCATTGTTTATTCAAGAAAATAAATTCTTTGTCGTTTACACAATCTGATAAACAATAGAACCTCTTTAAGTCAAACAACGATAAGTCGAAAAACTCTCAAATTCGAAAAAAAAATGTCCCTTCCCTTCAACCCCAAAACCTCCGTTGCTCGAAATCTGAACTCTTTAAAAGTCGAAATAATTAGTGACTCGCTATAAGCAAATTGAGTATTTATTTTCTCTCTATATATCGAAAAAATAGATTGTACCTCTGTAACTCGAACAATATTTGATTTTGCAACCTTGACAACTCTGTTATTTGAATAAATCCTAACCTCTAAAAGTCGAATGTTTCCTTACAAAATTCAGGACGATAAAATAACATAATACCGATCTTTATACCAAACGCGCGTGATCGTGAGAAATGTATATCCCCCTTATAGTGTGATGGAAAGCACACAGCTTTGAGAAAGCTTTGTCAAATTTGTATATGGCACCTAAAACAGAAGAATAATGAGCTGAGATAGAAATTCATTTAAATAATTCCCTAGAAGTCCCCGTAGGGGTGTTGTTCTACCCTGAATAAAAATCTAGAGCGCGATCGCAACGCCACCTAACAGTTCGAAATTCTAAACCATCCGGCGACTACCGGCTACTCAAACACACATAAAAAAAATCTTCAAAATCGATAAAGTCGTTCTCAAGTTATGCGCGTACATAAATTTCCTCGATTCATTTTTATTCCTATAGTTAAAATAAACTGTATCAGCTTTATATTTACCTCTCTACTTCATTAAGAATAAAAATGGTTGTTTTATAATTCAACATATGCGACGAGGGTTTCGTTCTATATTACGTGTTTACCACCCTACTTCTCTATTCTACTTTATAAGTTTTCTAGTAAGTGGCACGCAATGCTTACATAGTAGAAAAGTATATTGACATCCTTCAGTATCTGCATAATTGAGTCTGTTTGTATTAACTACTAGCTTCGCGACTTTGTTCGCGTGGAATAGTTAAAAAAATAAGTTAAAAAACCCTGCGATTTTAAAACATTCTTCATTAGTGCTCCGCTCCTATTGCTTTTAGCGTGATATAGCTTATAACCTTCCTCGATACATGGGCTATCTAAAACTGAAAAAATATTCAAATCAGTAAATCCTGTGATTAGCGCGTTCAAAGAAAGAAACAGAGGAACAAACTTATCAGCTTTATATATTATATAATATATAAGATAAAACTCTCTCACGGACACCACATCCTGTCAAAATCTTCGCTTCTATTATTTTACGTTGCAGAGAAATTACTTTCAGTCTGTTTTAAGCTGTTTAAGTAATTAAAGCTTTTTAACTATCCCACGGGAACTCTTTATTTTTTCGGAATCAAAAGTTGACTAAGAATTTAAGCTATCAACATAGAAAATTTCATGCAAATCGGTCCAGTCGTTTAGTCGATTAGCCGGTACAAACAGACAGAGAAACAAAAAATTTGAAAAAAAACTAAACTAGTTCTATTTCACTTCTTACATCTCCCTGACTCGGTTCCAGAATTTTTTCATTGTACAGAACTTTGACCTCTACAATTTTATTATATGTAATATAGATGTAGTGTAACTATGTCTTATTATACCTATAAATAGGATTGTATTACGTGACATTCTACTCATAAAGCAAATCGTGATCTTTTAAAAGTAATAAAATATGCGCAGCTTGCCTGATTTATTGTATGATACCTCATTTGAAGCAAGTGCACAAATGTTAGTAACTTATTACAAACGAGAATGTTTTTAAGGTGGATAGGCGTTTATCTTTCATACGATATATAGCGTATACATCGAGAAACATATCCTATGTATAAAAAAATATAATTGCGAAAGTTAGTAAGAATGTATGTATGTATATCTACTCTTTGTTGTTAATCTTTCACGCAAAAACTACTGAATGGATTTTGATGAAACTGCACCACAATACAATTATAATAATAAATAATAATTTATTATTATATAAATATAACGATAAAAGTCTTTGCCTGTTACACCGGATCATAACATGATCGTAGTAAAAAGGTATCAGGCAGACTAAAATTTTTGAAACTGGGTATAATAAGACGCGGTAAATTCATATGCATGACTAACTGTTACTGACGACTTCGTCCGGGTAGAATTTAATTTAATTTGTCTTTCGATGTGGCGACGGTGGCGACGTGTGTAGGCCTTGTCTAAAATATAATAAGCCTCAGTTACTCTTTATAACATTAGCTATCAGCCAGTAAAAGTCCCGTCCAAATTGGTCCAGCCGTTTCAGAAATTAGCTGGATCAAGCAGACAGAAATACAAAAAAAGATATAAGTACCGTATATGCTTTCTAATGCGTTTAGTAATTTCAAACAGACACTTCAATTTCATTTATTTGTATTGATTAATTAAGATGAATTCAACGAATGTCGGAAACATGCAACAAGTGATTTTATAGGTATTAATGTTAAGTAATTCTTGGCAATGAATTCATATAATTTACATTTTGCAAACTGGAAACTAAAGATTTTATGGAAAATTCTATTGTATTGCATGTAGGTACTGGATCGATACGAACGCTGTAGATGGCGTACGGCATGACGCTGTACGCGACTGATTAATGTTTGTTATGAAAATGTACGAAAATGGTCTTTACACAGGCCTAAGGCCGTAATTTGATCTGTAGGTGCAGCAGTGAGGTATCAGTATGCTCGGTATACGTGGTACCGAAAACTTACCTATTGCCTATATTTCTATGAGCGTTCTAATATACACTTGGTGTCAATGCGATAGCGGCATACACGCAACATTTTATTACTTTCTACAACATCTTGAAGGTACCAAGTAAAACATGACAAAATATAGCAAGATACTTGGATACTTTACATATTTTTCTAAAGCTATATAGACATGAAGACTATATGAAGGCAAGTGCATGGGTATTGAAATATAAGTATGTGTTACAAAAAAACTTCATTTTAAAAACCTACTTCAAAAACTAAAAAATATAAAATAACTTATTTCTAAAGCTATTTTTAATAATAATATCTTATTTTTAATTAATACACTACGTTAAAAATCTTAAAGTCGGTGTAAAGTAAAACATAAAAATTACTACATTTTGAAAATTACTAAGCACCGACTTTAAGATGATATTTTCTAAAACATGCAACTTGCGTTGATTGACCTTGAACGTGGCGTTTAGTAAAGTAGTGCTGATCATACCTGTTGCTGTTGTAGCACCTATACATAAAGACAGTCCACTGCTAAGGGGTGTTTCATTCAGTACAACACCTCCGAACACAACATTTACATTTGTACTCATCAATTTTAACTTATATATATGAGACCTTTAAAAATGATCCCCAATGTTTGAATTCAATTAAATTAAATTTGTTAAATAAGTAGTTTGAATAAAAACTTGAATTGAATTTAACCAGCGTTACTTGTGTCGCAATTATTATTGTAAAAAATATCCGAATAAACGCTAAAACCGTGTAACTGAATTTACATAATAATGTAATATAAATTCTAGATATCTTACATACAAAGTAGCATCCTTTGCTCAAGGAAATAAACAGCGAGATAAAAATCAAATAACCATATAAATATATAATGTATACAGTTTCATTACTTTTGACTTTGTAAAGATAAGTACTTAACTTTCTTCGATTAAAACAACCTTTTTTGCCTTAAACACTTTCCCGAAACGACTTTCTTGTATTTAACTTGTCAGGGAGTAATTATTCTTATTAATCTGTTATATTTGATGAGTGAAATATGCTTCAAATAAAAGTAAGAAAAAGACACTCGTTACGCCAAATGTGCAGAAGGCAATAGTTAGTTTTATTAATTAAAACTAATTAATAAAACTAAAGTTTTAAAATTTAGTGTATTAATTAATTAATAAAACTAAGTTTTATCGTACTACTTTTTTAGTATTTAACATTGCATGTTAAGTAATAAAAAATATATAAGAAAAAATTAAAGACATTGCTCATTACTATCAAAAAGCAAGCCATTATTGAGTAATTGCTACTTAGTGGCATGTGTGTTACATGCTGAAATATCATAAGTCTAATTGTTGTTTAGGAGTATGCTTAAACTAGCATTCTTATTGCGAGCCATTTATTGTTGCTGCTTATTGCTGCGTGTCGGCATTCTTATAATCATGCTTCATTGTGAGTATGAGCATGTATTCGTCACTTTTATTATTCAAAATACATATTTAATCTAAACCTTCTATGTGCACATCTATACACTAATTAATACTAATAATAATATTATAAACTTAGTATTTTGCAACACTGAATTGTGACTTACTCATTCGTTTTGTGATTTACATAGGACAGTACGTATAATAAACTAATCAATAAATATCAGTGTGTGTAAAACAACACAGTAAACTTGTAATAAATATAAAAATACTACTCAATGTGTATTAATAAAGGTGTTCAACGTCTGCCGAAACCGCTAGTAATATAATATTTTTTATTTTATTTAATATAATAAAATTCTGTAAATCTAAACATACAGTGTCTGTAAATTGAAGCTACTCAAAACAACCAACGGGAATAGACTATATAAATGGTATGTATGACGCTCTGTTGTTCGTGCCTGGGGTAGGCAAGGGATCCACGACGCTCCCCTCCCGTCAGAGCCGGCGGCGGCGTCTGAGAGTCGTCCATGACGACCTCCAGGCGCCGTAGGCTACGGCCGTGCGAGCGACCGGCGGGAAAACCGGACCCGCCGGCACATAAAGGTCGGAGAGGAGGGACGCGCACCGACCCGCGCGCCCTCTCTCACCTCGCGGTGAGGTAAAGAAGCCGGAGAGACCCAAATCTCCGGCTACCAAATGGAGAGGCCAGCCCGCAAGGGGCCGGCCACCGTCCGTCCAGGCTGGTGGTGAATGCGCGTGCGAGCCCACAGCCTGGACAAAGGACTCTCGTGATCGCTCAGGGGTTTTAGTGGGTATCCCTAACCGCGGCGTGGCAATAGCTCCCCACAACTCAACGTGGGGTGCTAGTGCCACCCCGACCCGGCGAATCCCACACACGGGCCGCGACCTTTCCCTCTCGCGCGGCCTACGGTCCTCAAACGGATTTCCCCTGGAAAAAAAAAGGCAAGGGACCTGGCGTGAAGTTATGTATGTATGTATGAGAATACAATGCATTTTTTAAATTCCTTGTCTGTTATTTTGTCTGTTTGTTCGGGTTTTACATAAAAACTACAGGTTCCATTTTGATGTGGAATTTTTCCAAGAGCGATTTGATGTTGTTTGGGTGCATATAAAATAGCTTATTCCGACACATCCGGACTCCCGCGGGAATTTCAAGTCCAGCGTAGAAGTCGCGCGCATATCCTTGTAATATTTATAAATTACCTACTTTAATTAAAATATGAATTACATTATTAATTTATTGTCATTAATGATCACAATCTTAATTGACGAAGTTACGAAGTGTAATGAAGAAGTCGATTATAATTTTTTTGACTTTCTCTAATTCCTTGGAGTCCACTCATATCAGAGCCTGACTCATCAGTGATATGATAATAATGGAACCAATTGGAGATTGTAACCTTCGATATCTTAATTATAGCTTTTATAATAATTACAATTAATAATCAAAATTAACTAAGTCATCAATAGTACAAGCTATTATAAACTGTGTAACAAAACGCTGCCAGATGGGAGCGCGCCCAGAAGCCTGGCTGCATTGCCACGCTGTATGGCGATGCTTATTTGTTGGGCGAAATATAAACCAGCCTTTTGATCACGGGCGGAATCAAAGAGTTTGTTGCAAATCTCTTCCCACGGACCTAATGTTTCAACTCCAAACGGCACAATTATGTAACCCCTTCATAACCTTTGATTAAACACAAAATTTTGAATTGTTCCATAATTGACGAAGAAATCGAGTAATATACATACAAAAAACATACAAATTGTGAATTTCCTAATTTTTGAACTCGGTTAAAAATAAAACAAAAGGGATCCATCAAGCTACGTAAATTACAGGTTAATGAATGGCTTTGCCTCTAGTACAAAAAATGCAGAATTACTGTTTCAACGGTCCACGAAGTACGTTTTATTAAAACTTTTTGTATGAAATAAAATTCATGTATTTATTATTCATGAAACTATCATAAAAAAGAACTTTACTATAACTTTATTTCTTAGAAAATATAATAACAACATAAATAAAGTAATGCCGTGGGAATGAAATATATTTAATATAGTTTTTAATAACTTGTCTATTTTGATTCGCAACAAAAATATTAAATTTTAACTATGTAGCTGAAGAATAATTTAAAAAATGAAGATATCGGCCAAGTGCGTGTCAAATCAAGGATTGCGAAGCTTTCTGTAGAAGTGACGTATGTTCACATATTCGTAATGTTATTATAGAAGTGTTTAATTTAGCTTACCCCATAATTACATAAAAACCTATTATTTTCTTAAGTTTTCGCGACTAGTATCCTGTCTTACTAATATTACTAGTATAAACGCACAAGTTTGTAAGAATGTATGGATGTATGTATGTTTATTATTATTTCACGCAAAACTTCTGAATGGATTTTGATGAAACTTTACAATACTATAGCTTACACACCATAATAATACATAGGCTATAACTTATAAAGATATAGTGTGAATTACCCAAAGCACAATGATGTTCCGTCATTACACGAGTGGGACCGCGTGGCGCAGCTAGTATATTATAAAACTATGTTTTCACGGTTTTAAGGTCTATGTTTTTTTTTTATATTTATTTATTATAAAGAAGTATCCTACAGTTACCATTTAAGACCTAACAATATATAAAATGTAAACCAAAAATTGATACTTATAATCTATAAAAAGAACAGAAATCGGTTAGTATTTGAAGAGACTGCGTCACTCTGCGTATTTTACCGCCTGTATAACGGAGAGTGTTTAAAGAAATTGTTTGATCTGGTGCCAACGCCACACTTTTACAACCGCACCGCCAATCGCCAGCGACAGGCTCAACTATGCAGCGGTTCTCTAGAACATTAATATTCCGCGTACATCAATGATCTGGTGGGAACTTCCCGCCACGGCTTTCCCTTTGCGCTATGACATGTGGTTTTCTAAGAAGGGTGTTATAATTTTTTTTATAGGCCGGCAACGCATTAGCGACACCCCTGGTGTTACAAACGTCCATAGGCGACGGTAACCACTTTTCGCCGTCTGCCTGTTTCAGACAATAATAAATTGATATATCGACCAGCTATCACTGATCAGTTGGTAATGAGTGCTCCTCCGTCTTGAAGGAAGATCTTCCAGCGAGGCTATCATTGTTTCTCGCAGATCTAGGCCCACCTGCTACTGTTAGAAATTTGTATATATTCTTTGTAAATTTCGGAAACATTTGCGACCTCATATATTGTACAGTGCCATCTATTGACTTATAAGTGGCCCACTGCAAGTTAACTAGCCCTTCTTTCAAATCTTTTGTGGTCCTGTATATTCGTATCGGGTGGAATAAGACATTATCCCCAAGGTTTATGGGAGGACAAAGTGAAACTAGAAGGCCGTATAAGCTGTATTATGTTTAATAAGGTAGGCCTTTTAAATCTCTGTACATGACCTTAATGGGCGATGCGTTTACGTAATGATTGTTGTTTCTTCAAGCGGATGGCTTTTGTGATGACGTAATTAATAGGTCGACCAGGTAGTAGGTAGGTAAAGTTCTTATGTTATAATAATTGCTAAGCATTTAAAATCTTCATTATAAATTGCTGTAATTGCTTCCTTGCTTTACTTAGATGTTATACAAAATTACGTCAAAAGTAAATAATACATTCTTTAAAGTGATAACTTCTTATGGAAGGGTAAACCGCTTCGTTACGTAACGCGTTACGGCGCCAGTCTGTTTGGCTTCCCTTTATTTCACGTTTGATTAGTCTAAGTTTTGACTTTTGTCGGGTGTCCCGAGACGCATGCCGTTATTTTTTACATGAGTTCAGAAGACAGGCAGACAGTCCAGATGGAAAGCGGTTATCATCGCCTATAGACATTTGCAACACCAAAATTGTTATTAATGTCTGCTTCTCGCGAATAGGTGACTGGAACCTGGCCGCTGACACCGGCACAACTCAGTTTTGTTTTAGCAATACTCAACCCTACCCTGTTATGTCGCTTCTTTCGACAGGTCGTCCGAAAATTTTATTTTTTCTCCGTTCATTCTTATAGAGATAAGAAAACTATACTGAGCAGTTTTCCAAAGCTGAATATCTTAATGAATATATAATCTGCTAACGCCAACCAGTTACGTCGGGGAGAGAGGGGAGCGCCGCGTGTGGCAGTCCGCCTTACACCGTCCGGCGACGCATACATAACATATCATACGTGTAATTAATAATAGCATATATCTACAACAGTCCGCTAATCATTAAAACACCTTACTATCATCAAGTAAACAACCAGGAGAATCTACAAATCTAATATCTGAATATATAAAAATTAACGTTTGTCTGTATGTCCTTTATATAGTCTTAAACTATACATTTGATTATGTGATGATCTTTAGCAAAGATGTTGTGCATGAAGCAAAGAAGGTTTCTAAGTTGGTTCACAATTGGACCCGGTAGGTGGCGCTGCTGTAGGCATATCGATCGAAGCTTTTCCGGGCAAGACGTCTGCCGGGACAGCTAGTAATATATAAAAATGAATTGTAGAAATGTATGTACTTGAGAACGACTTTACCGATTTTAATGATTTTGTTTTTGTGTCTTTTATTGAGTTCCCGGATGGTTTCGATTCACAATTGAAACCGGTAGGTGGCGCTGTGATCGGGTTCTAGAATCCTCCTAATCACGTGAACCGATTTTAGTGATATTGTTTTTGTGTTATGAAACTAAGTATTTTAGGAATTCAGAAAATATGGCGGCACGAAGTTCGCTAGCTAGTTATGAATAAAGCTGAATTTCTTTAAAAATATGTATATTTGTTATGACCAGAGCTTTATTTGTTTGCTGCCAAAAATTTAATTATTTAAATTAAATTTTTGGAAGCAAAAGCAATTCAATTAAATTTAAATCGATTTTCGATTTAAATATATACGTTATTGAAAAATAATTGATTTTTCCGTACAAGTTGATAACGTGACAAGGTTGCAGCGTCATTTGATGCCTTGCGCTAATTGTTTTGACCCTATTCTTTGGCAAAAACAAGGTGAACGCGCATCGATGCATATTCTAGAACTTACTGTGGCAGCTACCTCATTTGCGTTGGAAGGATTTTATATTGATATCTGAACCTTGTTAGCAGTCAAAATAAACACAAATATACAAAAAAAACCTCTGGTCGATACAACAGGAGACCGGAAGGCTAGAGCTTACCTCGCTCAGAGGATGAGCCTGTGTATCCAGCGAGGCAATGGTACCAGCCTTCTAGTTACAATACCCAGCGAAAGTGGTCTGGTAGTGGACGGGCTTTAGTATAGTTTTTTTTACTATTGTATACTAGTATATATTTTGTAGTAACTTTTAGTTATATAATAGTTTATTAATTTATTCAGGATCAAGGTATAATTTATAGTTCAGTGTATTTGTTTAAACTTAGTTTAGCGAAAGTAATTTATTTATTCATATTAAATATACAGTTTCAGAAAATAAACATATATTAAAATCTTATTTTTAGAAGAGTTTGTTTGTTTGTTTATTTGCTTTAACGCGCTAACCACATGGACTACTGGTCTGATTTGAAAATTTCTTTCAGTGTTAGATAGCCCATTTATAGAGTAAGGCTCTAGGCCATATATCATCACGCTAAGATTAATAGGAGCGGAGCACCAATGAAGAATGTTTCAAAACTTTTTTTCCAACTATTCCACGCGGACGAAGTCGCGGGCAGAAGCTAGTTTAATATAAAATTGCTATTTTATTCTCTGAAATTTTCATTGTAATCTTCAGCCGTCTGTACTTTATTTGAGACAAATTTTCAGACAGCCAGATAGGTATAAAAAATTATAAATAGATGTGAAATTTGTAAATATATTCACTCAAATGTTGGCATTTATTTTGAAATCACCTACAGAAATTCATATTCATATAAATTCAACTACGCATACCAAAACTTAATTTGAATTTCTCACCGCCCTTTATGTTAGTATTATATTAATTTCTGACGTGCTTGGTAATATTTGAAAGATTTTGAATATTTCAGTATGGAGTCTGTATTACCACCCACTACTATAATTAACTATCAGGAATGCAAATGTCTGTCGCTGACGGTAACGACTTTCCACCAGCTACAGAAACAGAAGCCTTCTACTCACAGTCAAAAGTCAAAATACTGTTACAACCTAGGCGTACGTTTCTAGAGAACAGCCTATTGTTGTATTGTAATCAGTAGCCAGGTGTTACGGATTTTAAAGTACTAGCTGATTTTAGGAAATTCGGTCCACGTCGCCGGGCGAACACATTGCATTTGTGTAGTATAAAACGATGGACTGATTGACGGAGACAGGGCACTCGAGCGATCAAAGCGAGACGTGTGTACTACAAACGGGAATCTAATAGTGACGGACGAGTGCACGTTTTAATCAATTACGACCTTCTGCATTACATTTGGACTTGTTGTGTTCGTTTAGATTTGTGCATGTGTTATACATATTTGTATAGTTCTAATAAACTCTATAATAATTCCAACGGCATTTTAATTCGGGTCCTGCAACTCGTAACAATACTACAATTTTTAAACTTACCATTCCAATTGTAAACCATATACCTAATTTAGTCATGACATTTATTATAGATTATTCATTGGTTATTAGTGGTTATGTTCAAATATAACATGACCAAATATAACATGTTTATCCGCCATCATTATGTCAGTAAATTCACATAGCACTTGAAATATTGTGATTGCAACCCAAATATGAGTCACGAGTGAACGGCATAAGTCTGTACACAATACCTATATGTATTTATAGATACATATATTAAACCTGTTATGTACCAAGGTAATAGATGAGAACCTATTATGCATTTGAAGTCTAACTAAAAGCTTAAGTGTAAAGATATTTTTTAAATCGATACTTATAATAACAGCCCAAAAACTTCCCACTGCTGGGCTCGTCCTGGGGTACGGACAGTAGACCCACCACGCTTGTCCAAGGCGACTCGGCAGGCATGACACATCTCGATGTACAGAGTTCATCACAATGTTTTCCTGGACCGTTACCACATTGTTATGTTAAATAATTGTATTAAAGTTCAGAAAAAATACCTAAGTGGTTGTCTGGAAGAGACCGCTTTAAAGCGATAAAGCCGCCCATTGCTGCTACTGTTTAATGTGACTACTGTAAATTGTTTATTTTATATGTATGTGGTGAACAATAAAGTGTTTATATGTGTATATATAAGAGTTTATTTATATTTTATTTTAGTTTCATATGCCACCAAAAATTGTAATTGTAATTTTCTTTAAAATCTCCTTAGACACTGGGTTGCCTGGAAGAGATCGCTAAGCGATATATCCATTGTCTAAATTTAAGATTATGGTGAACAATAAAGAGTTTTCATTCATTCATTTCTATTCTATTCTAAGTGGTGCATGGTTTCCGACCAAGATTTGGATGTGCGCCCTTTGAGTTTGGGACGCGTGCGCTAACCATCAAGCTACTAGGGCTTATTCATCCAAAATTGTAATATAAAAAAATACGAAAGTGGTATACTCTATTACTAATTAATTTGATACAGATATGTATTCCCCAATGTTGTGAAAATTAAAAAAAAACACGAGTTTAAAATAAACGGATTTTAGGAGTGACTACAAAGAAAAAATACATAATGGTGGCGGATACATATTTGTGGCTTTTGGTGTCGAAACTCTGGGACGATGGGGACCAGAAGCCGCTTTTATCGAGACCTGTCGAAACAGTTGATAGACGTGTCACTGGACCAAAAGGTTGGACAGTTTGACGGGGAACGCATAAACCTAGCCATACAACATGGTAACGCAGCCAGGATTTTGGGAACATTCTCTACTTTGGGATTTTGAAACTGTTTTTGTTCGTTTGTAAATTAAGCTATATTTATATATCTTATCTATACATATAATAAAATTCTAGAAGTCAAATTTCTGTACAATGAAAAAAATGCTAAAAACCGAGTCAGGGGGATGTAAGAAGTGAAATAGAACTAATTTTTTTTTTTACTTTTTGTTTTTACTTCTTTTTACTTCTACTTTTTTTACTTCTCTGTTTACCGGATAATCTCTGCAACGACTGGACCGATTTACATGAAATTTTGTATGGTGATAGCTTATATCCCTGGTCAACATATAGGATATTTTTGATCCAGAAAAATTAAACAGTTCCCGTGGGATAGTTAAAAAAGCATTACTTACTTACTTTTTTAAACTATTCCACGCGAACAAAGTCGCGGGCAGGAGGTAGTATATAATATGGGTAAATTTTTAGTTTTAATGTTGTTTAATGACTGTACGTGTTAGTTGTAAATATCAACATGATATTTTCTACTCCTTGAAGTTGGTGCCAAGTAAAACATGAAAAACAAAACAAAATTCTCATTTGTCACTTCGCATCGACTTCAAGAAGTTGAAGATTTTTTTGTAACTTGTTTACTTACTGTTTAAGTCAGTTTCTTTTTTGCGACTTTTTTTTACTTACTTTGGTTTATCCTTATTAACAAATTGATGTTAGTTTGCATCAAGCCTTTAAATTTGTTTGAGCTCAACGCTATCATTTTAGAATCGATAGCAATAAAAATGATGGATTTTATATTTGAAAAATTTATAGACTTTTTACGATTTGAATCGTTTTTTACAACTTATGCCTACTGTAGATCTTTTGCAGTTCTAAGTTCATTGACTTCTTGATTGTATTTGTCTGTAAAAATTTACTCAATGACACAAAAAATATAATTATTTTTGTCTACTTTTTCATTAATTTAAAACCATATCTACTTTATTACGTGTAGTAGATGTGGCTTAAGGTTGTCGATATTCAAACATCAATCAAAAAAATCCTGTTTATAATGTACAAAATCTGCTAAGGAAAAACAATGTATATAACTATATGTGGTATTCTATGTTAATAGTGTCATGTAGGTAGTTTGAAAATAAACAGTCATATCGCGGATTCGGTCTTGTTTCCTTGTTCACCTATAATAAAACCCTAAATATCCTACTCTATATTTTTTTATTGCAGGAGTTCAGCAGATAGGTAGACGGCCCACTTGATGGAAAGCGGTTACCATCGCCTATGGACATTTGCAATACTAAATGTGCTACAAATGCACTGCTGCTCTCTTAAGGGAGACTGGAACCTGAACACTAATACAACTCATCGTTGTTATGGCGACATACTTTAGACCAGGGGTGGTAGCCATCCAGTCGGGCAAATTGCCCTACCACCTGGCACATACTACATAATACATATTATATAATAGGTATATGCATACTTTTTGATAATTTTGATCAAAATGGGATTTTTCGATTTCGTATAGTGATATAGTAACATAATTGAAAACAGAAGAATCACGTTTGATATTCATTTTATGGTTTTAATTCGTAACCACAACACATATATTGCTTAAGGGGTTAATTATCAGAATCATTGTTAAATTAATTATAAAATAATTTGTATAAAGATAAGATCCAATCTATAATTTTTTTTTTTTTTGTTTGCGTATAGGCAAACTGGCAGACGGGTCCACTTGATGGCAAGTGGCTACCGTCGCCCATGGACATCTGCAACACTAAGGGAGCCGATGCGTTGCCTACCTCGTTGAGACTTCAAAAATCTGTTTACGCCCTTTTTGAAGAACCCCAAATTGTAGCGCTCTGGGAAAACCGCAGGAGGGAGCTCATTCCACAGCTTGCTCACATATGGCATAAAAGAGCGAGCGCCACGTACAGTGGATAACTTCCAGGTGTCAAGGAAGTGTGGATGAACTCCCAGTCGCCGGCGAGCAGTGCGGTGGTAAAATGGCGATGTAGGTACCAAACCAAACAGCTCCTCAGAACACTCCCCATTATACAGACGGTAGAACGCGCTGAGAGCGCCTACGTCTCTTCTGAGACTTAAAGGTTCTAAGCCGCCTGTAAGTTCGGGATCGTAGACAATCCGGACCGCTCGGCGCTGCAAGGAGTCAAGTGGGAGCAGCTGGTACTGAGGTGCCCCAACCCAGAGATGGGAGCAGTACTCCATATGGGGACGGACTTGGGCCTTATATAATAGAAGCCTATGTCCCGGTGTGAAGTACCGCTTAGCCCTGTTGAGCACCCCAAGCTTTTTAGAAGCGATTTTCGCTTTGCTCTCCAAATGACCCCGAAATTGCACCTCGCTCGAAATGTCGACGCCTAGGATCCCGATTGAGTTCGAGATCTTGAGGGGAGTGCCCTGGAACTGTGGCGCTAACAAAAATGGGGCTTTTTTAGCGGTGAACGCGCAGACTTGTGTCTTTTTAGGGTTGAAAAGGACGAGATTTCGTCTACACCATTCCGAGACCTCTTCCAGGGAGGTCTCGATTTCAGACACAAGCCGGATTCTACTTTCCTCAACTTCTGCATGGGGAATGTTTACGCGGCCAGTGTAGAAGGCATCGCCCGTGCTGTCATCTGCATAACAATGAAGGAGGTTGCTGGTCTGCAACATGTCATTGATATGCAGAATGAACAGCGTGGGCGACAACACTGAGCCTTGGGGTACGCCAGCATTAATAGGCTTCGTCTCCGAGCATACACCGCCAATTAAGACCTTGATGCTCCGCCCATATAAAAAGCTGGCTACCCATGCGCACAACCCCTCGGGGAGTCCGTAGCTGGGAAGCTTCGAAAGAAAAATATACGTAAATACCTTGTTTATTATAGTTTTGAATAACAATAACACTGATTTATTACTGTATTAATTATCATTTAAACAATAAGTTGGTTGACTAGTTAGAATTGTAACGGTTGAACTTCATACAGGATATTGTGTTGTTGTAATATTTTGTAATAAGATGTATCTGACGTGATAAGTTCTTATAGAGAGAAAAATAATGAATGAGGAAGAAACTGAGAACAACAACAATATTATATGAAATTTGCCAATTGCCATACTGTGCCCGGAACTTCGCCCACGTGGATTTTTTTTTCGCGGAACCCTAAAGAAAGAAGCATAAGCTGCTTAATCCTTATAATATCAGCTATCATCAGATTAGCCGGATCATGCAGACAGACAAAAATTTAACAAAATCTATTTTTGGATTTTGCATCTCCTGTTCCGTATCCCTGACTTTGAGTGACATTATAAAAAAAAGGTACTTTAATTTTATTTATGTATATGTATCTATAGATATATACACATATAGACATACATACATACATACATACACACACATATATATACACACATATATATATATATATATATATATATATATATATATATATATATATATATATATATATATATATATTGATGAACATAACATCCGTGGAGCCACATATACCTACGTCAGTGAGACGTTTATGGACTGATACTAGTACCAAATAGTGTCAAGTATTTAATAATAAATATATTACAATAAATTATTTATGTTTAAAAACACCAATTGGATTTATAATAATCATATTCGTATCAGTGGCGCGATCTGAGAGCTGTTGCTGCCAAGCTGACTACCCACCTGATGAAAAGTGTTTACTGTCGCCTATATGAATCTTAAATCCAGACAATTGATATAGATATGTCAATCCGATTAGACAATATGTTAATAAGTTAATCTTTCTAGATTACTGTCGAAAAAAATATATGTGTTAGCTTAAGCACGATTGTCTTTGAATATGCACTGAGCGATATTATTTGAAATCTCATTTCACGGCATTAAAGTATGAAGTTGTATAACAAAAAAGGCGGTCACAAGATCTTCCAATTTCAAAACGCCGTATCTTACACAGACGTATATTATTTTAGATCTTTTCCATTGCATTAAAGTTCGCAATTGTGTAATAAAAATATAGCGGAGACAGGGGTAATCACGCTCACTAGGTAACTCGCTCACAAATATTATTTGGCAAACTCAGAACTTTGGTTTACGAACACAATTTAAAGCGTGGAGAGTATGCTGCGAGAGCAAACGGTAATTAGTTTTACAAATGTTCAACAGTAGGAGAATGACGAGTACCTCTGTTTTTTTTCAGTCCTGCTAACAAAGTTGTTCGCTGACCGTTTTAACTGGTAAATACAACATTTGAATTTCTTTTTTATTCTTAGTGTTAATAATTTAGTTAGTTTATCATACGCATAGCATCTTTTTTTATAGCTGCAGTACGGCAAAGAGGCTGACGGCCCACCTGATGGAATGCGGTTTTCATCGCTTATGGACGTTTGCAACATCAGAGATTGCAGCAACGCGCTGTCGGCCGTGAAGAAATTTTATTACACCCTTTTTGAAAAACTCCATTTAGCAGCATTGTGGGAAGACCTCGCTGGGAGCTCATTCCAAATCCCCACAGTATGCAAGAGAGCATCTGGAGTCAATATCTTTAGATATGAGTGTGTTACCCATATTGGCGTAAGTCCAAGAACGCCTTTCTTCTTTAATTACATAATTACCGATTATTAAAGAAACCTTTAGATGTTTATTTTGTCTAAATTTTAATATATAGTTGTTATAGCATCAATATAGAAAGTTTTTCTAAACTGAACGGCATTCCCCCGCTTCCCCTAAAGTTTTTGAATTAACATTTGTAATACTTCACTCGTCATAAAATTTCCATGCTGGGGGCCTTATGAAAATGGATTCTTAGGGAGTAAACTCCTATATTTGAAAAAATAATTAGTTATTTGCGAAGTGGACTCTAACCACACTTTGGTTTATGTTTATATATTTTTTATTTAATTTATATTTGTTGTCAGTAATCTCTTTTTATTTTTGTATCGAGCACATTTAATCAACAAAGATTTGTGTTTCAAGATCTAGAATATTGTAGACTACCTATGCTCGCGACTTCCCGCGTGACTTTTTTTGCGGAACCCAAAAAACGGAGCCTATGTTACTCGTTCTAATATCAGCTATCTAAAATTGCTATTGCGCTTGGCCGCCATTTTGGTAGCCGAACACTCAGTACCGTTAGCATCACTGGCCGGCGAATACGCGTACATATCGAGTTGCAGATGACGTCACGTGAATGTTAATTTGACAAGGTTCCAGCGCATTAGCAATTTGCGGGGATAATGTCCCGTCAAAATTGGTCCTGCCGTTTCAAAGATTAGCCTGAGAATCCAGACATACAAACAATTTTCTTGTTTAAATGATTTTTGAAATAAGTACCGTATCTTCTTTTATATCCATAGAGTAAAAAGCTTATTATTTTAACATTTCATACAGATAATTCAATTTTATTTATCTGTATAGATAACCAATAAGAAAGGACTAAACTGCTACAGACAGCTGGCCGCCATATTCACAAATAAAACACACATCACGTACCAACCCGGACATGGTGTGATAATATCATGGACGCGTAACAATGTAACCTAGCGGTGCAGCGGTTAGGGAGTTATGACTTAAACATTTGGAGACTCACAAATAACCAGAAACAGAGTCAAACTTTCTATGTAGAGATTATTTGTCTTTCAATTTCGATGACGCAACCGAAGTGATTCATGTAAACAAAGGTGAATCATTCGATGTCGTTTATTCCTTTCATTTCTGCATCTTTAACCAACTTAAAACGCATTGGATGAACCCTGTTGTAACTTTAAGAGAAGCATGTATGGGTATTAAAAAAGGATAAGTAGTCTTCGTCAGCAAATGGTGACATCATTTTTTTAATTCTTATAGTACAGCAGACAGACTGATGGCCCCACTGTGATGGAAAGTGATTACCATCGTCTATAGACATTTGTAACACTGAAGGTGCTACCAATATGCTGCTGGACTCCGGTGTGGCTGATGATTAGGGGCAAATCATTAAATCAACATTTTTAAAACCAAAATCCATCTTCGATAAAACCACAAGAATAGATACTAAGTAATTTATTGGCTACAACAATTTATTTTGGTCGTTGTTGGTATTAATACGTGGTCATTGATCTGCCCGAAATATAATTTATCTCTCAACCTAGAGCGCCAGAAATTTTGGAATGAGGCGATCAGCCTTATAACGTTCTAAAAAACTCTTTTCTTCTTGTACGGGGCAGGCAGAGAGCGCTACTCTCTTCGTTGTTTCACGTTGGGGGGTCACGTTTCTGGCTACAAGCACTGCCCTCGGCGAATGGCACAGTCTTGGATGATACTACTTTCTTACAATCTCTGCCAGCATTCGCTTGGGAGCAACTTGTGTGGTTCCTCACCTTTGTCAGTGCGGGGATAAGGTGGAGCACTTGGGACTCCATGGTTTATCCTGCAGTAGAAGCACCGATAAGATTTCCTTGCACGGCATTCAACGACCTCATCTGTCGGTCCTTACCACTGCCGGGGTGAGTACTTAGCCGTTCTGGAATTAAACGACTTATGCCGCAACTATGGAGACGTTTGTTTCTAGGAAGGTGGGCTGCCTCTTAGAGTGTGATGCTGCTTGCATTGACACTGGCGGTTACATAGGTATTTGCGGCATTTGGGGTGGAAACGCTAGGTCTGTGGGCTCCTAACACTCTAAAGTTTTATCAACGCAGCACCTCGCGCAACGTTTGTTCACGTCTCACTCGTTCAAAAGGCTGGCGTTAGTTTTGCTCAAAGATTTCCAATTACCAAACTCGTTGCCAGCGCCGCCAGCCTCTTGTACTGAAAATGTTTAGATAAGTGAGAGAGGTTTGTGACCAATATTATACCCGTTTTTATTTAGTTGTTGTTTTGTAGCTTAATTTTACAAGCTTTTATTTAACTTGCAATGGATGTATGTAAGTTTGGGTGGAATCTTGCAAGTTAAATTTGACCAACTTTTCAACAGGCTTCCAATTGAGTTGAAATTTTGCACGCATATGTATATTGCGTAACAATGCAATAATATGGTATCATGGAGCTAATCTGATGTTGGAGTCGGAAGGTGGCCATAGGAACTCCTGTACTAAACAAGATATACCCGTCGTGTTTGGGCTCGTTTTACTTGTCTTAGTTAGCGCGCTGCTGCTACATGATATCCAGGATCTCAAAAGCTTGTATTTAAAAACCTTTATAAAAAGCTTTTATTTCTATTAACATTGTATTTTAATTATGTTTATTTTTGAGTATTCAGTTCTATTTTTTTAAGTTACTTTAGTTTAAGATACACACTTAAAGGAATAAAATTTGATTTTTCTTAAAATTAATTAGAGACTGTAATATTTAATATTTATATGAGGTCAGTGCCAAGCTAAAGGGTAGTAAGGTTTTATATTTTACCTACTTTAGACTTTTGTAAAACAACAAATAAGTACTACTAAATACTTCTATTTTTTTTTTGTTTGGTATTAGTCACTTTTGCACTTTTCTTAAAGTATCTTTTGTATTTTTAAAAACATATTTATTAAAACTTGGCGTCAAATTGATATACCACAACCCGTTGGCCAAATTTACAAGTAGCAAGTGACATATTATCGATTGTCAAATTTGCTGTTAGTATGTACAGTAGCTTTCTAGTCATACGATATTACCTATGTCTGCTGTTGAAAGTTTTAGGAGCCTTGACGCGAGTGTCATTTCAATCATTTTCGGTTACGCAAGTGGACTAACAAATACTTATTACTGTATTTGGCAATAATCGCCGAAGCTAAAAAGGTAGGTAGTGAGACAACATTTAAATGAATGGCTTGAAAATTAGGGTTAATTGAACATAATTATAGAGTTGCATAATGAAATTACTGCTTACTGGTATGGGAATATAGTTTCTGGACGGAGATTGATAAAAGTAGTGTAAAGCAAATTTGGTGTTGCAAAATTGTGGTGTTGGTATCACAAGTATAATATTCAAATTAATTTTATTACGAATATAGGTAATAATCTATCTAGATCACTTTAGAGCAGTGATTCTCAAACTATTTAGGGCAAGAGACACCATTTCCAAAATGAACTTATACCTCATATAGGTCCCGCCACGTAAAAGGAACGCTGAGCGGTAGTGGAGGGGATGTGTCTGCGCAGGTGTACAGTCATAACCAAAAGTATCACCCCGCCTCGCCCCCTTCATACCACCAATTTGATCGATAAAAAGCTCACTGCGCAGGTTCAGAGCCAGCGTTCTTTTTACGTTGCGCGAACTATACCATAGTCAAATGACTTTTTCGTGTTAATACAAAATACAGTAAGTATTTTGTATTGAAATCAATTTAAAAACTTTGAATTGTTTAAGTGAGTAAACTTGACATAATTTTCTCATCAGAACTTTACAAAATACATAAACATAAAATTCAGTAAATATTAAGTGCAATTAATATTTATTAATGCAAATCACTGAAAAATACTTAAGTTAGTAATTATTTTTGGAAAATAAATTAAAATCGCAAAGTAAAGATAAAAAAATATCTTAACACGAACTTAAACACGCTTGTTGACTTGCCGAGTTTTTCATCTTGTACAAACTTGTGCATGCTCATCGACTTGCTGAGTTTTTTAAAAGTACAAAAATGGTACTTCCTACTTAATACTAGTCATTTCTATATCAGACTGGTATTGTGGTAATTAATAGTGGTCGATTTTTAGACCTCGTTGACTACCAAAATTATTTTTCGTTTATGTCCATCCCTAGGAAACTGATTTCGACCCCAGGGGGTCGATATCAACCACTTTGAGCATCTCTACTTTAGAGAATACGCAAAAAAAGCAGACGTCGCTTGCGGAATGTTTCTACGGCCGCTATAAATATAAAATAATAAGTCGCTGTAACCGAAATCGGTTAAGACAAATATTATTATTATATCGGTCATCTTTATATAGACATCATAACACATCCGCTTCGCATTGGAATTACAAATGAGTATTTCAATTCCGGATGCGCTAACCTCTTACAAAACAAGGCCTTGACCTCGAAACCTGCGGCCCAATTATCATATAAATTGATCATTCGATTTGATCTTGATGACAAATAAGAGACGCGGTGATTAATTGAAAAAGTCGTAAAGTCTTATTATATATTTTTTATCGCATGAGTTCAGCAGACAGGCAGACGGCGATAAAAAATGGTTACCATCGCCTTTGGACATTTGTAACTCCAGAGGTGGAACCTGGCCACTGATGCCAGAAAACAACTGACAGGAAAATACCCTACAACCTGGCTGTGGGTTGTTTAGTCCCCTCTTACAACAAGCCGCCCGGTTGCAGAAAACTGTATTCTTTCTCCGTTCCTGCACGGATCAAATATTTTAGGGTACTGCAGATGTTTTGGTGAAAAAGGAACTCTTAGACAATCGACTCTTTCGTAACTTTTTCTGTTTGTCACAGGCGCTTTTATGAATAATAAAAACATTGTTGAGCGATGAAAAAATGTTGATATACACTCACTCAGATATAAGTACTAGCTTCTACCCGCGACTTCGTCCGCGTGGTTCGGTTTTTTAACTATCCCACGGGAACTCTTTAACTTTTCGGAATCAAAAGTATCCTATATATTGACTAGGGATATAAGCTACCACCACACAAAATGTCATTTAAATCCGTACAGTCTTTTCGAAGATTAGCCAGTACAAACAGAGAGAGAAACAAAAAAATTAAAAAAATCCAAATTAGTTCTATTTCGCTTCTTACATCCCCCTGACTCGGTTTTCAACAAATTTTTTTCATTGTACAGAAATTTGACCTTAACAATTTTATTATATGTAAAGATAAACAAAGCTTATGTAGGCAAATGTGCCATGTGAAGTGAAGTGTGTTTTAAAAACTTATGAATTATATGTGGTTTGCGTCTCTGTAATCATCTTTAATGTCACTAGTCAATGGAAACTATTCCACTAATTTCCGCACTAATTTTATTATTTACGAAGTCCTCGGAAAGCACTGCGCTATCAGTTTCCTATTCTAACAGCCTTCCTTTAGCGAGCTTCAGCAGTGATTAAATTCATCGCTTATTTGTTAATTAGTACAAGCTATTTTAACAGATTAATCATACAAAAACATTTAAAAAAACTTCTTTAGTTTACAATACATATGAGCATGTTAATTTATTCTAAGAATATTAACCTGCATCAGCAATTAGTAGATGCTTCTTAATTATATTAAAACCAACATAAATGCAAAAAATATATGAATCAGCTTTGTTACGTACCTAGATTCTTTTTTGAAGATTATTTAGATAACTAGTATGAAGAGCACTGTAGAGTAAAAATACAAAAAGGTATCTTTTAAACAAATATTAAACTTTACAATATTTGTTTTTAAACTTTGGCTAAAATTAGATTTAGGAATCAAATTTAATCACCATTAAATTAATACATTATATTCTGCAAGCAGAAAGCTTAGTAACGATCAACTTAATAAGCAATAATTTATAATAGATATAATCATGTATTTTTATTATTTTAATAATTTAAAATAATTGAAGACCTCATAAATTTGCAGAAGTCTGCATTTGTGTTTTTTTTTTAATTTCTGTAAATTATACAGTGAAATAGTATTAAAGAATAAATTTTAATATTATTCAAAAAAATAAATATAAAAGATTTATGTATATATATAAATGTAAACTATGTATTATGTAAATGACTATGTATATATTTCTAATTCTAAATTAATTAGTTTGAGTATTTATGTATCTATTGCCTTTTTCCTGGACCACCCACATCGCCTGATTCAAATTTCTTTGATTTACGTTGCCTGAAAGAGATCGCTTGGAGCGACAAGGCCGCCTATTGTATTACCTAGAAAATATTGTAAATATGGCCTGTTTTTGTAATTGTATATTTTGGTGTGAAATAAAATGTTATCTTTCTCTCTCTATGCATAAAAAATATATTCTAAAGATTTTATTTATCACGTCGAATGATGGAGTAATGGTCACATAAATAAAAATAATGGTATATACTTGGCTTACACTTATATATAGCAAGTAATGAAAGAGCTACGTATGAAGACAAGGATCAAATGATAATCAAAGTAAATATTGATCTCCATTCCCTCAATGTTCATCAATAGGGCTGTAGACGGCACGTGTTGCAAAAACTGTGATTTTAATCTACTCATATATAGCTATAGTGTTATATGCCGACAAAGTGAGTGAACACTTGGTTTATTACCTTTCCCCGCATTTGGACTTCTTTTGTTTAGTTTGTGTTTAAAATTTACAATTAGACAAAAGCCTATTACTTGTTTATAGCCGCAGGTGTGCGGATTACGATTTCTAGGAAATTAAGTCGACGATACAGGCAGGCACACTTATATATGTCAACTACAAAACGACGGCAAGGTGGAAAGAGGAGACATTCAAGCGAGGAATACGATACGAGCAAGACATACATTCGATAAGCGATATAGTGACGGATTTTGCGCGTGTTATTGAATCGTGCAGTTTGTACTGGTAGCGTCCAGTTATATTTGTACCTGTGTTGTACGTGTTTGTACAGTTCTAATAAACTCTATAGTAATTCAATAGCATTCGAGTCCCACGCTCGTAACAATACATATGTCATTACTTGATTTCTCTGACTGAGATATGAACAGAGAGCCCAAACTGGAGCTAGGAACATGTTAATTTGCGTGCGGGTTCTTTCTGTACTGTGCGCACAAAGAGAGGATTATTAAAAATTTAACACATAAAAGAGTAAAAAAAGGGTCATTTTTAAAGTAACATACACAATGTGCCGGCTAGTGACAGTTGCAATTCAGCATAAATTGTGATGTGTGGATATTCGCGGCACTGTCGTTAGTCGCCCCACGTTGCCTTCCTAGTCGAGTCGTACATAAAAATAAATATAATTTAATTACTTATTTTATTATCTCCATCTGCCCAACACGCTTAATTGGAGTCGGAAGAGAATCATACATATCAGCACGGCAAACCTCAGTGGCATAACATAACAATAGTGACCTCTGATCAACTTCAGATTACACAATCTTTATATATAAATATATTTCTTCTGTGCCATACATACAATTTCATACATGCCTTCTGTGACATACACACGTCACTGAACTCCTCCTAGACGGCTGGACCGATTTTGATGAAATTTTTTGTGCGAGTTCAAGGGGATTCGAGGATGGTTTAGATTCACAATTGGACCCGGTAGGTGGCGCTTCAATCGGGTTCTAATTTTTTTTTCAATGCAGGACAACGTCTGTCGGGACAGCTAGTATTTTATATAATATTATATTCATATTGGTGGTTTAGGAAATTCAATCCCAGAGGGGTGACTTTTAACTTTCTTGACTACTTAAATGAAGCCACGGGCAACAGCTAATTACATATAAATGAGCTAGGCTTTATAAATATTCTACTATTACATATCATGATGAAAATAAATTTAACTACTGCCTTAAAAAAGTCGTGGTAGCGTAATGGCTAGCGCACGTGTCCTAAATTTAGAGGGTGCGGGTTCCATCCTGTCTGGAACGCATGCACCTCTCAGGCAGTTTTCTGAGCAAATGTGCATATTATTACAATTACCACGTGCTAACAACGGTGAAGAAAAATTTGCGATGCAACCTGCATTTTGAGATAACCGAGGTGTCAAACGTGCTAAGCCGCCTTGGACAAGCGTGGCAGGTATATTGTCTTTGCCCATAATAATGGGAGGCCTGAGCCCAGCAGTGGGACATTTATGGGCTTTTATTACATATTAATATACTCGTTTTATTTGTAAAAATCGATGACGCCATAAGTTTGTATTCTCGTACAAAATACATACGTCTGCGACGTTTCTTAACCGATTTCCAAAAGGAGCTCGCTCTCAATTTGTCTGTATACTTTTTTGTATTTTTCTTACTCGATTTCTCCGTCAATTGTAGACTGGTTTTCATTTTTTTTTAATCGAAAGGGTATAAGTATTATACTACCAAATTGGTCCCACGATCACCATGTCAGGATCTAATACATGGATCTTGAATCGAGAGAAATCCTCGGAAATTGTTTGTTACGCATTTCTCCGTCAACTGTCGATTGATTTTTTTTTATTCGCAATTCTATACTTTGGTGGTCCCATGGTCACTAAGTCAGGATTTAATGATTGTATCAAAAGAAACACTCGAAAATTGTTTTTAAAATGTTAAAAAGTATCTAAGTAGCTATGACTATCCGCTCTATTGTGCCATAACTCCTTCAACCACTCATGTTAAGGTAAAAATCAAATCATAAACATCTGACTGACGAGGTGGGACCTCCCCATTTTAGGTTCATGTGTCACGCTTGGTGGTTTCAATAATATATCGGTATTAACGATGTGTAGGTCTCCTTGCACAGTTTTCCTTAGGCACTACGTGATCTTTGTACACGCCTTTTGTATATCTATACGCTTATGCCTGTATGTACGTCTGAGATTTCTTTACATCCATAAACAGAGAGCTTGTTATTATGAGATCATTGGCAATATCACAGTTTACTTTTTAACCAAATCTTATTTATTAAAAATTTACACAGCGATTTAAGTAAGTGTATAAATATTTAAATTAAGTTCTACCTAATAATCTGTACCACTTGTCGTCAGATTAGGTTAAATTAAGTTAAATTCCGCCAAGCCGCTTATTATTACGATATCGTAATTTTTTATATATTTGGTGAGCAATAAAGTGATTTCTAGTCTATTATATTACTAATCAACGCGTTGGCAGCCTCTAGGATGGGATGGGTAGAACACGAGGGATAGGATAGCGGGATGAGACAGGAGAAATGGGATAGGGATGATACATACATATTGCCACGCCTGTTTCCCATTAAGGTAGGGGTAGGCAGAGGCGATGGATTTCCAGCTGTTACAATCCTGAGAAACACTTTTCATTTCATCAACTTTCATTAAGAATTATGAATGTCAAAGAAGCAAGTGAGGTGTGTAAGAATAATCCTGAGCCTACCCAACAAGGGACCTGGCGTGAAGTTATGTATGAATGTTTTTCCTACCCCCATGACCTTACTTCAAAATCTCTTCAATTTGATAATGGTGAGTAGATAGGGAAGATAGGATAGGAGAACGGGGAAGAGGATTGTAGTGAAACTCTTACAAGCCAATAGATAGCGATGTACAATAATGGGGATTGTTCACCAAAAATTACCCTCTGATTTTATATTTTTATTACGTAAAATAGGATATTTTAAGAAACTAATTTAAATATTTTTGTATTTTAAGTGTATTTTTTATAATTCGATTTTAAAATTATTTCTCCGATGACGTCATAAGGGACAAGTTTACATTGATTTCTTTGCCTAGAAAACAAAAATAATAAAAGTAAGTTTTATCTATATATAATCTTATAATCTGTGCTACTATTTAAATGTCACTGACATTACTCATTACGTGATCATTTTAGTGCTTTTTGTCGCTAGGCTTATAATTTTTCGTCGTCTTTAGGGAAAATCCATGTAACAGAACTGAAATCAAATAATGTACAGGTAGATTTTTTTTACACCTGAAGCAGGCAAACAGGCAGACGGCCCACCTGATTGGATTTAGATTAAGATCAAATAAAGGTCAAACGCATTTCTTACCAAATAAAAGAAGATCGTACGTTTTTTGGAATTTTAACTAGACAGAAATGATTAGGGACACTATTCCTCGAAATGGTTTTTCAAATAGCTAGATTGAAAAAAGTGAACAATCCCAATTGAGATCGCAAAAGATTCTCGAAAGGTACAACAAAGAATATATAAAAAAATCCAACATTAATAGATAAACAAAAAAGGCCTGCGTGGAACAGAAATGGTCTTGCTGGAAGATCTTACTTTGGGACGGAGGAGCACTGGAGCATTCCATCTGGCTCCTCCACCTAGTCGGGACATCCATAGAGGACCATCGGAACTCTTACACACAACAATATTATGTGAGAACGTGCTATCACAGCGACCGAGCCGGCCCTAAGAGCTATAATCAAGATAATTCATACAAAGGCGCGCACGCCGGAATGAATTCTGTGCTGGATTTCAAATTCTATAGACTGCTACAGATTTGATGCGCACTAAATCTCATTGTTAGCCATTCGTGAGTGGTAAAACTACTTTCATTACAATGTCGAGACATTTATATGCGCGTGCATAAGATACTTCCTGTTAGTATTCGAATCATTAGTTGCTAAAGTTGTATCTAGGTCGGAGATTGTCAAAAAAGGATAGTATTATCATAACCTACAACTGTTGTATTGGCGTCTATATCTGTCTAAATTGCAATCAAACTTTTCGATTATCAAGAACATTGTCGGGTATCAAAGAATCTATATAGAACACTAAGTTTTTATTAATGGGTAAAAGTAGGTGGTAGTTTATAGGATGTTTAAGATTTTACTAGAAGAATATGAGCGCGCGGACACACGTTACAGGTGGTTAAGGCAGTTTAATCGGTTTTCGGATCGCTCGGCGACTTGGTAACAGCCATGTTGCAAAGCGACGACCGCTGGGATGCTGCGGTTACTTTTTGCGAGGCATTAATGTCTCTCAAAGAGGCCGCAGAAAGGGATAGGGAGCGAAGTCCTTCGGCGCGTGCTACGGTCTCTTCTCGAGGTCGCCGGCCTTTAGCTGGCACCCGGAGAGGCAGGTACGCGCATTACTTCCCTCCCTGAGTTAGGTTCCGGAACGAGGGGGCCATTAGCTACTAGGTAAAGCAAGGGATTTAACAACTACCCTCGTCTCGAAGTGGGGTGTGTTCTCCCAGGGCACACTTCAGGCACTTTATTGCGCTGGATAGACTGTTGCGTGACTATGTTCTATATCTCAGTCTTTCCATCACAAACAAAAGCGCAGAGTCGACAGGGAGGAGGGGGTTTTTAGTGGGTATTGAGGTTGCTCGCCCGTGCTGCATCGCTCTGAGTCTTCCACACTCCTCTGTGTAATCCATCGCGGACGGAGCGCAAATAAACCATACTATTGCTAGCGTTATCGCCCCCGGTGGATGCGTGCCGTTTCCTAATGACGGCCCAGAGAGTGCGTAAATCGGTTAGGCATTTTCCCTCGCATCAAAAAAAAAAGTGTAATCGGTCTCATCAGTGAGTCATCATGTCACAATTCCTTCCTCAGTGACGGAAGGTTTAGGAGCTCCACGAACCCTCGACAGCACCTCCTCTGAGGCTAAAAGGGATGCGCTAATGCAATCCCTTAATATTATCAAAATAGAGGGTAAGTTTTATATAAAAAGTTCTGTTGGCCCACTTTCGTCCAATTAGTCTAATCCATCGATCTCCTCTGGTATCTTAAAGGCTGAAAGCGCGTTGGCATCGGCCTTGGTGTTGCAAACGATGATTGGCGACGGTAACCACTCTACATCAGGTGTGCTATTTGTCTGTTTGCCCGCTTCAGGCAGGAAAGAAGAAACAATTGCTCTAGTATACCGTCATAATATTATACACAAACATATATACCTTCGCCAGGTGGTAAGGCATTTGCCCGACTGGATGACTACCATCTCTAGTCTAGAATATGCCACCATAACAACTTTGAGTTGTGTTCTAGCATCAGTGACCAGGTTCCAGTTTCTCCTAAAACCCCGGCAGCACACTGGCAGCCTATCTGGTATTGCTAATATCCGTAGGCGACGGTAACCACTTTCCATCACAACTAGGCCATCAGCCTGTCTACTGTGCTCCAGACATAAAAAAAGTATCAGACTCGTTAACCTTTTATGGAGTTAAATTAATATTATCTCATGGGATTTTATAGAAATTTTCAGTGACGCTAACGACATAGTATAGGAGAATCAGAAATAAATAGATGAACTGTGATAATATATTAAACAAGAATCATTAGCGACTTAGTAGAGAGAGAAGATAAGATAAGAGAATTAGAAATAGGTAGGGTAACTACGATAATCTATTAAGCAAGTCCCATAGATTAATCAATAACACCTTTGATAATAATTATTTACAGAAACAATACTGATCTCTCATTAGTCAATATCAAAAATTCCAAAGCACTTGCGTAATTTGCGTTGAAAATTACGACAACACTGCTTCGTGAATAAACAATATTTGTCAACAAACCGGTCAATGTTGCACGTTTCAATAGAAATTGCATAAAATAGCCTAATTTGATAATAAAAGTAGATAACCTAGTTATTTTTTTAACAATGACGATTTAAATCAATATAACAAGTCATTCGTAAGGTACACTACAACACAAATATCATTGGAGAAATGTCACAAATAGTAACAAAAATAATCAATAAGCGTGTATAAATTACAAAAAAAATTTAAGCAATTAAGTTGTGAAAAAAGGGTACGGAACTTCAGTCCGTAGAGTTGTTAATTAAAAGGAAAAATACAATGACGATTTCAATGATGATTCTTGTGTTGAAACTCAAATAATAGGCACTGAATTTTGTGTCATTCGTCGTCGTTCAATTTTGCACGCCCAATGATGGGCCGAATGCATTGATACCATCTAACTGTAACATCTTTGTACATGAATTACGCAATAAATATATATTATATTCTATTCTATTCTGAAGTCGGTATTCATTATTTCTCGTGTATTTGATCACAGTTTAATTTATTTAGGTTTATGGTTGTTACTCTATCTAGTTCTTGAGATTATCATATCAATGAAATTCATGAATGATGGATTCTCAACCAGCTCTCTAAGTAAATCTGCGGCCGACTGTGTTAGCGGTATTTACGTTGGCTACTTCTACGGCTTAGTTGGCCGTAGATTTACAGTCAAAGTCTTTGGATTGAATTTTGTTTTTTATCAACACGAGTAACATGGCAAACAGACCGTTATTAGATACGTTTTGGTGCTTTGCTAGAATGTTGTTATCAGCAATAGCAACATTTTTATTTAACCACAAAATTTTTTGATTGAGACAAAGACGTTGCGCCGAGGAACACCTCCTTGTAAATTCTTCCCCCCCATCCTCGCCATCAAGAATAAAATAAAACTTTGAATGAAGAATGCGCATAACAAGATATAGACAAGAACTGTCACTGCTGTCACCGCTATATAAATAACGTACATATATATAATTTGTTGGAGCAAAATAAAGGAAATAAACCAAGATTTAATTTGAAGATAAAACCCCAGATCCTAGTGAGAGTGTAAACCCCCGGGAGACGTGGCGGTGGACTGGTGGCGAGGTGAGTTTTCCATGCTTCTTCTTCCCGTCCCTTTGTCTTCTCCCGGCCATCGCATCGCTTCCGCAAAGACTGTTGTCCAAAATATTCCTCAACCTGGAGACCCTCATCACATGACGACAACACTAATATCCATTTAATTAGAGTGACATTCTAAATTTGGACTTATACAATGGTTGCAACATAGCGAAATATATTAAGGCATTGTCTTAAAGGTAGTCGGTATCTTAATAGTTTTATTCTCTGAATGGTAGTATGAAGATTTTTGACGGTTGGTCCCAACCTACTTTCACTTAGCGGATTGCGACTTGCACGTGGGAAATAAATAGCATTAGATACACGATTGTTAAATCATACAACATACATACACAACAACATACATGTTATTACGTGTATCATTTTTATCATGCATCATTATTCTATTATTATAGAATAGTATATATTTTTTCAAATTCAAAAGTTTTTATTCAAAACTAGCTTCTGCCCGCGACATCGTCCGCGTGTTGCGGTTTTTTAACTATCCCATGGGAACTCTTTAAATTTTCGGGATCAAAAGTATCCTATATGTTGCCCAGGGATATAAGCTACAACCATACAGAATTTCATGTAAATCGGTCCAGTCGATTCGGAGATTAGCCGGTACAAACAGACAGACAAACTGAGAAGCAAAAAAATTGAAAAAAATTTAAATTAGTTCCATTTCACTTCTTACATACCCCTGATTCGGTTTTTAGCATTTTTTTTAATTGAACAGAAATTCGATCTCTATAATTTTATTATAAGTATAGATAAGTTCCAATGGCCAACACTTTTTGAACTTCATACATGTAGGTTAAAATTTAATTTTACTTCCTAGTCTATGTACACCGCCTCGCAATGCGTTATTGCTGTTAAGGAGAAGAAGCAGCACGAAACTCCCTAGCAACACGTCTAGCTAAAAATTGTTTTTTTATATTTCTTGTTCCATTTATATTTCAAGTTCTTTTTTTAAAGTTTTATACAGAAGTATGTCACAGAATGACTTTGAAAGAATTAATGGAGTTGTAGCACAGTGTATATTTAATACGACAGAGCGCAATATAAAGATAGAAAATATTTTTAAAGTTATAAATATAAATAGGGGAAAGCAGGTAGGATTCGTACACAGGGAGCATTCGTACAGTGGAGATATCTCCGCCATTATGCAACATTGAAATGTTTGCATTTGTGTGCGTGATTGCCGTTTGTAGGATACGGGTACCTGCGGGATGGGGCCACAATACGGCCATTGGCTTCGATGATGTAAGTCGATACGTGAATTCGCTCTGCGTAAGTATTTTTCGTTGTCATCTTTTAATTCGCTTGGCTGGTATAAGTAAGGCTCAAATTATAAAAGTGATTTATTATAGTTTATGCCTAAAATATTACTTTAATATTTAAATAGATATTTTATCTCAACTATAACGGTTATGTTTATTTCAAATTAATTTGTTGAATTATCTGGATGGGGTACCTTCGTGCAGTTACATGTGGGGTAGATTCGTACTGTACGAATCCTCCTCTAGTATAATAGGTACCAGTAGATATTGTACATATGGCCAATTTTGTTCTAATTTCACGATAAATACAATTCGACTTTATGTTTTAAGTCTCTGCAAAAAAAAAATTAGTTGTTAGCACTTTGATTTATTCGGCTGATGCCGTGCTTTTAGCCTAATCGCCATCAGACCTGCAAACACTAGTTACAATGATGAAAGATGACTGTCATGCGAGAGGCTTATATTTGAATGCGAAGAAAACAACGGTTATGGTGTTTGAAAGAGAAGAAACCAGAACGAATGCAAGGATAATGGTCGATGATGTTATGCTGGAACAAGTGAATGAGTTTGTATATCTTGGATGTGCTTTTAGCAGGGATGGAAGGTACAGCGCTGACATAGAAAGAAGAGTAAATTTGAGGAATAGTATGAATGGAGCTTTAGGTAAACTTCTAGGCGTTAATAAAATCAGCCAGAAAGCCCAGCTTGCCATACACAACGCAGTGCTGGTACCATGCATGACAAGAGCTATGAATGTCAAAGAAGCAAATGAGGTGTGTAGGAATAAGCCTAAATGGCGCTCTGTTGTTCGTGCCTACCCCGCAAGGAAACTGGCGTGAAGTTAGTATTTATGTATGTTAAGACATGTGATAAAATTTATAATGTTGATTTTTAGTTCTTTTATTAATGGAAAAAGTATTATGTTACATGAATATTTTCAGGCCTTATTTTTAAGTATTAAAGTACTTAAAACAATATTTTTGATCATTACTAGATGAAGATCATTAGTTTCATAATTATTAGAGAATAATTGTAGAATTGTGAATTTGTGTTCTTTTCGTTACATATGTACTCTGAATACAATAATTACTAGTTTACTATATGACGGCTGACGCTGTTTTAACTTTGACCTCATTAAAGGACTTTACTACGTTGAATAAATGGCATTTTCTTTGATTGTACGGAGGTTCCCCACTATGTACGAATGTGCCCCACGCTATGCACGAAGCTACCCCATGCATGGGGTGCTTTCGTGCGTTTTCCATTTTTTAGGAAAACGGTCGTAACTTCTCCGTGTTGCTTTATATGAAAACTGCACTTCCATAATATTAAAGCCAGATAAATGAGTAATATACCGCTATTAAAATAATTTTGTAATAGCTAGTAGTTTCTTTTTTATAAGTCTCAGAACAAAAAACGTACGAATCCTACCTGCTTTCCCCTACATGACGTACTAAATTTTCTTTTTTTTTGCAACAGAATATATTCCTTACAAGTATGGCAAGATAAAAGCGTTATACTCGTACAAAACACAGTATAAGAGGTTGGAGCAAGCTGCTATATAAATGAAGTTTTGCCATTTAAGTATTCTTAAATAGTCCCTAAATCCCTTTTTTAGCCTTTTTAATCTATAACATTATAGTGAACTTAAAGAAATTTATTTCCAGTAATATTAATGTTACGACCTACAAAGACCAATTCACACCTGCATACCTGTAGAACACACTTTATTACCTTTCGGCATTTGGACTTCTTTTGTTTACTTTGTGTTAAAAATTGAGATAAAAAAACAGCCCATTATGTGTTGTAATCTTTTAGGGCCTATTGTCATATTGTGGTCACTGCCAGGTCTCGGATTTAAAATACAAACTGATTCTAAGAAATTCGGTCCACGCGGCCAGGCAGACATCGTGCATCTGTGCAGTATAAAACAATGCCCCTATCGAGAACTGGGGCAGTCGAGCGATAACTACAAGCGAATCAAGACGTGTGTACATTCGATAGTCTATTTAGTGACGGACTTTGCGCGTGTTATTGAATGACGATCTTCTGCATTACGTTTGGACTTATTGTGTTCAGTCATATTTGTACCTGTGTTATAATCACATATCACACATAGTATAGTTTCTAATAAAATCTATAGTAATTCTAACGGCATTTTAATTCGAGTCTCGCGGCTCGTAACATTAATTTTATATTACGATAAAGTATAGTATTCTAAAATCGTTCGTCTACTTGCTACGGGAAAATAATTACAGATTCAAATATTTATTTAAGCAAACTAAGACAGTGAATAATTTAAGAGATCATGTTGTTGTTAGTAATTCATGTAAACATTTCTATTTATTGGAATCTGGAAAGTAACATTTTGTAAACAATCAAAATTGTAATTATTCGAAATTCTTGTAATAGCAATGTGCTTTGAAAAATTACATCAAAACAATTACATAAATTGGCGTTCGGGAAAAGGAAATTTATGTTCAAAGTAGGTATTTCATATACACTGAAGAGTTTATATATAGTGTTACGAGTTGCGGGACTCGAATTAAAATGCCGTTGGAATTATTATAGAATTTATTAGAACTATACAAACACGTATAACACAGGTACAAATATAGCCGAACACATCAAATCCAAACGTAATGCAGAAGGTCGTAACTCAATAAAACGCACAAACTCCGTCACTGCAGAAGGCTAATTCTTTTTGAAAATTATTTTTAATTTTATTGATTTAAGTAAAAATACATTAAATCAATAAAATAAATATTACACACACTAAAATGTATTGAATTTGGGGAATAGTGTGAATGGAGCGTTAGGTAAACTTCTAGGCGCTAAGAACCTCAGCCAGAAGGCCCAGCTTGCCATACACAACGCGGTGCTGGTACCTACGCTCACGTATGGAAGCGAGAGTTAGGTATGGAACAGAGAGCATGAAAGTAGACTAAACGCGGTCGAGATGCGAGCACTGCGCAAAATCTGCGGAGTGACGCTCGCGGACCGCGTTCGTAATACCGAAGTAAGAAAGAGAGTTGGTCTGAAAGAGAGTGTCGGGGTGAAGGTAAGGAAAGGAATGCTCCGGTGGTTCGGGCATGTGGAAAGAATGTATGATGAAAGAATGACTAAACAGATATACAATGCAAAAGTGGATGGATGCAGAAGTCGCGGAAGGCCACGACACACCTTCCATGATCAAATTGATCGTGTACTAGCAGAAGGTGATGTCAGGAGCCTTAAGAACAGACGAGCGTGCATGACAAGAACTATGAATGTCAAAGAAGCAAGTGAGGTGTGTAATAAGCCTAAATGGCGCTCTGTTGTTCGTACCCCGCAAGGGACCTGGCGTGAAGTTATGTATGTATGTATATGTATGTAAAATGTATTTGACACCCATATGTACTATTTTGTTTATTATTTAAGTCAAATCAATAGAGTAGCCTTGGCGAAATCTGTGATTATAGAAGTAAAGTCTTTGAGAACGGAATCTTAATAATGTTCAAAGTTATAATTTAAATGAATTATGGTCGAATTTCGACCACTGGGTGACCACTAGTGATAGTAAATGTTTAAATGTTACAATTACGGAAATTATAAATAACAAATATTGCAATCATATACCACTTATGTGAAGCTTTAGCGTGCATAACAAGAGCTATGAATGTTCAAAAAGCAAGTGAGGTGTGTAAAAATAAACCTAAATGGCGCACTGTTGTTCGTGCCTACCCCGCAGGGGACCTGGCGTGAAGTTATGTATGTATGTGAAGCTTTAGATCGCGTTGTGAATGTTGGTGCTATTTTTAATATCCTTAATTTACATCTGAATCCAGCAACAGATTGCAGATTCCTAATGGCCGGTGGAATATTTATTCTTCCAGCATTTTGATGTAACAAAAACATCCCCGAGAGCCAGCAAATGTTTGCATAGAAAGTAGCGAAGCAGTTCCGGGCTAACTTTTTATTCTCATTTATTTTTATAACATTTCCTTAAGTCGCTATCTATATGCTGTTACAACTCAGGTCTTGAGAAAAACAAAATCCACCTGCATATCTGAAACAAAGCATATTTATTACCCGTCGGCATACTAAATAATAAAATGTAAATTATTTCATGGTCGTCTTCTTTTGTTTACTTATTGGCATACGGCATATTGTTGCACTGTAATCTTTTATGGCAGTCATTAGCCAGGTGTGTCGGATTAAGTCGACTTAGATACGCGGACATTGCAGTTGTGCAGTTTAAAACGATGACCTGATGGAGGTGGAGGCAGTCAAGCGATAACCACGAGCGAAGCAAAACATTTGAACTACAATCGGGAATCTAATAAGTGACAGACTTTGCGCGTTTTATTAAATTACGACCTTCTGCATTACGTATGGATTTTACTTGTATCTGTATTATACGTGTTTGTATAGTTCTAATAAATTCTATAATAATTCCAACGGCATACTCGGAACAATACATATAACCCAGTATTACATTTGTACGTTTCTAAAGCGTATAATCTGTTGCTAATTCTCTGAAGGAATTATTGTTTGTTCTTGAGCTATATTAAGTATCTGGAATAATAATTCTGATCACTACATTGAAATTACACGAAACTTTATCTTTCAATTACACCAATTAACTATAAAGCGGACGATTAGCTATTTAATTTACGAATTGCGTTGCTGTTTCGAGTTTAAAATAGGTTTCAAAATTAGAAAATATCAAGTATATTTTGCGCCAAATGTTTGGGCACATATTAGTCAGTTGTCATCATACTAAATTAGTGTTTTTAAAATATCAAATTGTAATTTTTTGCAAATTGATTAGATATTAGACAAGTACTTAATCAGTATATTAATATGTGAAGCAAAAATTTTGTATCCCTTTTTAAGAAAATTACGCGGAAAATTATTGAAATTTCGCACACTTATAGTTTACATAGAGAAGGAGTGCAGAATGCTGTTTTTTTTAATTATGCATAAAATACGTTAAATCAATTAAATAAATTACTTACACTACCATATATACTCTTTTCTTTATTGATAAAGTCAACTTAACAGTGTAGCCTTGGCGAAATCTGTGTTTATAGAAGTCTTTTACAACAGAACCTTAATAATATTCAAATTTATAATTTAAATGAATTTCTATGGTCGAATTTCGACCCCTAGTCAATTTCCCTTCCTTCCCCTAGTCAAATGATTTTCATTGCATTTTTGACCTATACAAATGTGTTAAAGATCAGCAGCCCACAACGGCCAAAATACTGCGTGAGCCGTTCCGCAAAGCGACCGCGGTCGTTGTGGTCGTGGCGAAATCGTCACTAATAACGTTATAATTTTAGATCACACATCGCTTACGACGACCCATTTCAAAAGGTGGGTCGAACCATTCCACTTCGGTACCATCGTAAGGTAACGGCGGCAAGCAAGTGGAACGGAAAAAATCGCGGTCGTTGTGAGTCTCTAATGGAACGGAGCCCATGTCATACAAAAAGTCCAATATCCGTAGTAAATATTTCAATGTAATTCTACGCCCAAGGCTTTTACCGTGACTCACGAAACATCGTGAATCACATCTCGACCAGATTTCGTTACGTCATCACTTCAATGTCGTACTAAATAATCGATCGTGTTATATTTTGCCCATTATCCTATTCATTATATACTTGTCTATATATAGATATACTAGAGTTTACCCCGCGGCTGCGCCGCGGGTTAACCTCTACTGCGTGTCTCTTGTTTAAAGAGCAAGTGCTACAGGTTATATTATATTACAATATTTTTATGTATTTGCCCACGGAAGATTCACTTCATTTTATATCGCTAATTATATATACTATCCCCCGTCTATCTGTCAACAAAATAAATTACAAAACTTGACTAAAAAGGCCAAAATGGTCTAAATGACCAGAAGACCACAGTGACCGACATGGCTAAAATGACCAAATAGGCCAAAATGACCAAAAAGGCCAAAATGACCAAATAGGCCTAAATGACCAAATAGACAAAAAGGACCAAATAGGCCAAAATGACCAAATAGGCCAAAATGACCAAATAGACAAAAATGACCAAAAAGGCCAAAATGACCAAAAAGGCCAAAATGATCAATAAGGCCAAAATTACCAAATAGGCCAAAATTACCAAATAGGCCTGGTGGTGCGGGTGACAAAGGTAAGAATTTGTTGGTGGTGGAAGGAGGCAAAATCCACAGCCTGGTAGATATAGCGGCACTCACCTGCGGATTCCCAATCCTCGTTCCTTAGAATAGCACGTTCAGCACGTCTTCCGAAATTTGCGTATTATTCACACCAACAACTGGAGCGGGTTTATAGGTAAAAAAGCGTTCTTATGATTGCACTTAATGCGCGTGCGGTGATCGCGGGGACATCGACGTACTGTGACGCCCGTCGGCACGAATCATGGTTGGCTGACAGGTGGCACCACCTGTCTCTATCCAGCGTGCGGATTTGCGGGAAGGAAGGGAAAGGATAAGGCGCAAGGCGCCTAACCAAGGCCAAAATAACCAAAAAGGTCAAAATGATCAAAAAGGCCAAAATGACCAAATAGGCCAAAATGACCAAATAGGCCAAAATGACCAAATACGCCAAAATGACCAAATAGACCAAAATGATCAATAAGGCCAAAATTACCAAATAGGCCAAAATTACCAAATAGGCCAAAATGACCAAATGGGCCAAAATGACCAAATAGGCCAAAATGACCAAATAGACCAAAATGATCAATAAGGCCAAAATTACCAAATAGGCCAAAATTACCAAATAGGCCAAAATGACCAAAAAGGTCAAAATGATCAAAAAGGCCAAAATTACCAAATAGGCCAAAATTACCAAATAGGCCAAAATTACCAAATAGGCCAAAATGACCAAATAGGCCAAAATGACCAAATAGGCCAAAATTACCAAAAAGGAAAAATTACCAAATAGGCCAAAATGACCAAAAAGGCCAAAATGACCAAAAAGGCCAAAATTACCAAATAGGCCAAAATTACCAAAAAGGCCAAAATGAAAATTATCCCTTGTCCATCCTCAGTATTTAATTTACATACGTGCCGAATTTCAGCCAAATTGGTCCAGTAGTTTTTCCGTAAAAGCATAACAAACAAACAGACAAATATCAGTTTATCCCGGAAACTATCCCATTTTTCGGGATAAAAAGTATCCTATGTTCATCCTCGGTATCGAAAATATATATATACTGAGTTTCAGCCAAATCGGTCCAGTAGTTTTTACGTGAAAACGGAACAGACAGACAGACAGACAGACAGAGTTACTTTCGCAATTATAATATTAATAGGGAAATAGGGATATGATATCATAATATGTAAAATATGTTCATTAGTTCAAGGTTATATGTTAAGGTAAATTTTTAGCGTAAATATTTATAAATTTACGCTTACTAAATGTTTTATTGTATATATACGACTATGTATGTATTTTACAGTGCCTGATTCAAATTTATTTCATTTAGGTTGCCTGGAAGAGATCGCTTTGAGCGATAAGGCCGCCTATTGTATTGCCTAGAAAATATTTGTTACGAGTTGCAGGACTCGAATTAAAATGCCGTTAATATTATTATATAATTTATTAGAACTACACAAACACGTATAACACAGGTGCAAATATAATAACACGAGCAAAGTCCGTCACTAAGTAGATTACCGAATGTAGTACACACGTCTTGCTTCGCTTGTGCTTATCACTCGACTGCCTCACCCCTCCGTTGGGGCATTGCTTTATACTGTACAAACACAATATGTCTGCTCGACCGCGTGGACTGAATTTCCAAGAATGTCCAAATGCCGAAAGGTAATAAATTATAGGTGTTTGTTAGTGTTGGTCTTTGTCGGTCGGAACAATGTTGTAAATATGGTCTGTTTTTGTAATTGTTTATTTTGGTGTGTTATAAAGTTTTATCTCTCTCTTTCTCTCTCTCTCTACCCTGGCAGTTTTTTAATATATTAGAGATGTTTTAAAGAACGGCCAGATAAAAGCACCTACAATAAATGCATATGTAGGAATGTACGGTAATCGATGACTTATTTGTGACCTTACTTTTAAGATTTCTCGTCATGCAGGAAGAATTTACGTGCGATGTTTTCCATTTTGTAATAGAAAAATTTCTTCTGTCCAAGAGTCCCTCCGTCTTGTTTTGTTATTGTTACGAGTTACGGGACTCTAATTAAAATGTCGTCATCATCATTAGAATTAGAACTATACAAACACGTATAACACAGGTACAATTATAACTGGACACAACCAATACAAACATAATACACGATTTAATAACACGCGCAAAGTCCATCACTATATAGCTTATCGAATGTTCACGTCTTGTTCGTATCGTAATCTTCGCTTGACTGAACCCCCCACCCACCCCCACCCCTCCGTTCGGGCATTGTTTTATAGCAAACTGTACAATGCAACTATTGACCGCGTTTGACTGATTTTTTCCAAGAAAACGTAATATGCACACCTGCTTAATTATTCCTGCGAACGGCCATAAACGAATACAATACACAATAGGCTATTTTTCTAAGTAAAGTAAAGACGTCCAAATGAGGGAAGGCAATAAACTGCGCTTTATGGCAGCCAGGTGTGCATTCAGTTTGTCGGCGTGTAACAATATTAATTTGAAATCACAGATAGGTAAATAAATAAACCTCACAAATCCACTTCGGCAAATGTAGTGACTTAGATGATCAAAAATATTGAGTAGTAATTAAGAAAAGTCGTATAGAGCAAGCACTTATGGCATGTTAATTAAGACTGCATAATTAGTTACGCGCGCTGGTTGCGTTGAATGTTTGTAAACAAAGAGAGCACATGTGGTAATTGATGAATTCTTACATAATTAGATAATTATTATGAATGGATATACTTTAAGACAGTGCTTGGGCTTATTGTTACTAAAATATAGATATATATCTTATAATAGATAATACACACGATGCGTTGTGAAAGCGACGGTGCGGTGCGTGAAACGTTTTCATAAGGCGTATTTGCACGGATTTATATTGTGATAAATGAAATTGAATTAATAAAAAAAGAAGCCTAGGGTCATCTATACATATAATAAAACTGTAGAGCTCAAATTTATGTACAATGAAAAAAAATTGATAAAAACCGAGTCAGGTGGATGTAAAAAGTTTGTCTGTCTGTTTGTACCGGTTAATCTCCGAAACGACTGGACCGATTTACATGAAATTTTGTATGGTGATAGCTTATATCCCTGGTCAACATATACTTACTTACTACTACTTACTACATATACCTTTGATCCCGAAAAATTAGAGAGTTCCCGTGGGATAATTAAAAACCTTTAATTTCTTAAACAGCTTATAACAGACTGAATGTAATTTCTCTGCAACGTAACATAATAGAAGTACAAATTTTGACAGGGTGTGGTGTCGGTGAGAAAGTTTTATCTTATATATATCAATATATAAAGCTGATAAGTTTGTTTCTTTGTTTGTTTGCTTGAACGCGCTAATCTCAGGAACTACTGGTCTGATTTGATTTTTTTTCTGTATTAGATAGCCCATTTATCGAGGAAGATTATAGGCTATATACCATCACGCTAAGAGCAATAGGAGCGGAGCACCAAATGGTTCCCGGATGGTTTAGACTTGCAGTTAGAACCGGTAGGTGGCGCTGAGATCGGGGTCTAAAATACTAATCACCTGAACCGATTATGGTGATTTTGTTTTTGTGTCTTGAAACAGTCTTTTGGGAATTCAGAAAATTTGGCGATACGAAGTTCGTCGGGTCAGCTAGTTTTAAATATATACATTCTAAATAAAATATTTCATTTCACATTAAGAGGATGATAAATCTCATAATAAATCAAACCTCATGATAAATCAAATAATCTAAGAAATGGTTTTTTGAACAATTCCTCAGGCAATATATATGTCAATCTTGATCATATCGAGGGCTTCATAACATATGGGCGTGTGCGCAAAAATACCATTTTCTTTGTTGTTTACTAAAAACTGTGCATATTACAATTTAGAAAGTCTTACCAGTATGCAAGTTATACCTAAAAAGAAGGGTTTTCCAAATGTCAGCCTTATATAATCAATGTTTTAATGTTTTATTCAGAATTTTGTCCCTTGTGTAAAACTGCGCTTTTGTCTATACATTTGTTATGAATGAAGCCCTCGATATTTTTGTGGAATCTAGCTTAGTTAAAACGCTTATTCGGCTAATGGTCTCGATAGAAACAAATTGCAACGTTACTTCTAAATTGTGTAATTTTTAAATCATACATCGATATAATTAACAATACTGACGTATATCTTTTTCAAATAGATTTACTTATTTTGGAATTCTATTTACACGGTCCATGATTCGAAAGCAACGCTGATTTTTTTTATTCTTTCATCGTGTTTAATAAGATACTATCTCATTTACTAAAACCATCTAAAGTAACGTCGCATCTATATTTACTTAGGTGTTTTCTATCAGATAGTTACGGCTGGTATCCTTTTTAACCGATTCCCAAAAGGAGGTTCTCGATTTGTTTGTCAGATATTGTATGTGTGTTACACGATTTCTCCGTCAATTTTGGATCGATTTTTTTTCTTTATTCGTGAGAACATACTGTAATTTTCACCAAATCAGATCCTGAATCTGACGAGTGAGTCCCAGGGAAATCAGGAGGAACCCTCGTATAATATAAGCACGTACAACACTTTTACATATTTTTGGTTTCTATAGCTATTCCAGTATTTGCGTAACTAAAAAGTAGAAGATATAAAAGTTAACAAAAAAGAGTAAAAAGCAAACTACACTATTTCGCTAACTTATAGTTGTTTTTTTTTAACTTGGAAACAACTTCAAGATGTAGAAAATATTCATTTAATGCCTGTTGAATACTTCTGTAGTCTTTTTTGTTAAAAAGTTTTTTTGAAAGTTTATATTTTTCATGCAAATTCAATGTTTATATAAAAGTAATCTATATATATAAATACAATTGAAGTGTTTGTTTGTAATGTCAAAATAAAATCTTTTTACTAAATGCATATAAGGCTATATATAAAAAAACAAATTTTAAATAATTTTTCGGGAAAAAAAATCCAAGGAGATGAAGTCGCGGGCACTGCTAGTTAGTAAATAAGAGCTCCACATAAATGTAACAGAAAAGAAAAAGTGTAGTAGACTATAAGATATGAACATGACATCTGCCGAGCTCGTGCCAGGGTTAGCGTACCGACCATCCCACAACCAAAAGTCTTGGTTCCTGACGACAAAAGGCTGGACGGTATGTCACTACTTCCTTGGAAGATAAGACGGACACTTGGATGGGAGGCCTCGGATCTCAGCACCGACTATCTTTCAAAACCAGGCCAGGCAACGCTGCTTAGAGAGTTGAGTCTCAAACGACTCAAATATAGCACCCTTTGAAAGGTTACATATTTGAAAGAAAGTAAAAATAGAGTTACAACACAAATGAGAATACAATACAAAGCATAAATAAATGCTAAATCTTATATATAAAATTCTCGTGTCGCGGTGTTTGTAGCTAAACTCCCGACCGATTCTCATAAAATTTTGTGTGCATATTGGCTACGTCTGAGAATCGGGAAACTCGGGACACTCGAACACGGGAATTGGGAAAATCTATTTTCCATCCCCCTAAATATTAAGGGTAGTCCATCCCTATTTTTTTTAAAATGCTGGGTGCAGCCTGTACATCGAGATAACCGATATGTCAAACCTGCCAAGCCGCCTTAGACAAGCGTGGCGGGTAAACTGTCCGTTCCCCCCTCCTTTCACCCCTATAATGGGAAACCCGAGCCCAGCAGCGAGGTATTTATGAGCTGATATTTAAAAATAAATATTTAATGGGTTTTTTTTAAGTTAGTTTAGTTTCGTTAAATACATTGCTTAAATAAAAGTTAGCACATGTTGGCCTGCAAAATGCCTGGGCCAAAAATACTTGTGGTCTTGCCATAAAGGCGAAGGACCAAAAGATTTTAGTGGGTAGCTATTGCTTACTTGCGGTGCTAATGCCACAACATGGCGAATCCCACCCTGTCCACCTTAAAGAAAAAATAGTAGGCAATATAGTTTAAACAAATAAATATGTACGTATATATATTGGTATTCTATAAATGTGTCTGGATTTATGTATGTATTAAATTTATAAATTAGTGTTAGTGTGTTTATTTAAATTGTAAAGTCATATTTTTCTCCTCCACCTACATCGCCAGATTAGTTAAGAAATTCTTTTAAGCTAGGTTGCCTGGAACAAATCGTTTTTAGCGATAAGGCCGCTTGTTGTTTTGCCAAGAAGTATTGTAATTATGCATTTTGTTTATTTTGATAAGGAATAAAGTGTTATCTATCTATTTATCTATGTAAAATTATCAAAAGTTCAAAAGTGATATCTATTTTATAAAACTCTAATACCGCCGTGTTTAAATATTGAAACTATGAAAAATAAACTGCGATAGATTATATGAACGATGCATCTTTCCTGTCCGATTTAAGTGTGGTTTTCTTAAATCGATAGCAAATTCTTTAACTTGGACTCTGCCCGAATTTTCGTAAGAATATACAAACACCCATTGTTTTTAAATATTAGGAGGATAGCTGTAATCTTTATTACCTGTCCGACGTAAAAGAAGTCGCGAGCATATGCTAGTAATTAATTAAATAGTGCTCTAGTGAGACACAGAAGGCGATTAAAAATCATCTCAAACTGTCGATTGTATTATGCTTTATGCCAACTACTCTCATATGAATTAACATTAGCTATAAAATATAACAAATTTATAACACTTGTTAAATTTACAGAAACGTTAAAGATTAGGTAGTTTTAACAGCTAAACTGCATAAAAAATAATCCTTAGTCTTCGCTCACGACGATGGAGAACAATCTGGTTCTCAACCGCGAACAAAAATCTATAAAATCAATTATAAGATAAAAACACACCTTTTATGTCGTCCCACTTATGTCTTAATTGTCATCCCACTCTCGGCAAACCACTATCGTTCTTTGCACACTAACTTGTCCTCACAACCACACTCAACGACCGCTGGAGCAACACTGTGTTTTGCGAAACTTCTTGACTGCGCTCGCGCACCGCCACAAGCACCAGTCATACTTGAACTTGAACAATGCAGCGAAAACCCCCGCTGTAACATTAAAATACTGGGAAACGGGAGCGGTGGTGTGTCTTATTTAATTTGGCTTGTTTTTATAAACAAGATGAAATGATTATTGGCTTATTTCGCCCATGTGAGTTGCAAAAGTTACTTTTGACAGATGCCGCAGGCTTCGAGTTTGTTGAACCGGAATAAAAGGATCGAACCTTTTGAGGTGAACGGGGACTTGAGTTTTCTTATTGACATATTTGCATTTAATTTACGATACATAAAAACATCCTCAATATCTATATAATCTATTTGTACACAGGCTTACGTGTTTTTATTTGCTCTTTTGAATTAATTATAGGAACTGTTAGATTTAAAACAGTTATAATTGGATAGTTTATGGTCTATTCATGAATCTGTTAATTTCGTGTGGTTATTGGCTCCAAGGCCTTTTGAAAATCATATGTATCATAATAATAATATCAACCCATAACTGTCCTACTAATGGGATCGGGTCTCCTATTATAGGGGGAATGGACAGAACAGGGTCGGTTATCTCGATGTGCAGGTTGCATCTCGATGGTTTCCTTCACAGTTGTTAGTACGTAGTAATTGAAACAATATGCACATAAGATCAGATAATTCACTAACTGGTGCATGGGTTCCGGCAGGATCGAACCAGAGCTTTTTGAGTTTGGGACGCGTGCAACAGCCATTATAATAAGACGAATTCATTAGAATAATATGTGTATTATAAATTTCAGCTGCTCAACCCATATTTTTGATGAGGGAAAATCCATTTGCGGAGGCCGTGCCACCAAGAGTGGTGTTGGCACTGTGAGACTTTCCGGCCAGCTGGGCTGTTGAAACTTCCACTAAAAACCCTACGGTCCTTCCAGCAGACAAAATGACAGAATGGGGAGTGCAGTAAAGCTCCGCTCGCCCAGCGACCTTAAATGCGAGCAATCCCTTCCTTGGGTTTTGCCGTTTGCTCAGCGCGTTAGAGGTCATCCAGGCCAACCCAGCGCCGAAGTCTTAATCTTTGCGTCTTACGTCTTCTCCAAAATGTTGTCTTTCGGGTAACAGCGGAGGTCGGTCACTAGATGTTCAATGCAGCCTTAACCAAATTGTAGTTCTTTTATGGTCGCTATTAATTCGCTATATTTCTCTGAACGTTTTAAGTTTTCAAGCAACAGTTACACCATGCTGTTTTTAATTCTATAGAACTTATTATAGAAAAAGAACATATAGTATACTTGGATTTGTTTTTTAATTTTACGTTAGTGTTATGGGTAATACGGGGTAGTCTGGGGCAGATTCCAGACACCCAGAAAGTAACGGAGAAATTTATTATACCAGGAATCGAACCCAGAACCTCTGCGTTACAGTGAGCAGGCCTGCAAAGGCTTAGCCCATACCACCATACAGGCCGTCGATCGAATTTAAAAATTGTGTTAATGAAATATAGTACTTGTTCTTAGATTGAAGGTGATGTCAGGAGCCTTAAGAACAGACGTGCGTGCATGACAAGAGCTATGAATGTCAAAGAAGCAAGTGAGGTGTGTAAGAATAAGCCTGAATGGCGCTCTGTTGTTCGTGTCTACCCCGCACTATGCTGATGTCATACAGATATTTGTAAACAGTAAAATATTATGAATGCTAATTGTTTTCATATATGTAAATGGTAATGTTATCCATTTAATATTGTAATAAACTTTGAATAGATATTTAATGAAAATTTGTATGACAAAGAAGGAAAATCATGTGAAACTAATTAATGTGTTGTCATCCTAAATGTACCAAGTTTTAGCAAATATTTTGAAAGAAAAATTGTAAAGAACTTAAGATCCTTAAATAAAAGAGTGCCTTTATGAAGTTTCTTTTTCGATGAATAAAGAATTGGCGATAAAACAACCCAAGCATTTGGCATACAAGCAGTACTTCACACTACGGCAACGCCTTGTGCTTTATAAAGTCCAGGTGAGGCCGCATATGGAGCTCACACCTTTGGGCTAGAGAACCTGTCTACCAACTTAATCCCCAGAATTGTATCCAAGGTCGAGCCGTTCACGGTGTTGATGATCCCATACTCACAGACGATCTAGATACGCTTGGCTTTAGACAACTAGAGAGACTAGAGAGATGCCGCGTCTCTCTGAGTATTCTAAGGACTGTATAACGGGGAGTATCCCGAAGAATTGTTTAGAATGGTGCCTTCGACCTCTTTCTACCATCGCACTGCTCGGTATCGGTTGGGAGTTCATCCCCACTTCCTCGAGCCGCTTCGCTCATGTACGCAACAGTTCTGTAGAACGTTTGTCTGAGTGAGCTCCCAGCCGAGGTTTTCTCACGGCGATCACGGCTATCACGGCTACGAGATGGAGTTTTTCAAAGTGTGTCATTTCTTTGAGACTGGCAGTGCGTTGGTTATAATAACTGTGGTGTTGCAAACGTCCATAGGCGACGATAACTGCTTTCTATCAGTGGGGCCGCCAGCCTGTCTGCTGTACTCCAGCTATATAAAATATATACATATAATACGTTTTATTTACAAAACAGACGCCGGAGAGCCCCCGGCTCGGATCCCCTCACACAAAGTTAAGACCCACCAATCACACCACTCATTACAGAAACAAGTAGCCATACATGATTAGCTTAGGTGTGTTGCTGGAGAGTTTCTTCCACCGCTTCTTCTCCTCCGGCTATAATACGTTGCGAAGCGGTAGTAAAGATAGACTAGGATCGGCTCCGCCAGCGGAGTCGATAGCGAGTCTCCATTATAAAGACACTTCAGCCTGTTTGTTGGCTTAGCTCAGACTTTCACGTCTTATCCCTATAGAGTCATGCCCCCTGCAGCGGGCGAGCTGAGGTCGAACCTCACAGGAGGTGCCTTCTCGAGCGCGCACCTTCCTTGCTCAACGTCTCCGCTCCAACGGAGTCAGGAAGCCCCCAAAGTCCGGTATCGCTGAAACAGCCATCTGCGGCTATTCAGCTGGATCCTGCTGAAAAAATACGCATTTATTATATTCAGGTTTCCAATCTACTTGACATAATGCGTCATTTATTATGACCAATTTTGTGACGTCAGTTCTTACGTTGGTATTCATTGATGCCCGATATTCAGTATTTCCTCGTATATGAGTTTGAAAAATTAGTTTTTAAAGTTCCACTAGCATTTTGACAAAAATAGATCTTTTAGATAGACAAGTAATAAGTCACTATAATACCAACTACTACGTAGCCATATGGTGATGCCAATTAAAAAAACTTTATGTATATTATTTTTGAATTAATCTCCAATCATTATAATGATTGAATGTATGAATTTTATCCGTGCAGCAACGGACAAAGAATACAATTTCCTGCGGCCGGGCGGCCTGTCGTAAGTGGCGACAAAACATCCCACAGCCAGGTAGTAGGACATTTCACCGGCCTGATGGCTACCACCCCTGGTCTAATGTATGTCGCCATAACAACCTTGATTTGTGTTCGAGCATTATTGACCAGGTTTCAGTCTCCCTTAAAAGAGCAGAAGCATAATTGTAGCATCTTTGGTGTTGCAAATGTTTATAGGGAATGGTAACCGCTTTCCATAAAGTGGGCCGCCTGTCTGCTGAACTTCTACAATAAAAAACATAAAAAATGTAATTATTTAGACATAAACAACACTTTATTGTTTACCATAACAAAAATTACAAAATGCACAACAAGCGATAGTTACTTGGTAAAACAAAAGGCGGCCTTATCGCTTAAAACGATCTCTTCCAGGCAACCTGACTCTAACGAAATTCTTAAATTATGTTAGTTATTTATTATCTATTAATAATGAATGTATGTCTTTCAAGACCACGGGCCATAAAAATAGCCCGGACTTTTGGAGGGCTTGCGTGGGGCCATGGGGAGGCCAATACGTAGAGGCCCCTTGACAAATTTAATCTAAATGTGGCGTGACACTGACCGGCAGTTATCCCTGTCTACACCATATAATAATGCACCCAAGGACAAGCCCCGGCCAGTGTAGGACCATTGTGGGAAATGAAAAGAGATAGTACCGGGCTATTGGGGTGAACTGTTAGTGGTACTAGCGGTTTGGGAATATGGGGACTATGGCGTCTGCCCGTCGCAATGTTCAGGGAACATGGAAAAATGGGCAGACGGTGACTCGCCACTCCCTGCATGGGCCCCGAAAAACGCCATAAAAGACAGGGCAACATGGGTGTGAGTGGCTAAGGGGTGTCGAGAGGTGGGCTGCAGGTTCACCGAAGCTACTTCTGACGTAATGCCATTTATCACTTCCACCCCTGGAGCTTGAGTCTTAGCTCTAGCGATCTTCACTCCGTGCCGGCTGGTTAAGGCAAGCACGGAGGCGGGGGCCTTGTCTTGGCCCCCGGAGTCAGGTACGAGGTGTCGGTACTCACCTAAGGCTTCGCCACAAATACCCCTGCGGGTCTATTACTATTATTATATTTAGTTATATGCTTACTTAAAAACAATACGAATATAACGTTATTATTCGAAGTATGGAAAAGATAACATTGTATGTACACCGTACATAATAAATTATATTTTTTGTAAAATACCTACACCAATGTGTACGTGGAAAAAGTGGAAGAAAAAACTCCCAGTGGGGAGTTTTATAACTGTACTTATGAAGAGATGTTCATATCTCAAATTAATAGCAAAGTAATCCAACTTTTGATCTTTGGAGTATTCGGAACGAATTCAAAGGAATGGAGCTTATATGTACTTTTAACGAACATTATCTAAAATGTTTGATCAAAAAACTTATGTATGTTTAATTCAATATTTTTTCGGCCTTTGAAGTGATTATTTTTTAACAAACCAAACTAAAAAATAAATTGGTTCGCAATGTATAATATACATGTATAATTAATATCTTGCAGTCGGTGCATTTTGCAATTCTGTTGTTGTTTTTTTACATTTTACTTGGCAACGACTTCAAGATGTAGTTGTATTTTTTTTGCTGTTTCATTTGAATTTGGTTTTCTTTTTGTTGAAAAAGATTTTTTGTTGTTGCTTGAATAGCTTTAGAAATAATATTTTAAGCGCATGTATAAATTTTATACTCACGCGTAAATGAGTCATGTTTCCCAATCGTATACTGTAGTGTAGTAGTGGCGTACTTCACCAGGGATTTCTCTCGATATCCCTGGAACTGAAATTATGTCGTGGTAAAAATGGGATAACTCAGAAGTATGCTCTTTCCAATAGAGAATAAAATTGAAAATCGGTTTACACTTGACGGAGTAATCACGTAACAAATTAACAAAACAAAAAACTGTCGAATCGAGAACCTACCTTTTGCACCTTTTGGAAGTCGGTTGAAAAGCAGTAGACATTTGTCACTTCTACGGAACCATTCACTACCTTTGAATTGGCACGCATTGACTACGCTTGTCACTGGGTAGTAGGAAAATTTGTTTTATATGGTCATCGGTGAACTTTAATAGGAATTATCACGTGACTTGACCACGTGATTTCGCATCACCGTACATCAAAACAGACTCATGTTCATATAAAAATAATAATGCGACAGACAAACACAGTGTATATCCCCAAATTAAGCATGTTACGCTTAGAATAGAAAACGCTTTATTGTTCACCTCATAAACATTAAATCAAAAATTAACAGTAGTCACATTAAATGGTCAAGACAGGATCAATCGGTCTTATCGCTTTAGAGCGATCTTTTTCAGACAACCCGGACTATGGATTTTATAAACAAAATCACAAAGTCTATGAAAGTGGTAAGCACATAAAATACATACATAAGTAGTATATATAAATTATACACAAGGCTTATATCTAGAATAAATAAACAATACACATGTGTTATGGGTTAAATAAAACAACTGCTCTGAGTTTATTTTATAGTCTTCTTCCTCTTTTAACAAGGTTTCTAGGCTCGATAGTAGACACCCAGACCGTAATAAGATAACGGAAAGTTCATTTTCGAAATTTAACTTGCCAAAAATCGAACCCGGGGGGGCCTCTTCATTGCAATGAAGTAGACCGAAAAAGGCGTAGCCTACTCAAGAGGCTTTTTTTTACCAAAAACAACCGATCGCTAAAAGACCAACTTAAATCGAAGCCAACAATCTACCTTAGACAATCAATAAGAAAATATCAAAAATAGGCCACTATGGGATATTATTGTTACAACTCAGGTCCCGACAAAAACAAAATCCAGCTGCATATCTGAAGCAAAGCACATTTATTACCCGACGGAATTTGAACTAATAACATTGAAATTCTTTTATGGTCCCCTTCTTTTGTTTACTTATTGGCATACGGCCTATTGTTGTATTGTAATCATTAGCGAGGTGTTACGGATTTTAAAGGAAAAACTGATTCTAGGAAATACGGTCCACATTGCCGGGCGGACATATTGCATTTATGCAATGTAAAACAATTACCTGATGGAGGGGGGAGGGTGTTCAGCGAGAACCACGAGCGAAGCAAGACTTGTGTACATTCGGTAATCTATTTAGTGACATTACGTTGACATTACGTTTGGACTTGTGTTCGGTTATATTTGCACCTGTGTTACATATAACATATGTGTTTGTATATTTCTAATAAACTGTGTAATAATTTCAACGGCATTTTAATTAAAGTCCTGCAACTCGTAACAATATCATATATTGTATTAAGATTCTGAGACTTGAATCTTAACACGAAGGTCAGTCTTTTTTGTTACCTAAATACTTTTTCATATTTACGCTATCTTGATTGATATACTGTGTATACAGTTAATTTACTCAAGATACGAGCAGCCAAAAAAATAACAAAGTGTTCAACCTCAAGCCATGTAAAATGCTTGGAAAATACCTTTATTTTGCAAGCAATTAAACATTGTCACGGCATTGATTTTCTATCTTTAAAAAAGTAATGGAAAATGCTCCATGAAATCAAAAAAGCGACACTAAAAAGAGATAAAGTTGTAATCATCTATATGTACTGTACAGTTACAACCTAGGCCCCGACAAAGACAAATTCCAAAGACTGTAAAAGCATATTTTATTACCTGCCGGCATTTGCACTAATTGTAATGTTTTTGTGATCGTCTTCTTTTGTTCACTTATTAATTGGCATAAGTTTCTAATTATTATGTAGAATAGCCCATTGTGCTATTGTGTTCGCTCATTAGCCTCATTAGCCAGGTGTTGCGGATTATTTTGCATTTGTAGAGTGTAAAACGACGGCCTGATGGAGAGAAAGGTGTAGTCAAGCGATGGTTACGATAGGGCGTGACGTGTGTACATAACGAGAATGTAATATTGACGGACTTTGCGCGTTTTATTGAATTAGGCACTTCTGCATTACGTTTGGATTTGTTGTGTTCAGTTTCATTTGTACCTGTGTTATACCTGTTTGTAAAGTTCTAATAAACTCTATGATAACTCCAACGGCATTTTAATTCGAGTCCGCTAAACTCGTAACAGTACTGACTATGTAATTTATACAACAAAACTGTTATTTAAATGCATATTTCATGCCGTATAGGTATATTGCGAACCGTTTATAATTATTTTCATGTGTTTGACCCCTTAGAAATTAAATTATCTGTAAATACGATTTCTGATTGTCATTATTTTTACTGTCGCCTCACGCTAATTTTCTAATAGCTAAATCAAATCAAATGAAATCATTTATTTGCTTAAAATCATGGTTAGTAAAAACAATGTTATTTTATGTTTCACATGTTTTTGCTCTTGCATGCAAAAAGCGATTAAAAGTTGAAAATCAACTAACTAGCAGAAACAGACTATAACCCACTCAATCCACAGAAATCAATTTTACTTTTTTATCTAGAATTATACAGTAATTATAGATAATATATCAAGTGCAAAGTTATTCCATATTGAATACAATGTCAAAAATGTAAAAATTAAATATTAGAATAATAAATAAAGCTCAAGATATATATTATTTATTGTCAAATTTAATTTAAGATTGATCATCAAGAAATTTTTTAATGTCGTAATTGTCGTTTTCGAATAATATCTTTTGTAGCCAATTTTTAAACAAGTCTGTTTTATCATTGCTAAAAGATCTGGGTACTTTATGAAAAATCAATTCCGTAATCCCCTCTCTTTCTCTCTAACTGTTGACGCGAAAACAACATAAACAGATTATTTTCTTGTTATCGTAGTTGGTTTATTGTATTTATCCATTGCAAATTCTTAAAACTCTAATTTTTCGGATTAAGCTTAGGGGTCCGAGAGTTCAAATGAATGATGTGCATGTGGCTGGGGGTGGGTATGTCTATTCGGGAATATATAAGGTTTTGGAGGTCTTCAGGTAGAGGTGAAACAATGTTGTGTGTTTGAATTGCAGTTCAGGAATGCATGATGTTGGCTCGCTCCGCGCTTACTAAAGCACTACAAAAATGCAGACGCTTAGCAGCTAACGGAGCGAGCTATGTCCCCGCGGTAGGCGGGGCGTGGGCGCACGGGCTTTACGGGGGTGAGGTCAGCGGGGTGATTCTGTCCGCAACAATTTGTGAGCGGCCGCCGTGGTGATCGAACGTCTGCGGCTACAAGGTCGTCCCGTTAACAAAGAGATAGCTGACTTTCAACCGCCATCGAGGCGTTACAAAGTGTACTTACCGAACGAAACGAAATTGCGTGCTTTATCCTATTACAATGTTCTGTCCACGGAATGGACTTGTTGTATTTGAACACTGAATTACGTGTGTATACTTCTAAAAAACTTTGTGATAGTTCCAACGACATTTTAAATTCGAATCCCGCAAAACTGTAACAATATCATGGCAGAAATATTTTTCTATCATGGTGTAGGTACATAGAGAAAACATACCCAACTCTGATAGTATGCGATCACTTATTATTTGTTATAGATAATTATCTAAATCTAACAACTTAACTTAAATATATATATACATTAGTAAAAAACTAAAATTAAAATACAAAACCATATTAAAGCCCGTCCAGGATATATCACAATCAAATATTTTCAACTCGTTTAATTAACAAAATTATACAAAATTAAGCAATATGTTAAACGCTTGAGATATTTCTTGATTAACAGATAAAACAAGTTTCATACATTTGAAATCAACAATACCTATTTATTACTTAGGTATTTTATTTGCATACATAAATTATCACTTCAACGATGTTTATACTAAGTGAAATAATAACAAAATTAGAATAAAATACGATACGTTATAATGATTTGTTGTTATGTGAATAAAACATTGTGTTATGGTGGGGCTTCAACTGCGATAGTATTAAACATACTGGTTATGGCCGTAAGCGTCTTATATAAAAGTTCAAAAATAACACAGTTATCGCATATACACATTAGTGTGTTTAAATATATATATATATATATATATATATATATATATATATATATATATATATATATATATATATATATATATATTTGAGGAGTGACGCTCGCGGACCGCGTTCGTAATACCGAAATAAGAAAGAGAGTTGGTCTGAAAGAGAGTGTCGGGGTGAAGGTAGGGAAAGGAATGTTCCGGTGGTTCGGGCATGTGGAAAGAATGTATGATGAAAGAATGACTAAACAGATATACAATGCAAAAGTCGCGGAAGGCCACGACACACCTTCCATGATCAAATTGATCATGTGTTAGCAGAAGGTGATGTTAGGAGCCTTAAGAACAGACGAGCGTGCATGACAGGAGCTATGAATGTCAAAGAAGCAAGTGAGGTGTGCATAAATTGGCCTATATATGTAACATTAAGGCAGATGAAGTCCCACAATTATAGACTAAGCTGGTAAAAGAAGTTATATAAAAGTTTCTTCATACTAAGTCAAAAGGTATTGAGATGCCTTATTCCTTACAAAGTCTAACATTTAAACTATCGCGTGAAATATAAGATTTAAAAAAACTGTCAGCAAATGTTTATACCAAATCACGCATTCCTGATATGATTCAACCAAATTGAACCAATTTGGCTGAATCATATTGTTCAACTTAACCTTAGTTTTTTGAACGATGTTCCTTATCCTACGTTGTTCGGCGGATTGAAGCTACAAGAAAAAGTAAAACCGAAACGAAAAATGCTGACCGCTTGGAGCGTTCACTCCGACGCCCAGGGTCCGCTTTCTTACTTTTTCTACTCCACTTCGCGCGTTCTTCAGCATCCTGCGTTTTGAGACCATTGCTACGCATGTCATCCTTCACATCGTCAAGCCAACAGTCCGGGGCCTGGCGCAGACGGCAAGGCTAGACATTGTTTCCCACATAATTAGTCGGTCTTCGTAAAATGTGGCAGTACCAGCGTAAGCGACACTCTTGCAGTTTGTCTGCTATGTCACGGAACTGAAGTCTGTCACGGATGCGAATGTTCCTGACACGGCCTCTCCGCATTATTCCAAACATCCAGCATATTCCGTGACACGCAGTTCTTGCTTGTGTCACTTAAGTATACAAAAGGACAGGTTTAATGATGGATTTATAGACCTGTATTTTTAATTTAAACGACATTTTATGGTCACATATGACACCCGTCACCTCACGTCACTTGATCCCAGTTGCTGTGATAGGGGCCTTGACGTCGTGGTCGATATCTCCGAACGCACTAAGTACAGATTTTAAGTACTTAAGCTGATCCATGCGCTCGACCGTATCTTCGGCTATGAGCGTGGATGTGGGATCTGTAGTGTTGCAGGCCAAGTACTCAGATCCAAACTTAATCGAATAGTAATAATGATGAAGGTTGTCGTTTAAGTGTTCACAGTATCCTAAAAAACAAGGCTTGACATGGCCTTATGTTATCTTATGATTTTTCTTATCTAACGTTTCCATAAAACGCTCGTGAAGCCTGTTGGTCTTATTCAAATTAAAGTAGAGTAAGTTTGAAGGGTTCATAAACAAGCCTACAACCTTACGCTAACTCAATATGAATTAGAGCGTAACTCTTTATGGAATTCGTTTTATAAGTCATAAAATAGGTTGCATCACACGCCTTAATTTACTAACCGCTAAGTAGAAAGTAAAATGCGCTCAGTTGAAAGTGTTAAAATTTCAGCTCAACTTTCGTTTTGGTTTCACTTGTATATAAACGTATTGTGTCAATTACTATAGTCATTAGTTGTACAGACGGACAAATTGAATTTTATTATTATATAATTAGCAAGAGTATAAATGAATTAGCCCCTCCAAGTGTTTGATCACCTTCGTGAATGAGGATATTCAAATATTTAAAAAATAAAATAGTATTTTTGTTCTTTTATCCGTAGAAATCTAGAACTATTGAGTAAGTTTGTAGAAAAAAAATTTTTTTTACATTTTTTTTATTATTAATTATTTAACATTTTATTTACGAGTATATCTTGTCAGATGTTACTTTTACGTCTGATAAATACTGATTGGTCTCTGGATTCGCTGGATGATGAAACTCTCCATCCATCCCTAGTTATGGTTCTCCGTATAAACATCCTTTAGTAGTCTCATCCAGAACTCCAGATGTGGCCTCCAACTTCTTTGAAAGTTTTTTTTTATTGCCTTAAGCAGGCAAATAAGTAGATAGCCCCACACGATGGAAGCTAGCTATCGTCTACGAGCGTTCACAGCCCCGGGGCCGTTGCCAACACGTTGCTGGCCTCTGATAAATTATGACTCTTAAGTATCCCTATGTCGTAGCACAGAGGGAAGACCTCCGCAGGAAGTTCCCTCCAAATCATTGTCGTACGCGGAACGAACGCTCCAGACATCCGTTGCGTAGTTGATCGCATGACCTCAAAGAAAGGGGGGTGGATATCCTGTCGCTGACGAGCGGTGCGGTTTTACTGGAACGTTGGCACTATCGAGCAGTTCTTCAGAAGACTCGCAGTTGTACAGGCGGTGTATAAGTTATAATTGTTACGAGCTACATAGGACTCGATTTAAAATGCCGTTGGAATTACTAGAGTTTATTAGAACTGTACAAACACTTATAAAACAGGTACACATATAACTGGATACAACCAGTACACACTGCACGATTTAATAACACGCGCAAAGTCCGTTACTAAATCGCTCATCGAATGTACGTCTTACTCTTATCATAATCCCCGCTTGACTGCCCCTTTCCGGCTTGGGTCATTGCTTTATAATGCACCAATCCATACCTGGCAAGCTTCAACGCAACACAATAACTACAAGGTAGTTCGACACTAATGACGGCCATAAAATAAGTACAATAACAATAGAATGTTTTTCTTAATTACAAATTCTAACCACAAAGTAAACAAAAGAATCCCTAGATGCGGGGAGGTAATAAACTGTGTTTTACGATAAGTAGGTGTGCGTTTACCTTTGTCGGTATGTAAAATTATTGTTCCACTCACAGCTGGATGAATTATATTGTAACTCTGCAGAATCAGATGTTTCGTGAATCCCACACCTTTTTTGGCCTAGTATTGATGCATTCAGATACAAGATTAACTATGCACCAGTGAAACTGTGTCACGGTCGCAGCACTCGTTGTCAGAGATGTACGCAGTTCATGGTCTATGCACAGGCGGGTCTCGCACAAAGTAACCGACAAATGGCCTGCTTTACATGCAGTGTGGGTTCATACATACTTAGGCTTAACGTGACATGCATACTTAAATATACTTAACCCGTCCACAGCGGCTCGAGATTGAATATCCCTCAAAATAGCTTGCAGCTTTGCACTCAATCCTAATATGTTTCTTAGAGGCTTTCTTTATTTTACCACTTTAGCATGTCAGCTCCATTATATCCTACACGTCTTTGATACAAATCTAACGCTGTGCCGTGACATTGGTATCTGGCTGAAGGATCTGAAATAGAGACAACATGCGGCCACGATACGCAGTGAGGTGGATTCCTGCATCTATTGCCTCGTAGTAGGCTCGCATGACGTTCTCATTCATTTGTTGAGTACATTGCATGCCGCGCACAGCACCAAGCGTGCCGACGGCGGCTGTCCTCGGCCTCGCGCAGGTCTTCGTCGTGGGGTTGAAGGCGCTGACCCCTCCTCGCTGGTGCTCGACGCCGCGGTGGCCACCAGTGTGAAGAAGCCTTCTTCCGTTGACGACGACTGAGGCAGCCAGACGTGGCGGGCACAGCGGGTGGTGGGCGTACGTATCTGCGGCTGCTCATGTTGTCTGCTTGATCCTAGTTTATTATTTGCTTAGTAAAAATCTGTTGTTGTTTAACTCTCGGAATTTTTCCTCGAAGTTTTTTGTTAAAATAATGATTTTGACACACAACCAACCCATAAACAAATGAGTTACATTATAAGTTAAATAATAACTATATAAAATTGAGGTTTAAATAAGCCATAAATGCACCGAATGGTAAAATACTTAATACAGTGCGGGTTTCATTAAATTATAAAACATTAAGCTTTCATATTAATATTACATGGTTAATTTGTCTTTCAGTGTGTATGAATAAACAAAACTAATCCATATAAACGTAAACAGAAATCAATCAATAGCAATGAGTATTGTGGAGTTCTTTCCTTACGACCGAATTGATTGATTCTTCTAATATCAGTATTAAGCAACTTTTGAAGTTTGAGGCAGATAAGGCTTTACCTTATCTGCTTTACCTACCTTCTACCAAGCCTTAAAGGGGTTCAGCTTAGATCTTTTTTTAATGAGGAAAAGTCCACTTACGGACATATCAGAGAGTGGGTGGTTAGGGCGTGCTGAGACTCGCCAGTCTGTTGCTCTAATACCTAGAACTCTCCCGTGTTCCTTTTAGTAAGCTATAGCCAGGGCGGAAAACGGATATCGTCTGCACACATAAGCTCTGGCAGACGCTGGTCAAAAAGACCTCATCCGTAGTCCCCTCAGAGCGCAAGGAGCACCCTGCGGCGACAGAATGACAAGCGTGGAACAACTTTGGTCCTTCATCCAGCGGCTTTAAGAGCTGGTGGACCCTTCCTTAGGTTTCACCCGTAGCCGAGTTCAGCTTGGGTCTGATTCAACTTTACAAGTACCATGAACATTATTGAAATAAGCCCTGCAGAGAACGGGTTAAAAGATAATAATGGGAGTTTTCCGTCGAATTAACATACACATTTACAACAGTAAATGATGGTGTGAAACTAAATGACGGGTTACTATGATAAACAAACGGGTATTTATGAAGAGATTAATGCTTGTATGAGTCAAAATCTTAACAAGTGGAGATCTATCGCCTTTGTCTGCCTGTATGGCAAATAGCCGTGATGTATTTCTATTATTGCAAAAGTACAGCCGACATGTTAACGACTCCTTGATGGAAAAAGTTTACCGTCACCTATGGTTGCAGTTGTTCTTATAATGTATGGCAAATGTTCTATTATATAGAATTCAAATTTTAACTGATCTACTTTGATGAAAAATGTTGAACCGGTCTCCACAATCTTTCCCTTAAAATATTTTACAACATTTGCAACACCAGAGATGTTGTCATTGCGCTACCGGCCGCAAAGAAATTTTATGACACCTTTTTTGAAATATCAAAATATATAAAATTCTCGTGTCACAGTTTTCGTTGCCATACTCCTCCGAAACGGCTTGACCGATTTTGATGAAATTTTTTGTGCTTATCTGGTATCTATGAGAATCGGCCAACATCTATTTTTCATCCCCCTAAATGTTAGGGGTAGTCCACCCCTAAATTTTTAATTTTATTTTTTAGACAAAATTTTTAATTTCTATTTTTTTATGATACAACATACAAAAATACATACAACCCTAGATTTTCAACCCTCTACGATCAACCCCTATTTTTTACCGGGCAGGACGACGTCTGCCGGGACAGCTAGTATCATATATATTAAAAATATTTAATAGATTCGTTTTAGAGGTATAAGTAATTTTTAAACTAATTATCTCAACAATGCCTACAAATTGTTTAGACAATAGTAAAATAATATACCAAACCAAAAATACAAATTATCTCTCCTTTGTTTCCTCATCGGTAAATATTGATGGAGCTGTTATTTCCTCAACGTACACGAGAAATAAACAAATATTAAAATACGTCTGAACTTTTAAAACAACTTTTATTTATTAATTACAAGTGAACAAACAAAACGACCATTTAATGGTACTTAATTAACATCAGGAATATGCTTATAGGATAATATAGTATTGATACATATTAAAATTTATCTTTCATCATCATCATCATAATCTATAAAGCACATTTTCTTAAATTTAAGAACATTTTCTAAAAGAAATTATATTAAAAAAAAACTTATATAATTATTATTTATATTATAAAAGATGAATAGGAAAGACAATTGCTAATTTAAAAAAGTATAGCTATCCCAAAATCTAATAAATTTTACATGATAAGAGAATCTAAAGCGGTCGCTTTAGGACAAATATTTAGGACCGCTTGCATAACGATCGCCTTTAAATAAACTTAGTTAATCATATTAAGTTTAATTTTAGGTAGTTTTTAGACATACAAAACGTATTGACAGTTCTTTAAACATATTTAGCGGCACATTTTTCATTGTGGAAGACGCTAATTGTATTTAAGGGTGTTAAATACATTTTTGTGTTTCTTAAATAAATTTAAGCAACCTTAAGCAAGCGGCCCTTAGTAAAATTGACATGTGTCTAGATTTACTGGTAGGTGTAAGACATAGGGCGCGTTCCTTTAGTATCTCACAATGCCCAAAATGCTCAGTTTGCCATTCCACATGGCGACCACGGTCGTTATGGACGTGGCGAAAACGTCACTAAGGACGTCAATATTTCCGATCACATGGCGCTCACAACGACGCATGTCAAGAGGCGGGTCGAAGTGGGCGGTGACCACAGAACATTAATTCTCTATATACAAAGGCGCGATTTTCAAATTAACCAATCTTATTCGTGTATTTCTTCGTTAATAACATCAACGCTCTATAATCCGTTCTATTAGAGTTTATGCTTGTATCGCGGTCGTCAACGCGGTCGTTGTGAGTCTCTTATGGAACGCAGTTCTAGTAAAAAGTTTAACTATAATTTTAATGTTGTCAATATAATACGAACTTTAGATCGCCTTACAAGTCATTCTCTCATTTTTTATCGTATTATTATTTACATATTTTTTTAACAAAATCAGTCAAAATCTGAAGGGCAAAATTTTATTAGTATTTTCGATTTTTGTCTGTATTTTTCTAATGCCCCTGAAACAACTGAAATAGTGTTAGTGGCTATGTAACGTAGATGTAGCTGAGGATGTTATGCGTTATTTGAAATTCGTCATTGTTAATAACGTTAAACAATGTAGTTAATCGTTAACAGCGTTATTTTTAACGCGATGTTAAGTCGCAATTGGTTACAATCACTAATATAAGAGGAGCAGGGGCTAAAGAAAAAAGTTTTAAACAATAAAAAAATCAAGAGAAATATAACCTGTGGTGCCATCTAGTTATGTGTGAATATAAACTGTCATTATTACTTTTGAATAAGCAATTGTTATCCCTATACATCTTCCATTTTTATATTTAATATACAATTCTACTTTTTGTGAGAAAAAATATTTAATCAAGTATCACAGTTTAAAAACAAACGAAAATATTGCAACGTTTAACTCTATCAAGATCTATTTATATGACATATTTATGGACCAATTGTTTTTTTTACTGGTTCTCCACATTCCACCTTAGACGTGGGACATATAAGTGGCATCGGGCGCCGGCATGGTTCGGCCGTCGCGCCACTCATTACGTCGAGCCTTTACTGCCATTTTATCGTAAGCGACATTTTGGACCTAAGTTGATAATATTTTAAGCCATGATTTTGCTTTCAGTCAGTTTTCATATTTTTGGATTCAATAAGCTACACTAACTAAACAGAAGTCTTAAAACAAAATAATGGTTAAAAAGACCTTTTACACCCAAAAATAAACTGAGGTCAAAAATGTCGCTTACGATAAAATGGCGGTAAAGGCTCGACGTAATGGCGTGTTTCTTACAAAATGTATAAAAGCGGAGTGACGTGGGACATATTATATAAGGCATAATGCACACGGAAATGGTGGCTGGCGCTGGTGGGGCAAGGGAATCTTGCCGTTGTATTCAAATTTAAAACCAAAATTAGAAATAAAGCGCAATTTTCAGCACACTCAATTGGGTGGATCTGCCGAGCTTCTAGCGCAACATTTTAACGCCCGCGAAAGATGGACATCTATTTGCAGCTTGCATTTGCTTCTGAAGAATGTTAGGAGTTAGGGTTGCAAAAATACGTGACGACGACGAATTCGCGCTTGCACCTTGTTATTTATGGTGATGTCATGTCCGTGCCATGCCCACGTCACGCCAGTATCAGACGCCATCTCCGTGTGTTGCATAAGTGGCGCAATGAAGGCGAGGCGCAGAGGCGTGGGCATGGCGCAGGCGTCGCGCTACTCATTATGTGTTTCTTACAAAAACTTATAGAAGCGGCGCGGTGCGAGACATATATATAAGCGGTGCAGCAAGGGCGAGGCACGAGCCAGGCACGGGTGAGACACGAGCGAGGCACGGGTGAGGCACGGGTGCAGTACAGGTACGGCACGGGTGCCGTACGGGTGCGGCACCGGCGAGACGCAATCGGTTTTGTATGAAAGCGGCGCGGCGCTCAGTCAACGCCACTTATGTATGTCCCTCGCTTAACATAACAAAAAATTATTCTATGTAGATTTCTCCAACTTGCACTATTTTAAAGCAATAGAAATATACTTTTATTTGCCTATGTCTACACTTGTATCGAAGATGAAAGGTATCTTGTATAGTCAATGTAACCCGTAGTACCTTGGGTGATTATCGCATTTGTGTCCCAAATTCATAAAACCTAGGCTCGAATCCTGATCAGCAAGCATGACTTGTAGCTTTCTAATCTAATGTGCATATTATTACAATTACCACGTACTAACGGTGAAATAAACCATTGTAATGAAACCTGCACCTCAAGATAACCAATGTGTCAAATCTTCGAATTCGTTTTGAACAAATGTGGCGGGTATACTGTTTCCCTGTAAATGGGATGACCGAGCCTAGCAGTGGGATATTATATATGTTATCTCTTGATATGTATTCAAAGATCAGTATAATGTGTATAGCCTCAACAAGCATCAGTATAATTCTGTTAATAAATTTAATTTTCTTTATATTAAATTAGTACCTATTTTATTTGATATATGTATGTCGGAGTCAGCATGCGAAATTAATTATTATGTATGCATATGCATCAGATTAAAATTTAATTAATTTAGATGAATGATTTCTTTAAGTTGGTTATTTATTATATATTATTATTTAACTTAGACAATATATTCGAATTTTCTTAACCCAGTAATATCTAGTAAAGAATGACAGAAGAAAATTAAACCCTGTTTTGAAATCCATTAAGCCATTTCATAATCAAGATGAACTTTAATATTTGACAGACAAGTATTTTGAAAAGGTCTTTGTCCACTACACCGTATCATACCATGACCGTACAATTAACGTTTCAGGCACGGTAAAAAATATGATACGGTCCACTATGCCCACTGAAACGTATCAAGAGCGTATTATACCCGTGCATAATGGGTTTACAAAGAAGAAGGAAAACAGGTTTATTTTTAGGCTGAACATATACAAGTGAAACAAACACACTTAAAGTAATAAAACAACAATAGAAAGAGAAACAAACCACAAAATAACAATATAAACATAATATACTCGTATGTGTCCTAAAATAATAATTTTAGAACAATACTTGTATCTTTTATGCCTCATTTAGTGTATGTAGCATCCAGATGTCATATCGGTATGTATACATACATACACTTATGAAAATATTTTTTACATTTAAAACATACTGAAAAGAATAGTATTTTCAATGTCTTCCTCTATTTTGTCTATTAGACCAGATGTTTAAATATTTTACTACTTGAGAATACCTAAACATTGTTAAACGGGCTTAGTACGGTCATCATACGCGGTTAATACTGGTATGGCGACCGTTTTCACAACGTTCCGTGCAATGGACGAACTCCGGAGCGGCACCGGCAAAATATTCTCGCTGGCAACTGTTGACGGTCCGTGCATGGCACGCGACGGTGTTGTTCGGTGACTGAACGCTTTAGTGTGCTTGTCTCCTTTTATTGGTGGGCTAGGATTATTAAACGGTAACTTGAATCATATAATGAAATCGGATCGATGACATTGATATAGGTCCTTCCTCTGCTGTATTTACTAGATATTTCTAGATATTACTTGACCATTTAATAAACATAAAACGTAATGTTGTCTATATTCTTTAACTAAGAAAACTTTTGAAAATACAGTGTGTCTCAAAATGTTTTTCGTTGTTTATTCTTTAAAAGAGTGTCATAATTACTTCAAACTTGTTTAATATTATGGCAAACTAGCTGTTGCCCGTCTACAATCCCGTGATTACATACAGACATTTCAATTTTGTTGACATGTATAGCTTAAAGAGCAGCTTGTGAAATACCCATTTGCAAATGCGCAAAATCCACTTTTTTACCCTCTTGAGCCCGGAACTAAAATTTTCAGCATCGCTTTTGGAATAGCGCACGTGAATTTCGTATGTGACTCTTTGCTTTAAACTATTTGAGTTGGGCGGCAGTGAGTTGTAAACTGCACTTTATAATTAGCTCCATAGAAAAAAAATCATTAGGAGTCAAATATGACCACCTCGGTGGCCAATTGATGTATTCACAACAACTTATTACTATTTTAGGAAATAACTTATGGAGAGTTGGCAAGGACTTATTTGTGACATGGGAAATGGCTCATCTTGCTGAAAATATGTGTTGCGGTTGTAACTAATCTGGTTTCGAATTTTTGTAGCTAGATAAGTGCGGATCCTAGGGCAATATCGAGTGGTCAAACAAAAAACCGCAAAAGATTCTAAGACACTCTATACTTCAACAATGTGCTCAAACTACGTTATCTTTGCAAATTATAATAAAACTGCGTTTTAACGGTTTTAAGCGCGGTAATTTATTTAATTTTTATTATTTATTCCGACGTTTCTTTTATTTTTCTTTCCACCCATTATTAATTATAATATTATATATATATATATATATATATATATATATATATATATATATATATATATATATACATACATACATAACGTCACGCCAGGTCCCTTGCGGGGTAGGCACGAACAACAGAGCGCCATTTAGGCTTATTCTTATATATATATATATATATATATATATATATATTTATAATATTATAATATATATATATATATGTCGCAGAACAGCCTCGCTCTCACGACATCTTTAGTTATTGCAGGTTTAGTGGGCGTCATCAGGATAAAATGCGAGCATAAAACACAATAGCCACGGTTTATACACTTTTAATTTAGATTTGATCAACATTATGACATAGTTTAGACCGAGCAGCGGGTTCAGGGCACCCGCTCATACTTCCAACTACAATACCTTCTTTAAAATACTCCATGGTCCAACTCGACCTATTGCCGTCAACCAAATGTGCCACAAAAACTCCTCAGTCTACCCAAGTAGATATTACTCAAAGTATAGAGGGCGCTGACCCCGCTCTGCCATATGCTCTGCTCCGATTGGTCGTTTATTAAATTACAATATTCAGAACTTTTATTAGGTTAGAACGATCTTGAAGTTATAGAAACATTTAACAAATCTAATTAAATTAGATTAAGAATTTAAGAAGTAATTAAAATTATAATAAATTATAGTAAACAAATGATATTGTGCGTTATACATCCAGTCAACAATACATCGTCATATCGTCATAGTCATAGCTTCCCTCCGACATATATATATATATATATATATATATATATATATATATATATAATATTATATATAGCTAGGCGTGTTGCTGAACAGTTTCTTGGGCTGCTTCTTCTCTTTAAGCCACATGTTGCGAAGCGGGGGTAAATTAGATTAGGCTCCAACAGAATAAGTAACAACCATAAACAAAATTAAAATCTACAAGTTGATGGTAGGCTGAATAAAATTTTAACAGTACTCATTGACACTTGACATCTTTGTCTTCTGTGATCACTGCCACCGAAAGTGGTCGAAGTGGCAAAATTATAAAATGAAATAAACTACCGCGCTTAAAACCGTTAAAACGTAATTTTATTATGTATACAATTCGCGAAAACTTTAGAAAATATTCTGCAAATTATATTATAAAGCTAGAATATTATTTAATATTACTTTAAACCTTCATAATTATGTAATAAATTTACAATGTACTCTTAATAACATTTACGTATATTTATGTAATTAATTTATTAAACTCTATATATATAATTAAACTATCACAATTAATTAAAGCTCGGTGTACTGAATATGAGTCCACATTATTCTTCTCGCTTAAAGACTATCAAATATTAATTAGTCAGGCACTGTCAAAGGCGTAGTGTTCGCAAAAACAGTAAACTAACTGAGCGCATGTATCTTAAGAACAGTGTTCACTGACTTATGCAAATGTATTACTAAATTGCAAAATTCAGCATTACATTACATGTGATATTGTTGATTAGTAATGTCTAACATTGTATTATTCATTACTTCCAATAATCAAATCGAGATCGTATTGCCAAGCGAAGCATGTTATGCTTGTGTTATGACAATTAAACAAGAAACAACTCTAGCAATTTATGATAACTCGTTTACGGAATTATGAAAAGTTGCCAAAATTGAGCTGTCACTCTAATGTAATGCTCAATAATTATGTAAGCCTGGCCATACATCTGTAAGTGTTACTTGCGTAAGCCGCTAAAGCTAAGCACGCACTGCAATTTGTCATTACCGGACTCAGCTGTGAAAAGATGAGTCTGCAAAACCTGCAGATGTAAGGCCTTTCTAATTCCAGTTTATTATTTTATTTATCACACATTCAAATTTGCGTGGTTTTCCTGGAATGTAAAAACATACTTATACAGTAACTTAATTACTAATATGATATTAAAAGCACCTTAAGTTAGTTTGCAAGTTGTTAAAGTTAAATCTGATTAAATTTAGGTTCAAGAAAAAATGAAATTTTAGTATATACTACTAATATTATATAGACTCCATAACTTAGGCATAAATTCTTTCACTTTCACTAACGTAGTGAATTCCTGATTAATTAGTATGGGCTATGTATAATAGGGATCATTACTAAAACTTTAATAATGTAACACATGGTACGAAACAAGGAATTATTATATTTTTGCCTTATTTTCTCAGTAAAAATACCTTTTCAAATAATAGAACATAAAGAAGCAAGAGATAACGCATTAGTAAAATGTAGAATTTACTAACTTTTAGGAGTTACGTATTTTCTTGGGCGGTAATCGTTTCAAGTGGGTACTCCTCTTTAACGCTCGAAGATATTAACTTCAACAACATGCACTACATTATAAATTATTTATAATTACATTTTCTAATATATGACGATGAGCCTTAATATTTAGAATAAAGAATATAAAATATTTTTAAATCAATTTTCTAGGATTTATTTTACATTTTCACAAGATAATAAAGAGGGAATTTTCAGTTAGTTGAACTTTAAGAAATCTCTAATAATTTGTCAAAATTTAAATAAACAGGATCAAAAAGGTCAAAGAAAATTTAGAAAATAAAATAAATTTGTATTACTTTGTAATATTTTTAAGTTTCTTCTTTTTCTTTGTTTCTTATAAAAATTAGGTTACTTGGTTGCAATCATATTTATCCGTGCAGGAACGCAGAAAGCATACAATTTCCTGCGGTCGAGCGGCCTGTCGTAAAAAGCGACAAAACAACCCACAGCCAGGTGGTAGTTTTTGCTCGACTGTATGGCGATCGTATGCCGCCATAACAACCTTGTGTTGTGTTCCGGCATTAGTGACCAGGTTCCAGTCTCCCTTAAGAGAGCAGCAGCGCATTCGTAGCACCTTTGGTTTTGCAAATGTCCATAGGCGATGGTAGCCGCTTTTCATCAAGTAGGCCGTCTGCCTATCTGCTGAACTCCTGCAATAAAAAAAGCGTCATTGCTACAAAATGAAAAACCTCATATACTTAAAAAACCTACATATTACTGTGTATTGCATTTTAAAACGTGCTTAGTAATAGTAAGACAATAAACTATTATTGCTAAAATTAGTCACATAAACTTGAGTAACTGGTGGGTTTTACTCATATTTTGTTAACACAATAAATACCTAACTAAAATGACTTAAGGGATTTCCCAAGTATAGCTGAAAGCTGCATCCCTGGCTGTAGATATATGCAGTCTAGACAGACTAGAATAAAAAGAGAATTTCTGATCTTTGTTTAATGTGTACATTAAATAGTTTTAATCGAGATTGTTCTTATTAATTGCAGTCAACAATAAATAGTTAAAAAAACTTTGAAAAATTGGAAGGCATAAAACCAGTTGTGGGATGTTTATAGGCCGACATTATCATTATCAGTAACGTGAATATTTTTATTCATACAATTTACATACAACAATTAATCATGTTAGCCATAATTTCCATATCACGTAAACCTCGATGCTATTTTCATGTACGTTCTTCATTCTCCGTAATAAAAATTATAAAAACAATATAATTAGTAAGCCAACTGAAAATCCCCTTTCAAAGTAGCGAGCAACAAGGGATCTGAAACACCAATTTACGTAATAAGTCCACTAACTAAGACAGCGAAGAAAGACGGATAATTAATTTGTGCAATGTTTGTACATTTTCAATACTTTGATAAGCATCTAATATTTAAAACTCTATATTAAATATCTACAAAACATTATTAAACGACGGCCACCACTTCGATCGATACACTAATGAAGACACAGTTATAATTTAGTTGCACAAAATGATTGATTTCTCCAACTAATTAATATAATTAAATGCGTACAGTTTTAAATAACTAATAATGATTCCTCTCGATGTAGTCGCAATAGATCAATTTTAGTAGCGCAGTGTACGAATCGTGTAAGCGGAACAGAGTTAAGAATGCATAGCAAGCAAAATCTGCCGTTTCTGCTTGCGAACAAAGTTCAATATAGATTATTTGAAATCATGTCAAAATTAGGTCTTCACTTTTCTGCGCAAACAAAAACTACAAAACGGGATTATTAGTTGTGTAAAACTGTATTTATTTTTATATATAAAAAATCAAAATGATGCCACTAATTACTTTCCATTCGTTTTTTGTCGTCTTTTATTTAAAGCTAATATTTTTTGAAAGAAAAAGAATTATTTTATTTTGGACAAATAAACATTTTAACAACACTGAGTAAAGTAAAAGATAACAGTATCAATATAAGTCCTAAAATTGGACCCAGACTCAGCGTAATGATAGCTACTAAGGCCAGCGCACACACACACACATATATATATATATATATATATATATATATATATATATATATATATATATATATATATATATATATATATATATATATATATATATAACAGATTATTGTTAATGTTATCTATCATAGGTATTAGTAAAAGTGGTCATAAAGCACTCAGACAAACAAAATAGACCCAACCCCAATCTCTCGAAGTGAAGCCAACTAAAGGAAGCTGATTTTGTAATAGGAAGCCGATCTTGCTGCAGTGCATTACGAGAAATTAGTAGTAAACAATGTGGAATTTCCAGTTGACTCATGATTATTACGCACACAGACGCAGAGGTGTATACTATATAAGTTTACGTACACAAGTTTAAAAAATGCCTCACTCTATTTGACACTTGTTCGGGCACGCTCCGTCTATTGTTTTATTTTGTCTGAGTTTTCCACTGCTTTGGTTAAACGTTTTTTTTATGGTTAAAACACCATAAGGTGAGAGAAAAATGGCATTTAACGCAATAGTAGCTCGTCTGCGCCAAAAGCCATTTTTCTCTCTGGACATTAGAGGCTTTTCAATTTTATTTACTAGGCTATTGTAATGTTTGAATCGAGTCTATCATAAATCAAATTTGTATTATTTCTAATAACTAAATAGTATTGATGAATCATTTTTTAAGGAGATTTAAGCTATGGACGCATAGGCGGTCAGATCAGGGCGTCTAAATCGCGGCAGCCAGGCGAATCTTAGCGCCCAATGTAGCGGTCATGAATTATTGATAGACTCTACGAATTGCTTTAAATCGACACCGAGGAGTTATTTATGTGTTTTTTTGGATACACCCAATACTATCAGGGCCTGAAATAGAATAAATAAACCCTTTTGCAAAACAAGGGTATTTATATTTTTTCTTTATCTTAATTGAATGTGACAATAAAGAGGTTTTATTAATTTAACGATGTAATTTAGCGCGTTTGAATTATTCTGGTTTAAAAACTTGGTTTATTAAAGGCGTGAATTGTTAAACCTTGTTACTAAAAATTTGGAACGATATAGATAAATAATTTATACAAATTAAGTAATTCAATTTCCTTTTTACATTCAATGTCGCTTTCTGATATGGTTGATAAAGCGATAAGGGCTGGTAACATTAAGCGCTACTTAAAGAAAGTTGTCCGCAAATTTACATGTCTTAGCGCTTAAATATGAGTCGTTCAACTGTCCAGAGGACTTGGTGACGGTATCAAGGGACTGGTTCGCTCAAAAGAAGGCCAAGTTTGGGAAGAAAGCGATTGTCATTATTTTTTTTCGGTGTCGAAATAATCGTGCCGAGATATTGTCATCGTCTGTGTACCGGCCCCCGTAACCAAAGTGCTTCTACCACAGAGGTTCTAAACAAATGAGTGTATTCGATGAATACGACTATTTGCTGCTGCTGGATGTGAATCCTTTGTCATTTCACATGCGTGAAGACTTGTCTATATATATATAAGCAAAGTTTGTTTTCTTTGTCCGAGGTAAAGTCGAAAACTACTGGACCGAGCAGCATGAAACCACAACCATTCGACGCAGAATTAATCGTAGATGGTTATAGGCTATATATTTTTCAAATTCTATGAGCACTTTCCCATGTTTTCTCAATTTGTTTGTTTATTAATTTATTTGCTCCCATAAAACAAAAGACAGGCATTTATCCTTGGTTCATTTGTTTTCTAGCTCATAAAAGAGGAACATGATTTAACATAACCTCTATGTTAGAAACAACTATAGTCATTTGTTCATGTTTACACTACCTTTTTTATGTGAACCTCAGAGGAAGAAATTAATTACGAACTTCACGTTGCCTAATTTTTTAGCTAATTAAATAGCGCTCTCCATGCGGGTGATTTTCACTTATAACAATCCGTGATCCGTTTTTAAAAATTCTATAATGTCATTCGCCCGGCGAAACAGGGGGGAACGGCTAGTATTTTATAAGATTGCGTTCGAGCAAGATCGCCGCCATGTCAAGTGTAAATTCAACCTAAGATGGAACTTATTTACCTAAAATTTTTGCGCTATACTTGAATATACTTAAATTGTCTCGAGAAAAACATGGTTTTAAGAATTCCCATACCACATGGCATACGTTATAAAAGTTGTGCTTAAAATTGATGATAATACAGTCTAAATTATAGCACGCCTATCTATAAATTTATATGCGACTTAAAACATCTTAATTGTCTTTTTCATGAATACCAGACAGACAGACAGTAAGGAGTTACATTCCTTAGCACGTATTGTTTTATGCAGTATCAAAGCGGTGCATAAATTTAGGATTGACAGATGAGATCAAACTGGCCGCAGCGATTTAACTGCGGCAAGTTGTCCCCTTAGTGCGTTTATCGTCTTTAATCTCATTCATATTCAGTTGAAGTGTATTTAAGTAAAAAGGGTTTCTAATTGTGGAGCCATTTCTGTGAATCACTGACCTTTAAATTATTACTTTCTGAAGGAATTTTGTTGAAATAAATCATTTTAATTCAGAAAATAAAGCCGACATTACACAGGCCCACTTCAGTCTTTCAATTTCATTAGAAATGGGTCAAAAAATGTAAAAAAGATAGTAACAATATTCTGTATAAGTAACGTTTTAAAGAGCTTATATAAGTAATTCAATAAAATGCGCCCCCAAAAAGTGAGTCATATAGTTAGTCGCGTAGTGTAATACAGCCAGACGCATAGATAATATAGTCAGTTGCATAGATAATTCAGTCAGTCGCATAGATAATACAGTCAGTCGCATAGATAATACAGTCAGTCGCATAGATAATACAGTCTGTCGCATAGATCATACAGTCAGTTACATATATTAACTTAGTAGTTAAAATTGTTGATCTTGGCTGTATAGCTACAGGGTCGTTGCCCATTGTGTTTTTCTTTTTCTTTTGGCATATATGGCAGCACCATCTCTCTGTGGCTATGATTTCCTAAACTGAAAAGCCCTAACCTGAACAGCATAGCTAGTACAATCAGTTGCATAGATAATACAGTCAGTCGCATAGGTAATACAGTCAGTCTCATAGATAATACAGTCAGTCGCATAGATAATACAGTCAATCGCATAGATAAATAGTCCATCGCGTAGATAATGCAGTCAGTCATATAGATAATACAGTCAGTCGCACAGATAATAAAGTCAGTCGCATAGATAATACAGTCACTTTCATAGACAATACAGTCAGCAGTCATAAAGATAAAGTCAGTGTTAAAAACCCAATGCAAAGGGCATACAAAAGATACATATAGGTATATGTAGTCCTTATTTCTATGTTTTTGTTATACTCCACACGACATGTCTTATGTTATCCCAATAAATTAACTACGTTACAATAGTTGAAAAATTGTCGTCACGATTATATTCGTTTATTATTATTATTACTAGACAATCTTCCACATTTTTATTCAAATTGAAAGGCAAAAATTAATCGTCTTGTCTGCCAACTCGTATGTCAATATTTATATTATATCTATAGATCACAGTAATTTTTCTCTAAAATTATTTACTCATTCTTTATAAGGACAAAAATAAGTATTAATTTAAAGTCCACTAAAGTAAAAATGCGGGGAAGTCGCGGGAAACAGCTCGTTTAATATGTTTAGAAACCAACATTTTATATTTTCCTACACGATTCTTAAACGGTCACTTTGGCCTAATAGTTGTGATGTCTCGGTTCTTTTTCGAGTAAAAAGGCAAAAACATAATATTACCGATATGTCGATAAATTAGATCATATTGGCTACCCTCAATGCACAAAACCATCACTACTATTCTGCTGACTCCTCAGGATTCATGCCGATAATAAAAACGACAAACACACGTGGTACGCATATTATATACATACATTTACAAATTAAGCAAATTACATTTGTTCTATGTTACATAATGGACAACTCTGGGTCCGATCAACACCCAGACCAGAGCAAATAAAGGAAATTTTGGAAATAATATCAAGCGTAACTAGAGTGGTGGCCATCAAAGTCTACCGAATCTAATTGTTATGACGACATCTTCGTTTTAAGCAGGAGTACTGGCCAGTACATGGTGACGAATAAAAGAAATAGAGCAGGGAAAACCACGCGTGATAACTTGTCTATTTCCCTCCACAGGACTCGCTCTTGACCAGTATCAGCGTCCACCCAGGCAACCTGTCAAAATAAAAATAAACTTTTTTTTTAAATTCGGCAGACAAACATACATATTGTATATCCCCAAATTAAGCAAGTGACGTTGGTGTTATGGGCAACAACGGACCCAGACCAGAGTAGTGTGGTATGCGCGGCGGCTTGCTCGTGGACTAAGGTGGTCACAGTATTAAAACTACATTGTCCCAGTGTGTATGATGTCTGTATTCTATTTACTTTTGACAAAATGAAAACCTTATATACTACATTATTGAAACTTGTGCATAATACTTAATTATTGTGCGCTGGCCCCCCTTATAATAAACAATACGAATGCTTGTATGTAAGCATTCGTGTTGTTTATTATAAGGGGGTGGTACAGTAGTTATAAAAGTCCTTGACATCAGAGTTATCCGAAAAAGGAGATGAGCTTGGCGCGGCGTGGTCTCGTTAAAACATAGACGTTAGGCCATCATGTTCCATAGGAAGTTTCGTAATCCCCCCCCCGGATTTTTCCGTTACGGTCCAGGGGGTGACGATCAGAGTAGGGCCCAAGATGAAATATCTTGGGCTAGTTTTAGACGGGAAATGGCTGTTCAAAGCGCACTTTGAGCAGCTAGTTCCCAAACTGGTGAGTTCCGCGGGCGCACTCTCAAGGCTTCTTCCCAACGTGGGGGCGCCGGGGGGTGCGACGCGGAAACTATATTCTGGCATGCTGAGGAGTATGGCCCTTTACGGTGCCCCCATCTGGTTCGATGCGATTCACCGCCACAACCGAACCCTGCTGCACCGGGCGCAGCGGATTCTGGCCGTGAGAACCATACGGGGGTATCGTACAGTGTCTTGGACGGCGGCGACACTCTTGGCAGGCGAGCTGCCCTGGCCTCTCCAGGCAGACGTCCTGTCCAGGGTTCGTCGTACCCAGCAGGATGCCCTAGCTAGAGGACTGACCTTCTGTCAAGTCGAGATAGAGACGGTCAGGAAGCGGGAAACCGCTTGCTGCCTCGTCGACTGGTCTCGTGACCTCGAACACCCTGCGGCCGGCGGCTTTACGGTGGATGCAATCAGGCCACAACTGGAGGAATGGGTCAACCGCACTAGCGGTACCCTCACCTTCAGGACGACACAGATACTGACCGGACACGGTTGTTTCGATCAGTATCTGTTTCGCATTGTGGGCTGATTGCCTTCTCCGGATTGCCGACAGTGTGGCGCACCCGATACGGCGTTTCATATGCTTGTCGAGTGCGCTGCCTGGGCGCCGCAGCGTTTCGAGCTCGAGACAAAAGTAGGAGCCGTCGGATCGCTCGGCGACTTGGTAACGGCCATGTTGCAGAGCGACGACCGCTGGGATGCTGCGGTTTCTTTTTGTGAGGCAGTAATGTCTCTGAAAGAGGCCGCAGAAAGGGATAGGGAGCGAAGTCCTTCGGCGCGTGCTACGGTCTCTTCTCGAGGTCGCCGGCCTTCAGCCGGCACCCGGAGAGGCAGGTACGCGCATTACTTCCCTCCCTGAGTTAGGATCCGGAACTATGGGGGCCCTTAGCTACTAGGTAAAGCAAGGGATTTTACATCTACCCCCGTTCCGTAGTGGAGTGTGTTCTCCCAGGGCACACTTCAGCACTTTATTGCGCTGGATCGACTGTTGCGTAACTATGTTCTATATCTCAGTCCTTCCAACACACCAAAGCGCAGGGCCGCGAAGGGAGGAGGGGGTTTTTAGTGGGTATTGAGGTTGCTCGCCCGTGCGGCATCACTCGGAGTCTCCACACTCCTCTGTGTAGTCCATAGCGGACGGAACGCAAAATAAAGCATACAATTGCTAGCGTTACCGCCCCCCGTGGATTCGTGCCGTTTCCTAGTGACGGCCCAGAGAGTGCGTAAATCGGTTAGTCATTTTCCCTCGCCTCAAAAAAAAAAAGCTCGTCTTCCATACAATGATACACTCTAAATAGCATTACACCCACTCTCAATAACGACAACAATTAAGTAATAATAACTACCTTTTAAGTTACAAAAATTAGTAAAAACTGCGCAGTTGTACGTTATTTTATCGCTTTATTATCCTAGCCCATAAAAACTCGACTGTTGGCATAATGCATACCGAAATTTCTAAGATATTCAGAAATAACGAATTTTCTAAGGATCATTCTACATAACCGAGATGCCTCGATATCACAAGATATGAATAAAATATGTAAAACAATACAACAAAATTACTGGTGACAAAAGATGTCAAACCAAAATAACTAACTGTCTTCTTTCCATTTATACACTCGACAACTCTTTATAACGCCATCAAATGAACAGTCCCTTCAGTGTCGTTATATAGAATTTACTCTGTATTTTGTATATTCGTTAGAGCATCATCTGAAAGCTATAGAACAGATTTAAATACAACTCGACACAGAAATATTTTGTATCTCAGGTCCAGATACTCGTTACTCCAATATGACGTCATTTTCGTGAGGTACACGATTATAGAGAAAAAAATATATATGCCCCTAATAATGGAGGAGCGACAAAAACGCTCCTCCATGACCTACATGTGAAAGGTAAGATCATCCGCCGAGTAGCGCCGAGGCTATTGTTGCACTTCGCAAGCCTAGGCCCCATAAGACGACTGCTACTTTTGGATTTTTTTATATATTCTTTGTACGTGATGGGACTGGTTTGCGACTTGGAATATTGTACAGCGCCATTTATTGACTTGTAAGTGTTTACCTACAAATGTGGTGGCGTTTCTTTAATCTGCCAAATAAAAAGTCTTGATGGAAACGCGAATGAAGTTTTGCTGGTAAATGCTAGCAATAATACTTATTGGAGAAATGAACAACAGCTGTCTGGGTATTGATTGTTGTGTATTGAAAGCCTCAACTGTTTAGTGACGCAACTGTGCTTTTTCGAAATGACAAAGTCGTATTAAATCCCCTTGCAATTTATAGTTAAAAGTTAATACCTTTATTTACTAATTTCTTTTATTTATCATAAACTCCACTAGCTCTATAAACACAGAATATAAATTGCATTTCAATACGTAAACATATAATTAATTGGAGTGTTTAATTTTCTAACAGAAACATTAATTAGCTATAAATTTGTAAATAAAAAGGGGCTGCCACACTTTGCCGTTGTATGAAAAATATAATTGGGTATAATAATATATCATACTGGTACCCGGTAGTATCATATACCCCTTATTTATTTAAACAGCAAACTTTTACACAGGTTACACACTGGATTACATTTTAATCAGGCGCACTTCAGTGACTTACAATCTGTTGTCCTTTCTTCTTATAATGTTTAGTCTTAAGCTACTCATATTTCGCACTATAAATTCCAATGGCTCACATTTATTTAAACATCCCATCTCCTCTATCTCATTCTGGATCTAGATTCTGCATCTGGATGGCTACCATCCCTGAGAGTGTGGCACCATAACAATCTTGAGTTGTTATTCGGCATTAGTGGCCAGGCTCCAGTCGTCTTTTAGAGAGCAGTAGCACATTGGTAGCACTTATGGTGTAACAAATGTCCATAGGCATATCCGCTTTCCATGAGGTGGGCCGACCGCCTATCTGCCAGCTTAGCAATGTAAAGTAGGATATTTAATTCGTTACAGTTATGCTATTATGCCTTACTTTGCGCAAAAAAAATAGGGCGCTACAACGTTTTGTAAGTGAGATAAAGTTAAAAGAAGAAATCTCAGCTGATTCGACTCTCGCCCTATTGTTGGTTAAACAAAGCTTCATTTCAAACAAAACGCAATCGAAATACTCCATAGCAAACGAAAAATATTCGTTGCTATTTTTGGATCTCTATAAATCCGGAAACAGGAGCTTCGGGGATTTACTCGTGTATATTTCGAATATCATGTTTGAATTGATAAGTCAGTTACGTCTATCAAAAGTGAATACGTACTATATTGACATGAATAACATTGAACGACAATCGGTGAATTACAAATGATGGAGAGTCAGTATAAAAATATACTTAGCTATCTAATGTGTAGGTACGTTGTTTTTCATTGGCAGGTAATTTTAGGCCTTGGAATAATCTGTGATTATAGAAGTATAGTCTTTGACATTAATTATTATGGTCGAATTTCGAGCACGGGCGACTTCTGGTTTTCTTAATTTCTTCTTCATATATTTATGTATCATATAATATATATACATACATACATAACTTCACGCCAGGTCCCTTGCGGGGTAGGCACGAACAACAGAGCGCCATTTAGGCTTATTCTTACACATATATATAATATATATACTCTTGAAATTCTACTGAAACAATATTTATATATATACATAGTTTCAGTAGCCGTGATCACGGATGACAAAGGTGTCAAGTGTATTAATCAAAGAAATTACCGCACTTAAAACCGTTAAAACGTAGTTTTATAAGTTATACTTGTCGCCAAAACTTAAGAAAATATTACTATTTGTATGCCTCATGGGCAAAAATATATGAAACACTATTCACGCAACATAAATATTTGATTGATTGATTGTTTACTTCACAAAATCTGAATTTATTTTTCAATACAAATACATGCTTAAAATTCCTCATTTCATTCCAATGACAGTGGGTTTTATTTTAGCCTCACCGGTCGGATATTTTTTATATCGTCTGTTTCGTGTATCTAGATTATCTGTGTGGAAAAATCTACTAAATCGCCTTGGACATTCCTGGCAGTTATACAGCTTGTTCAAATGAAAAATGGAGAGGACTGTGTGAAAATAAAGGTGCAACAGTCTGCTTGCCGTAGCTCGCTTTTATTTCATAAATAAAACTTTCAGTGCAAGCGGATCTTATTAACAAAAATTACATTACAAATAATACAACATTGTTTTTGTTGTTCGATCCTTTTGTTTAAGATGGAGTTCAGTAGAAAATATACAGTGTTCCTACATGATAGTGGCAAGTTCTGATACCTTATATAAAGTAGCAGATTAGATCCTTAATTAATAAAATAAAATTAGCCGTTATTCTCCTTAAGAAGTTTTTAGTATGAATGAATAAATTATTGAAAACACTTTATTGTTCACCAAAATTAAAACGTTCTTAAAAACTAGATACAGTAAAGGTTGAATGAACACAGGGCGGCCTTATCGCTACCCCAGGGGTACCGCCCTGGACTCCCCCCCCCGTCCAGGTAGCGGTACAAGGGGATGCGTCCGCGGGGCCCCGAGCGGCCACTGTCACATTCCCCCCTTCACTCCGTGACAGTGGTGTCCCACCTTTCCGCCTCCAAATCCTAATGCCTTCCCCTCCTTCCCAAACCTCCTCCCCAAACACCCATCCCTTCCGTTGCGACCGCCAGCGTCGAGATTTTCTCCGCTGGCCGTTGAGGACGGCGGTAGTGATGTCCACCCCACCACCGTCCGCCTGACCGGCGACCTACCCTCCCCCGCTCCGTCCGCCGACGCTGCTGTGTGCGCGAGGCGGCGGGGAAAAGGGGAGGAAGGAGAGGGGGGAGGGGTGTAGGCGCAGGAGCAATCCTTCGCAGCCTCTCCCTCCCCCCCTATCGCGAGGCCCCCCCGCCGCTGACGCTGCTGAGTTCGCGAGGCGGCGGGGGGGGGGGGGGAAGGAGAGGGGGGGGGTGTTGGCGCAGGAGCAACCCATCGCAGCCTCCCCCTGCCCCCATCGCGAAGCCCCCCCTCGCCACTGACTGCTGAGAGCGCGAGGCGGCGGAGGGAGAGAAAGGAGAGGGAGGGGTGATGGCGCAAGAGCAATCCTTCGCAGCCTCCCCCTCCCCCCCTATCGCGAAGGCTCCCCCCCGCCGCTGACGCTGCTGAGTGCGCGAGGTGGCGGGGGGAGGATGAAGGAGAGGGAGGGGTGATGGCGCAGGAGTAATCCTTCGCAGCCTCCCCCTCCCGGCGCCAGCGGGCGTCGAGGTCTGGGGGATCCAAATAGACCTCCGCCCGCACTAATGCCGCGAGAGGGCGCGAGAGGCAGCCGCGCATCCCTCGCACACAGGAGAGGCCGCCTCTGCTTATGAGGCGGCCAGCCGCTGCCGGGGTCGCGGGTTAAGCTCGCGCACATACCGTGACCCCGGCGCTAGGCGGAAAGAAGGCTCCCATGGGGTTTTAGTGGGTATACCGGCAGCCGGTCGTATTGAACAGGCGTCGGGGAGCCCCACACACCGGCCGCGCATGATCCCCCGCGCGGCTTATGGTGCGGTAACGCATTTCCCCATGTAAAAAAAAGAAAAAAGAAAAGGCCTTATCGCTTAAAGATATCTCTTCCAGGCAACACTTTAAACTAAGGAAAATACTAAAACATGACAATGGGCGGTCATGACATCCTCTTTTAAAACTAAAAATATTTTGTCTTTTGTCAGTGTCAAATTATATTGGTGGCTTATTGGTAGCTCATCCTCTCCTATCTTGGGCTTCGAGGGTCTATACTGGTACTACCTTCTTTATGTGATCTTAAGACAAATAATAATAAGACTGTTGCCTTTAAAAAAAAACATCAAGTTCTTGGTAGATGCAAATGTATTGTCTCTGCCTAACATTACTGGAAATAGTTAGATAATATGTATTCACATGATGTATTCAGATATGAAAGATATTTTGTTAATGTCTTCTTTAAAGTCAATTAAAACAAAAATAATTTATACAATTAGGAAAATTTCAACATATTTCGGTGAATAATTGGAAACGTGTCACATGTCTTCGAAAATAACATCAGCCGTGACTTAATCTTAATGTAAAGGAAAATTTCATTTCATACTCGGTTAAATCGAAAACAGGCAAATGCAAATGATATAAGAAACCCAATTATAATTTCATGCAAATTATCCTCTCAAAAATAGAACACCGATTACTTTGAGGAAGTCTTTCTGATGTCAAGTAGCATAAAACACTTTAATTGAAAAGATTATCCTATATCTATATTTCATGAGTATGTATTGTTACGAGTGCGAGACTCAAATTAAAATGCCGTTGGATTTAGAGTTTATTACTAACTATACATATATAACCGAACACAACAAATTCAAAAGTAATGCAGAAGGTCGTTATTTCAATAAAACGCGCAAGTCTGTCACTAATAGATTACCGAATGTACAGACGTCTCTCCTAGCTCGTTGTTCTCGCTCGACTGCCCCCTCCTTAATCAGGCCATCATTTTATACTGCACAAATGCAATGCACCCGTATCGTAGCCGACACGGCCGCAGCGGCCATAAATGAGTACAATAAAACAATGGGCTGTTTCTCTAGAAACGTATGCCAGTAAATAAGTAAAAAAAAGAAGTCAATCACAAAAGAATTACAATTAATTCAAATGCCAACAGGTAATAAAATGTGTCTTTTTTCAGATATGCAGGTGGATTTTGTTTTTGTCGGGGCATGAGTTGTAACAGTATTTGTCTTAAAAACTTAATATGTATGTTCGCTGTTTTTATAAACTCAATTTCCAATGAACTTACTTCATCCTATCACCTCTATGCAGACGATCTACAAATTTACACGCAAGCACCGGTTGCTACACTAAATCAAGCAGTCGCAGCAATAAACTCTGACTTTGACCGCATACTACAATGGAGTAAATCGAATGGACTTCTTGTGAATCCTGAGAAAACTCAAGTAATTATCATCGGTAGCTCACGGATGCTGTGTAAAATTGACTGGACCTGTATGCCAACTTTTCTTTTTCATGGAAAGATTATCCCTATTACTACTATTAAATAGTTGCATATTATCACAATATCTTGTATATGTATATAACTTATGTGTATATTTGTATATATAGTATAGTTATATATTTATTATTAAAATGTATGTAATCGTACAGTAATTATGTATACCACCATCGCCACTCCTCAATATTCACAATAATATCACAATATTCTTGCCACGGGTTGTCTGGAAGAGATCGCTTTTTAGCGATAAGACCGCCCTTTGTACACAATTAAATTATTACTAGTAGTCTGTAAGTTTTCTGTAATGGTGTACAATAAAGTGTTATCTATCTATCTATCTATGTATTATAAAATTTAGAAACATAAATTTATGCTCCCCCTTAAACGCCAGATTAGCTTAGAATGTTTTATAAGGTAGGTTGCTTGAAAGGGTTTGGTTGCAATTGAAGAATATCTGAAGCTGCAAACAAACAAACTATTAAATAAATAAATATAAGGCAAAAAGGAACTTACCGGTTGCGCAGCGCGGTCCTTATCCCAAGTTAAGGGACAATAAATTATTGTAAAGTAAGTCTTAACTTGATTCTACTATAAATTTTATCCATAGTAGGTACAACCCAAGGGGGCAGCTGCCCTCCCCTGCCCATAGGTATGCCCTTGTTTGTGTATCTTATTTTGCTGAGTAATAAAGTGCTATCTAACCATTTATCCAACTACGTATCTATCAACAGAGATTTATATTGATGTTCTTAAATGCAAATACTGTGATTAACGACGTACGCCAAATGTGGAAGAATAACTTTCTGTGTTGAGCCCAAACAACAAGGTTGAGATGCAACGCCGCACCGCAGAATCCTACAACGTGGCACAACGAATGGGCTTTCTGTGGAATTTAGCTGTGCATTGCCGTATTGTATATAATATACAAACATAATAATGACGTTCTGTGTTGACCCCAAGCCATATCGTATAGATCCAACGCCGCACCACAGAATCCTACGACATGGCACAGCGAATGGGCTGTCTTTGGAATTTGCTTATGTGTTGCCGCATCGAATATATACAAACATAACATAATAAAACTACGTTTTAACGGTTTTAAGCGCGGTAATTTATTTTATTTAGGTTTATCCGACGTTTCGGCCGCTTTTCAGTTGCCGTGGTCACGGAAGTCAAAGATGACATTTGTCAAACGTGTATTGTCAAAGTTTTTATTCAGCCTACCGCCAACTTGTTCATTTTAATTATTTAGTTTTAATTTTGTTTATGGATATTATTTACTCTATGGGAGCCTAATCTAATTTACCACCGCTTCACAACATAACATAACATAAACACAACAGTTAAAAATGAAGCCATCCAATACTGTCTTCTTTGTTTTTTTCTTTATATGCCTTAATGCAAATATGAAGTAGGACCAGCCTAGTCCGATTTTCATTTAATTACGAATTAAATAGCGTCTACTTGTACGATGCAGTATGTCATTACATTTTTGAGTTGCGATATCGTATAAAGTTGCGGTATGACGTCACCGCAGAATTGAGGCCTCATCCTAAATTAGTGGGATAAGGTGAACGGTAAGAGAATGATTTTGAATAGAATATAACTATATTGGTAACGAAACTGTTTAAAACTACATTCATAGTTCAAAACCGTTTAAGACATTTACATATGACCACTATAATTTACTTAATGGACGAGAAGGCAATAATTGAATAATTTACTATAATAAAAGGGTCCACTTGTTGTAGTAAGATGCGGCCGGTCGCGTACCTATCAAACTTATACCCAACTCTAGCTTTAGGGTACAAACGAACACCGCATTAGTTTTAATGGATAACTGATAGATGAGATTTGTTTGTTTGTATTCCTGAATAGTGGGACGTGCATAATGTATTAACATCAAAAATCATAATAATCGGTTTATATTTTATTGCAGGAGCTCAGCAAACAGACAGACGGCCCACTTGATGGCTAACGGTTACAATCACCTATGGACATTTGTAACACCAAAGGTGCTACAAATGCGCTGCTGCTCTCTAAAGGGAGACTGGAACATGGTCACTAATGCCGGTTGTTGTTGTTCACTAATGTTGCCGAACACAACTCAAGGTTGTTATGGCGACATACTTTAGACCAGGGGTGGTAGCCATCCAGTCGGGCAAATGCCCTACCACCTGGCTGTGGGTTGTTTTGTCGCCTCTTACGACAGGCCGCCCGGCCGCAGGAAATTCTATTCTTTCTCCGTTCCTGCACGGATAAAACGGACGGACGGCTAACTCTTTAGCTCACTATTAGCACATATTTTATATGTCCGCAAGTCTGCGATGAGAGTGCAGGTCGCGTTTGTTCACGTGATCGTTAATTGTGTTGCTGTCTCACTCTGTTTATACAGGAGTTGTGAGATAGTATATATACGAGATAGCGTTAGTGTTGCGGCTTTTTGGTATATCGATAACAGGGTCGAGGGTTAATGGCTTTGAATCTATAACAATTCATACTAATATTATAAATTTGTGTAACAGCGAGAGATAGAGTTAAATTGATACTTCAGGTATCAGTATTCACCGTTCACAGTCATGAACTGAAGTGAACTAATTTGTTTTGGAAACGGTAACCTTAATTACAAATATTACAAATCGTACAGCAAGTACAATATATAGCACAGTGGGTGAGCGTGACGGATGATGTGCGAGCGGGATAGAGCAACTATTAATATGTGCGCTCCCGCGTTGCGCTAGCCAGTAGCTTGTTGTGCGTTGCGATGATTACACGTAGCGTCCGTATTTGAAAGTAATTCTGTCTGTTATGCTTTCACGGAAAGTTTATTTTTTCATAAAATTTCTTTGCTTGATAAAAATAGAGTCGAATAAGTGTGGACAATCTTTAAAAAGGTGTTCCTGTTTAGTCCATTAAATACATTGGCAATTCTAGAAAGATAATAAAATAGCTATAATTCCACCATTTATGTAGGGTGAACTACCTGTCACCACTTGCCAGCATTAGCCACTTTCCACTAAAAGTTTTATTGAGGAGACAATATTATTGAAGTTCTAAAATGAAATGAACCGTGTTTATGATATCGCTGATGTTTTGTTAAAAATGGAAAGATAAAATTCATATTTCTATACGTCTATTCATCTGCCTAAAAATGTATACATCTATATCTATCTATAAATCACCTATACATCCTATACACATAAATAAAATTGAAGTGTCTGTTTGTAATGTAAAAATAAAAATGTGAAAAAAATCAGGGTAGATAATGCAGACCAGGATATTCCGAAAATACAAATTTTTGAAATTTTGTCTCTCTCTCGGCTGACCCCGTGCAATAAGTGATCACTAAACGATCAAGCTAGCCTTAAGATCTTGAATGAAAATAGTGATTCCAACATGGGTCTACCATATTCTTATTATATTATTATTATATGGCTTGATTCTATTTATTTATTACTAGCTGTTCCCGCGACGTCGTCCACGTTGAATTAGTTTTCAAAACCCCCCGATTTTGGAACTTCTTCATTGGTGCTCCGCTCCTATTGGTCTTAGTGTGATGATGTATAATCTATAGCCTTCCTCGATAAATGGGCTATCTAACACTGAAATAATTTTGTAAACTAAACCAGTAGTTTCTGAGATTAGCGCGTTCAACAAACAGATAAAGAAACAAATTCTTCAGGTTTATATATTAGTATAAGATTTATCGTTTCTCTAACAATTAGAGATGCTTATATGAACTTACTTGCAATATACTTTGTCGTCTCTCCACACCCACGAGATGAGGGTTAGAGTGCGGGGCAGAAGGTGCCGCATGCACCACGGGAGTAGTCGACGCAGGGGACGTGGGGGATGTGAGGTCCACCTTCCGACATCGGACACCAGAGCCTTCCCAAGCGGCAACCGTGCCACATGACCCCTTGTCCCCGTTCAAACGCTGGAACCAACGGAGCACCTGTTTGGATTATCTTTGATCGTACTTTTAGAAATTTATTTATACTATCCATGAAATAATTAATAAATTAATATGCTTTAATGTGTTTACAAAAGGTACAGCTAACAGAATTTTAATATTACAATACAATACGTGGTCTTTTCACTATTAGCGATTGCTTTCAGACCGCCTTTGGATGGATAAGAACAGAGCTATCTTGCATTATTCTCACTAGCGAATCAATATCGAAAGTATTACACAGGTCTTGTCAGCATCATAATCGTTGCTTGACTGCCTGACCTGTCCGTTCGGGCATGGTTTTATACTAATCTGTATAATACCGACAAAGAGGCACCTGTTTACGTACATCTGGTAAGCTTCGATGCAATGCAATAAAAACAAGGATTAATTCGTTCGACACTTATTACAGCCATAAAATAAGTACCATAACAATAGATGTTTTTAAATTTTAAACACGAAGTAAATAAAAGATGTCGTTTTTAAAACATTCCAGATGTGCGGTCTTTGTCGGTATGTAACACTATATAGCTTCTAAGATCATCTGCTGTCTTGATAGGGTCACTGCTTGATTGATTGGTCACTTGATTTTAGAACAAATTAATGATACCACTTCAGTTTTCATCAAAATCGGCCTCGAGATAATTTGAGAGTTTTTCGGTATTTCGCAAAGTTTAGAATTTGGTCCTGAAGGCCCACTTAAAATGTCATTCTGTATATATTTAAACTTCTATATAGACGGGGGGTATTGGGACTTTTTCTGTCATGAAAAAGAGTTATGACCGCATGGAGGGGGTAAAAGGTATATCGTGTGGTGGGATGCGGCATAATCTTAGGGTAGATTTTGGATTTTTATGGTTCCAGATCGAATCAAGCTTTTATTTGTTAAAAATAAAATAAGTTAAAATAAAAAAAATACATTCATTAAAATGTACCTTTTTTTTTTTTTTTTTTTTACGAGGTGTAATCCATCATGGACACCCTACCGCTCGGGGACAATAGTAGGGTAGTGTTGGACTCCCGATGGCATGCTCGGACCTACCAACTAAACCACCTCTCTAGTCCATCTCGACGCCCTATGTCAGGACCTTGGGAACCAAAGACACATCCAATGGCCCTGACGGCGACGGCTCATAGAGCCCCTTACAATTTTGTAATGGTCCACAACCATTATTAGTAAGTTGCGTGTGCAAGCACAGCGCAGCGCCATCTTAAGACCAGTTTCTGAACGATAAGTATCCCCCACCTTATCGTTCATGGCCATTGTTAGGGCGGAAGGGATTGGTGATAGTCCCTTTTTCGACGCCCTGGTTTACGGCGGCGGATCGGGGCCGAAGAAGCTGCATCCTCCCGTTCCCTTTCCGCTGCCTCCTTCTGCGACATCACCATGTCGCAGAAAACTTGGACCGCCTCCCATGCCTCTTTACTGACGACCATCGAACGGACTATGGCCGGCAGTGACAAGTCAGTTCCCACTGCATCCATCAACACGTTGCGTTGATCCGCCCACGCAGGGCATGATTGCAGCGTGTGCTGGGCGGTGTCCTCCTGACAGGTGTCACAGTGGTGACATCGCGTATCTAGCTCCCTTCCAGCAATCCGGCACAGGTACTTTCCAAAACATCCATGTCCCGAAAGCACCTGTGTCAGATGAAATGTAAGAGATCCATGTTGCCGGTTTAACCATTTCTTGAAAATGGGGCAAATTGCTGCAGCAGTAGTATGGCCAGAACTGGGGTGTGACAACCGCTTCTGCCACAGATCGACCATGCACTCATTTAGTTCAGATCTTATAGCCTGAATCTCTGTATGTGAGGGTTTTTCTCCCCGTTGGGCACTTTCAACACACCAAAGGTACACTGACGCGAGTACCCTTGCGTCCAGATCCCAAGGGGGCGTTCCTGCTAAAGCGCAAGCGGCTTCACACGAAATCGTGCGGTATCCACGAATGGCCTTGATGGCCATCACCCTCTGTGGGCGGCGTAACAGGGCAATGTTTTTACGATGTAAACCTTTAGCCCACACTGCGGCGCCATACATCGCCATTGACCGCACAATTCCGATATAAAGTCGCCGGCAGAGATTACTGGGACCACCAACGTTCGGTAACAGCCACCCCAACGCTGCCGCTGCAGCCATCAGTTTAGGAACCAAACGCGCAAAGTGGGCAATGAAGTCCCACCGGCTGTCAAGAATGAGACCTAGGTACTTCATTGTGGAGTTAATGCTGATGTGTTCCCCACCAACCAAAATATGCGCGTTTGCCGGTGGCCCTTTTCGAGGTTTATGAAAACAAAGGGCCTCGCACTTGTTAAAGGCCACCTCTAGTCCTAATTGACGAATCCTGTCTACTACTTGGGCGACGCCCATTGTAGCAATTACAATTGCCTCCTGGTAATCTTTCCCGCGGGCCGTAACTAATGTGTCATCGGCATAGCATGTTAAATCAACACCTGTCGGATAACAACCCCGCAGCACCCAGTCATAGCCGATGTTCCATAAAAGAGGACCAAGCACAGATCCTTGGGGAACACCGCACGACATTCGCCATTGACGATGGCCTTTTTGGGTTTTGCCCTGCACAAAGCGATCCGTCAGGTATGATTCCACTATACGGCAGAGATAAAGAGGTATTCGGTAATATTTTAGTGCCTCCTTAATACACTCCCAGGGCAGGCTATTAAAAGCGTTGGTAATATCTAACGACACCGCTAGAACAGCATCGCCCTGAGTGACTGCGTCTTCAGCTAAGTTCTTGACACGATTAATCGCATCCGTTGTGGAGTGTCCAGTACGAAAGCCGAATTGGTAATCACTGAGATTTGGTCCTACCGTATTCATGTGCTTGACGATACGTGCTCCGATTATACGCTCAAGAAGTTTTCCTGCTTCGTCAAGCAGCACGATAGGTCTGTAGGCAGAAGGAGAGTGCGTTGGTCGATCTCCTTTTTTTAAGAGGACTAGCCTACCGACTTTCCATTTCAATGGGAACTGCCCCCGCTCCAGACATGCGTCGAATAACTTCTTTAGTCTGCTCTCCATAGCTTCGAGAGCAAGAACAAGCGCACGCCCAGGTATACCATCAGGTCCAGGTGCTACATTTTTTGCTCGAAGCCTCAGAACAGCCACTTCTAGTTCCTCTCGACTCACAGCTGGAGGGGAGGCATCACTTTCTGGGTACGCTTCAGAGATCGTAATCGGTGGTGGCGTATATTCCATTCTGTGTGGAAACAGAGCTGCCACGACGTCTTCCACCAACTGATGTGGGAGGGTCTCCATCAACGGCGGTGCCCAGGGTCTTAACTTGCCCCTCACCATTCGATAGGGTCGTCCCCATGGATCACTGTCAAGACTATCGAGCAGTTCCTTTTTAGTGTGCTCTTTAGCCTGGATAATAGCCAGCTGTAGGGACTTTTTAGATACATTATAAGCGTCATATAATGAACTCTCTACAGTCTGATCTCGGTGATATTGTCTGCGACTTCTGGAGTACCGTCGCCTTGCAGCAATGCATTCTTGACGTAAACCTGCTATCTGGGCATTCCACCAATATACCTGCCGCATCGGTGTGTGGGAACGCACACGAGGCATTGATGCGTCACAGATGTTCGTCATTGCAATCTGGTACCAGTCCGTCTCTTTTTCTACGTCTAGAGGGCCATCGGTCATAGACACCCAAGCTTGAACAAGAGCAGCTTCCGCAAGCAATTCTTTATCCAGGCATTTTATAGCCCAACGTCGAGCTTTCCCTGTCGGAGCATTTCGATTTGAGCTATTTAGTACAGAAGGGCGTGGACAAATATCAAATCGTATATACCTATGATCCGACAGGGTTTCCGCGTCCTCTATAACCCGCCAGTCTTGTACTCGACGTGCTACTATAGGACTTGCTAGGCTCACATCAACAATAGAGCCACCTTGTTGTCGAACGCATGTATATACTGAGCCCCGATTAAGAATTTCCAGTCCGGTAGTGAGGGCCCATTCCTCCAGTATAACACCTCGAGCATCGGTTATTGGTGAACCCCACGCTGCAGACTTAGCATTGAGGTCTCCGACAACGATAACAGGGCGAGAGTGACTTCGGCTAATAAGAGCCGCCACTTGCATAAGGAATTGCTCAAACTCGGCAAGGACACGATTAGGGGAGAAATACACTCCAACTATAAAAACCTCACCCAGTAAAGCTGCTACGCATCCTGAACCTTTCGCTACTTTTTCGAAAGGAGAGGAGCTAGCGTGACCTCGATGAATTATGGCTACTGAACCATTGTTATCTCCTACCCAGTTATCTCTAGGAGGGACAAAATAAGGCTCCGTGACAACAACTACCTCGATCGACCACTCAGCCATACTCTGAAGGAGTAAATCCTGTGCTCTGGCACAGTGGTTGATATTGGCTTGTAAAAAACTAATATTAGTCATTATTAACTAAGTTGTGTCGTTGCCGTCTCATTTCCCTGTCCCGCAACTTGCCTTGTTGTGGTACTGGGATGACGCACAGGCTTACCAGCTCGAGTAGGAGATTTCACACAGCACGTGCTTCCGAGTCGATGATTTGCTGGCCTCTTGGCAGCTGCACATATGGAGCAATGCAAAGCAGCAGAACACTGACTTGCCTTATGACCGTTCTGGCCACAGCGATAACACTCGTCACTACGATCTATGTTCGAAGCACATTGTACCTGTACATGACCCACTTCCAAGCATCGAAAGCAACGCATACGTCTCGGTTCTAACAGTGTTACCCTTGCCGATGACCAGCCTACGAGTAAAATCTTGTGCTCCGCCAGCGTTTTCGCAGTTAGAATAGGGCAGCGCACCCAGACATAACCTAATCCATCAAAACCAGATTTTATATCTCCCATTTTGATGGATTCCACCGAGCAGGCTCCAAGACGAGCTATGGTGGCAGCAACTTCACCAGCAGTAATTGAGTCATCCAAGCCTGAAATCCGCAATTCTGCGCATTTTACTGGTCTGGAGACAAAGACATCATTACCAAGTGACTCCGATATCTTTTTTGCTAATGCATCTGCTTTGTCGCTACCATTCTCACATTAAAATGTACCTAACCTAACCAAACCATAATTTGCAGCAAATATATAGTTATATATAAAGCGTAATCAAAGTTCATTATCAAATTAGTGTACTGGTTAGAAACTAAAAAGACCTACCAAAGTTTTAGATCATTAATTAAGACGCGCCAATTACTTGATAATTAGTTTCTACGCATAGTTAATAAACTAGTTATAAAGGAGCTAAATATCAGATTTCTAGGTCATAACTTCTTAAGTTCAAATTATTAATGTAGGTAGATAGGTCAATATGAAGTTTCTATTTTCACCACTCAATAGTTGTTCAATATAAAACTAACTAAAGAGGATGGATATTTGCGTGGATCGTTTTGCGTTCCCGGAAAATTCCCGCGGTGTCCCCAGGCTAAAAAATAGATAGATAGACAACACTTTATTGTATACCAAAACATAGATAAACAGAAATATAAAAATACAATAGATAGTAAAACGGGCGGCCTTATCTCTAAAAAGCGAAATCGTCTAGGCGACCCTTGGTAGGGATTGATATATTTTTAATACTGAGCGCAGATTTTAAGTCAAAAAGTTAACTGTCGATCAGTGAAAACCGCATTGAAATCGGCCCAGTAGTTTTCACGTCAATCCCGAACAAACAGACAAGAAATCTTAAAAAATGCATCGTGTTCTCTATCGTTTATATTTTATTTATCGTTCGTAATAATAAAAAACAACTGGAATGGACTACCATTCCAGTTGTTTTTTATTATTATTGTTACATGCAGACAAAGGCAAATACACACCTGCCTGTCATAAAGCACAGTTTATTACCTTGCTGCATTTGGAAATATTTTGTTTACTTTGTGTTTAGAAATTGTAATGAAGAAAAATATTCTATTGTTATTCTACTTATTTTATGGCCGCCATTAGGCAGGTGTGTTGAACTAATTCTTGTTGTTATTGTATTTCGTCGAAGCTTGCCAGGTATGGCATCGGTGCATTATAAAGAAAAAGCCCAATGCAGAGAGAGGCAGTCAAGTAACGATTATGATACTAGCAAGACGTGTGTAGTACATTCGATAAGCGATATTGTGAAGGACTTTGCGCGTGTTATTGGATCGTGCAGTTTTTACTGTTTATATCCAGTTATATTTGTACCTGTTTGATACGTGTTTATACAGTTCTAATAAATTCGATATTAATTCCAACGGCATTTTAATTCGAGTCTTGCGTAACTCGTAACATTATTATATATTACCTTCAATGTATACAGAGATTTACAATATTGCAGATTATCTATTTGACTGATGCTACCTAATAGTAAAAGTTCAAGACTTGATATTTACCACCGGAATGATTCTTGGCATAGATTCTTGCATCTTATTTTTGTTCATCTGATACTGCTTGTCTAGCACTTTTACGACGACGAACTCCCCGAGGGCTGCGAACACGAACATCATGCAGCCTGCCATCCATAAGTCTAGGGCCTGGAATATCACATATTATATTTACGCCATTTTTTATCTCAACCCATAATTATGAGCATAGAGAAAACAAATGGATCCGTGTAGATAGATAGATAACAAATCGTCAGTTGCTTTTTAAAAGCTTTTATTATGTTTACCTAGCAAATAGTGTATTTGATCATTATTAATTGATTTCATACTTGCCTTAACATAAGCAACCGGTGGTATATCAGCTCTCAAACCCGTGAACATTGTGACCAGGGTCAACATGCAGGTCACTAGGAGCGTGACTCTTCCAGGTATAGCGTCTAAATCCAACCAGAAGCTAAACCAGGATAGCATCACCACGAGTGATGACGGCGCAAAGGTCTGGATTAAATGGTGACCTATTTGACGTTCAAATCTGAAGTAGACTACTAACCGAGAGTAGTTACCTGGAAACAATAGTATGTTCTCTATTATTTCATTAATATAGTATTGCTTAATATACCTACAGAGTCCTGGAAATCCTACATGTCGGGAATGGCGGGTTTCACACATCGGTTATTTCTATGCGTAGGTTTCATCACGATGTTTTCCTTGACCGATAGCGCGTTGTTATTGTAACAATTTGCACATTAGATCATAATACTGGATTTGAATACACGCCCTTTGAGTTTGGGACGCGTATGCTAACCACTGAGCTATCACGGCTTTTATATGTAGTACTATAATATTATAACAAATAAAACAAGTACTTTATTAACTAATACAATAAAACAAACTTCATTTATTTTTATTGTATTTAGTCAGTCATATTAGGGGTTTCACCTCGGAATGAGATAACAAGCTGCAAACTTGAATACACCTTCATTTTGGTGTTCTAAAAGTTGTAAATAATAAGTTTTAAATACAAGCCATTGTGATCCTGGATATCACGTAGCAGCAGAGTGCTAGCCAAGACAAGTACAACGAGCCTAAAACGACGGGTCTCTCTTGTTTAGTACAAAAGTTCCTATGACCACCCTCCGACTCCATCATCAGATTTGCTCCATGGTACCATATTATTGCATTGTCACGCAATATACATATGCGTGCAAAATTTCAGCTCAATCGGAAACCGGGAATTTGGTCAAATTTAACTTGCAAGATTCCGCCCGAACTTACATGCATGGCTAATAAAAGGTTAAAAATATAAAGGTTGAAAAATAAAAGGTTACATTTAAAGGTTATTCAAGACATTTAATCTAATGAGTTTTTAATTACATAAAATGTTATTAAATGAATGTATAATAAATAATACAAATTATTTATTATTAATGGTATAAATAATTTAATAACTTTATATAAGGTAGTATTAACTAAGATCCATGGTCGCCCTAGCTGTAATCTGTAATCAGTGAGTATGGCTGAGCACTCCGGGCTCTCCGACCTCTATCTCAAAAACGGTTGGGTGTATGATTTTTTTAACGAAATCTGTCACAAATTTTATTTTCTACAATTTTTATAAGAACTATTAACATCATTGGAGCTATAGAAACTGAGATAATCGCGAAAAACTGATTTTTGTGACCTTTGGACTTTGAATAACTTACGGCGTAGCCTCGAGATTTTATAAGACTTGTCAGAAAACTTTTAGAACACTAAAATAAAGATATGTAGAAGCTTATAGCTTGTTATCTCTCATTCCAAGGTTGACCCCTTTTTTTACTTAAATGACTGGGTAAAATTCTACCCATAGCCCCTCAAGACTATAAGAAGCATAGTGAGCCTAGATCACCGGCATCTATGGGTAAGGTGCCCAGAAGGCTGGCTACGTTTCCTCACTGGATCGCTATACTGTTCCGTTGTCTGAAGTAGGCACCAGCCCGCTGATCAGCAGAATTATTTTATCAATTCCTAAACTACAAGAAATAGCTTAAGACAGATCAGGAGTTATCCACACATTTTGTATTCCGGATTTCGAGGGCAGGCTCCAGTTGGCCCCCCCTTCATGGTCGGCAGTAGGTGCTAACATTGTTAACACCTTGGGTGATGCAAATGTTCATAGGTAACCGCTTACCATCAGGTGAACTATCTACTGTACTCCAATAAAAAAGAAAGGATTTTTTTTTTGTTTTCGTGAATTTAGGAATTACTATCTACACTTAATTCGTGTTGCCAACGATGGCATAACAAAAAGGGACTGCAGCGCCAACTTTCTGGTTATGTTCTTCTACTCCACTCTCCATCTCTCCACTTCATTTTAACACTCCCCTTTGACCTTCGTACTCGCAGCCAAGTCCTTTCATACAACTCTCAAGCTTCTCTTTAGGAAGACCTTTTGTTAACAGGTCAGCCATCATCTCTTGGGTGGCCACATACCTTAACACAACTTCGGGGCAGTTCATTTTTTCTTCGATGAAGTGATGTTTGACATCTACATGCTTTGTTCTCTGATGATAGATCAGATATAAACTAGCTTTGTAGTCCAAGATCCAAGTCAACCCAGACATCCGTGATTTTAGGAAAAATGTTATTTTATTTTTATAATTATAATGAAAATTATACTTTTTTTTTTATTTTATTGCAGGAGATCAGCAGACAGGCAGACGGCCCACTTGATGGACAGCGGTTACCATCGCCTATGGACATTTGCAACACCAAAGGTGCTACGAATGCGCTGCTGCTCTCTTTAGGAGCCTGGAATCTGGTCACTAATGCCGGAACATAACACAAGGTTGTTATGGCGACATACTCTAAACCAGGGGTGGTAGCCATCCAGTCGGGCAAATGCCCTACCACCTGTCAAATATAATATATATATATATATAAATAATAATATATATATATATATATAAATAATATTGAATTGTCTTGAATAATGCTCTCGCGTTGCCTCGCACAGCGGAATTCTTAACGACCCTGGGAGGATGTGTGGCTGGTCCGATTTGTCTGGCTCATTGGAAAATATTATACTTGACAATATATAAATTTCAGCCTTCCCAAAATGACGTAAGTTCCCACGTTGTTTTTTAAGGTGTCTGTCAAAAGCTATGGCCCACATGAAGTGTCTGGCAACTGTTTATCTTTGTTTATAATCATACCACATATAACATATGTAAAAACTAGCTTTGCTACATTGACGTAAGTTAGCCTTTTTTTACCTTTAATAACTGTGACCTATCAAACAGCCCCGTTTTCAACTTAGCGGGTATCCATTCCACTCTAAATTTATGTTAAACGACCGATCCTAAGTAATTCTTCTTTCCTAAAATCACGTACATCTGAGGTGACTGGGATCTCACTCTATTGTCGAATTACTTTTAAATCCGTTCAGTATTTTTCACATGACAATTTAAGATATAGACAGACAAAGTCCCAAAAATTGCTTTTCGAAATCAACTGATCCGAGTTAGTCAATTTACTCAAGCGAACTCACATTACAGTTTAGGTAATAAATAAATCTTGATAAGACTATCACGTTCTGTAAAGTGTAAAATATTACTCGATTAACGCTTTAATGGATACTTTAGACCGAATGCGAGTATGTACAGTAGCGGAGTGAACAGTCAAATTAACTTAAATACTTTTTATAAACTTCAGTAATTGCAGTCATTTAGATAATATTGTAATAATAAAACTATAAATATGTTTTAACGGTTTTGAGCGCGATATTTTAATTATTTTTTGTTATTTCGACGTTTCAGTAGCCGTGATCCAGGAAGACAAAGATGTCAAGTGTCAATGAGTATTATTTTATTCAAGCTACCACCAACTTGCTCATATTAATTATTTAGTTTTAATTTTGTTGATGGTTATTATTCACTCAATGGAAACATAATCTATTTTACCACAGCTTCTCAACATGTTGTGGCTTGAGGAGAAGAAGCGCCATAACTTACAAAAAATATAAAAATTGGTCCAGCCGTTCTTGAGTTATAAGTGGTTTCGTAGTTCAAAGCGATTGGGCACAGGGACGAAGCGTCATTATCAGTTGGACCAATGGTGACAATACATTATTGGTACGAGTTACGGGACTCGAATTAAAAATGCCGTTATAATGACAATGGAATTTATTAAAACTATAAAAACACATATAACACAGGTACAAATATAACTGAACACAACCAGTGCAAACGTAATTTACCATTCGATAACACGCGCAAAGTCCGTCACTAACGTCTTACCTCGCTTATGACTATCTCTAAACAGACTGCCACAGCACCATTGCTTTATACTAAACTATACAATATGTCTCGACACAATACTCGACCGCGTCACAATAATTTCTTAAAATCACACCTGACATTAGCCAGGTAATCTTTTATGGTGGTAATTGTAATCCTTTATGGTAGTTATTAGACTACCATAAAGGATTACAATACACAATGGGATGTTTTGTCTAATTACAAATTTTAAACACGAGGTAAACAAAAGATGGCGGTCATAAAAGCGCTTCAATGCTATTAGCACGAACGACGCCGGCGGGTAATAAATGTGCTTTGTTTACAAATATGCGGGTGGCTAAAATTGTAACATTATTTTCTTTGTCTATTAAAATTTAGAGCCATCGTACTTTCCATAAACTTAATTATATATCTGGCAACTTGGTTTCGGTATCACGGAAAATGAACATTGAATAAATGTTTAAGTTAGAGATATTTTAAAACCAAAAGTTTTGGAATATTTTAAAACTTTATGTCATATAATTAATTATAATAATAATTATAATTTATTATAATGATATTAAAAAAAAACATATTACAATGTAATTAAAAACAACAGCAGAGGTAGCAAACGGAAAGACATATGACATCATAGGTTGCGTTTTTGAAATAATAACCAAACTCCCAATTTTTCTTATTATAGTGTTACATACCGACAAAGAAATGCGCACCTGGTTTATTACCGTTCCCGTATTTAGACTTCTTTTGCTTACTTTCTGTTTAAAATTTGCAATTAGAAAATTACCTATTGCTATTGTTTTCGTTTATGGGCATTCGAAGAAATAATCAACCATGTGTGCAGATTACGCTTTCTTAGAAAAAAACTCAGTCCACGCAATCAATTGTTGTATTGTACAGTTTACTATAAAACCATGCCCGAACGGAGGGGTCCCCACCCCTTAAACAATAACAATAGGCAATTATCTAATTGCAAATTTTAAACACAAAGTAAGCAAAAGAAGTCTAAATACGGGAATGGTAATAAACCAGGTGCGCATTTCTTTGTCGGTATGTAACACTATAATAAGAAAAATTGGGGGTTTGGTTATTATTTCAAAAACGCAACCTATGATGTCATGGTTTTCAGTCAAGCGACGATTACGATACTAGCAAGACATTCGACAAGTTGTATAGTGACGGACTTTGCGCGTGTTATTGAATCATGCAGTTTGTACTGGTTGCGTCTAGTTATATTTGTACTTATGTTATACGTGTTAATATAGTTCTAATAACTTCTATAGTAATTCCAACGGCATTTTAATTCGAGTCCTGTAGCTCGTAACAATATAGTGAATTGATTATTGGAACACATTAAGTAAACCATTATCATTTAATTTAATCTTCCCTTGCTTTTTCTCCCACGTCCCTTTGACTCTAGGGTATCGCATTGCTCCCGCACAAAGTATCGCAGCATTTAAAGAAAGAAGTAATTTATCGTTTTAGTGGAAACTGTGTCGGTAACCGCTCCCGGGGAAATTCCCTCAGGATTCCCAGGACAAAAATGTCACACATTTTATTACATTAAATTTGCTATCAATCAGTAAAAAATCACATTGGAACTCGACTTTTTTTATCTGGCCATTTTAAAAACATTTTTAGAAAAATTCCCGTGAGCTTCCCAGGATTAAAGGTAGCGCAGAGCTTAAGTTTAACAATTTGGTGTCGATCTGCGAAAACCGCATCAAAATCGACCTAGTAGTTTTTACGTGAATCACGAACAAGATGACAAGAATTCCAAAAATCCATCCTGTGTGCATCCTGTTCTCCATCTATCGTTTATATACTGTATTCGAGTTTTTTTTTAATAACTTAAATGTACAGACACGACATGTTTAGAATTTTATAATATTATAGATTAAAAAAGCCTGAGATAGATAATATTTATAAATATGAAAAACTATTTTTATCTAAACGTGTTGCTGGGGAGTTTCTTGCCGCTTCTTCTCCTTAAACAGCGATAACGCGTTGCGAAACGTATATAGAATAGGAAGTATTTTTTTTTAACTTACATGCATGTTCTGCAAAAAATGTTCTCCAGTGAAAAGTATTTTGAATAAAAAAATTGACTTTGAATGAATACCATCTTTGTCGATCATGTATCCATTTGTTTCTTCGAGCCGCAACGGTTGCCCGATGTGATATTGCAGCAACTTCAGCTCAGGGTTTATTGTTACCCCAGCTTCGCTCCAACGGAACCTCACTTTCTGGTTGCTATATGAAACTGAAAATATTCATGAATGTTTATAATGCTGCAACCAAAGCACTCTAAGTTGTATACCGTCTTTATAATGGTGTGGTTTAATAATAGTTAATAATAACAATAATAATGGTTGGTATCCCGCAGGGGGCTTTGTGGCGAAGCCTTAGCTAAGTAGCGACACCTCGTACTCGACTCCGGGGACCAAGGCAAGGCGCCCACTTCCGTGCTTGTCTTAATCACGGATTGGAGATCGCTAGAGCTCCAGGGGTGGAAGTGATAAATGGCCACACGTCAGAAGTAGGTTCGATGAACCTGCAGCCCACCTATCTACAACCCTTTGCCACTCACACCCATGTTGCTTTGTCTTTTATGGCATTTTTTGGAGCCCATTCAGTGAGTGGCTAGTCACCGTCTGCCCACTTTTCTATGTTCCCCGAACATTGCGATGGGCAGACGCCATAGTCCCCATATTCCCAGACCCCTAGTACCACTAGTAGTTCACCCCAATAGCCCGGTACTTTTTGTCCTCATTTCTCACAACGGTCCTACACTGGCCGGGTTGAATGCATTAGTATAATAATGTAGATAGGGATAATCGCCAGTGAGTTGAAAGACATTGGACGTAGTTACGCAAAAAGGATCCAACCCACAAAATGTTACTTTTGAATTATTAAAGATTAAAGTTTTAGTTGTATTTCCGCATTGTAGTCTAGTCGACAAGTTGAAAATGGTACAAAATAGAGATACTGCTCTTAAAATTATGTGCGATAGCTCATTGGATCCGGAATGACGTCTAGAAAAATGTGCCAAAAGCGTGTATTAGCACATAAAAAATTGCAAAAGTTATAAACAATTAAAGATGAAAAAAAATGGCATTTCGTTTTTTGCCAATATTTAATAAACTATTAATATTTGAGAAATTTCAAAAAAAGATTCTAAAAGAGGAGGAAATTTTCAATAAAAAACTTCTAACTCTCGGAACTCTATCTCCATTATTTATAATTTTAATTTAACGCTGAAAATAGGTCTGCGCGTGACATTTTTAGGATGCACGCGTGGCGTCAAAAGCGAGTACGGCACATTAATTAATTTATTTAAGGTATTGAATATTTCTTTTTAAATTTGAAAAAATTATGGTGTGTTCTGAACACTATAATTAATTTATTCCCGTTGAAAATTTTACTTAAAGTTAATTTTTCAACAAGTTAAACAATTGTTAACTAACGAAATTTTCTCGAACTACTGTCTTAATTGTAAGTGAAAAAAAATGTTTAAATAATGGTCGTAAAAATTTTTCGCTTCGTAGAGCCTTTCTTACATACATACTTAACAAGATCGTGCCATAAAAGTTAAAAAATATTAATACTTTGTTTATAACATTTTTTTTACTTAAACAACATTACTTGGATTTTATAGTTTTTTTAGTTTTATGAAATTTATATCATATTTTGCTTTAGCATCTGCACCATCAAATGCTGCAGGCTCATCGGGCTTTTGAAGTTTTCCTTGCAAAATTTCTTCTGTGCCGGGTATTGCCCTGCACGCTGTCTCAATACGATACCGCCAAGGCTTATAATTTTTACCATCTAGGCGCATTTTTTTTTCCTTGAAGCCTCTGCGATCGCCTAATCCATTGTGAACGTCAGGTCGAGTACAATGCTAGAATATTGTATTTACTCTTTCCTAGTTAAAATATCTTTACTGGATCCAATTCCTTGACTTTTATTACTCCGCTACCATGTTAGTTTGGACTAATAATAGGTATTTAGACTTGAGATAAATAATTAAAGCAAATAATATACGATTGACAATCTGTAATTGACTTTTTATAAGTGACATTTTCATAAAGACATACTAGTGACAATGTTTAAACGCGTTTAAGGAGTTAAATAGCCATTTTTGGATTGTTAACTTTGACAGTTCTGTAAACGTATTTAGCGTTGTGCAAGACGCTTATCGTATTTAAGGGCGGTAAATGCGTTTAGTGTTTTTTAAATAAAATTAAGGAGCTTCATTCAAGCCGCCCTTAATCTATTATTATATTATATTACTTGATTTTGTTTCACTGAATGGTTATATATTATATTATATTATATACAACCATTCAGTGAAACACAACCTAACTGATGGTGAAAACTGCTTAAAAATCCGTTGCGTGGCTTAGGTGGAGTTAGCGGATATACAAATGGACAGCAGCGGAAAGGCGAAAGAAATTTGCTTTATATTATGTAAAGATATAAAGATGATACAGGTACGAGCGTGAGACTCGAATTAAAATGCCATTGGAATTACTATAGAGTTTATTAGAACTATACAAACACGTATAACATCGGTACAAATACAATATGCCTCGACGCTAAACAATAATTTCCAAGAATTAGTTCGACACACCTGCCTTAAGACTGCCATAAAACAAGTACAATAACAATGTAATGTCTTTCTTAATCACAAATTTAAACACAAAGTAAACAAAAGAAGTCTAAATACGGGAAAGGTAATAAACCAGGTTTATGACAGGCAGATGTGCATTTACTTTTTGTCGGCATACAACAATACCTTCCATACTTACAACTTTCTATATATATCGGGCAAGACTGGATGTCCATTGGGTAGAGCTGGAACTCCATCTGACAGGCTATAATCGCGTGCATTCGAGCTGAATATCTCACCGTTTGATTCCGATATAATGTCACAGATGAAAACTTGTGGGTTAGCTCAGCTATTTCTGAAACAAAAAGCAAAAGGTAAGTGTAAAACAACAATTAACTTCCCGACCCTTTAGCGGGTAGTCGTCTTGGCCCAATGGCCAGCGCACGTGTAGCGACCTCAGTCGGGGTCCCGGAGGCGCAGATATACGCAAAATCTTCTCCCGTAATACCGCTGCAGGAGCCCACTAGCATCTAGGGAGCAGAGGAGTCTTCATCCTGTTGATGAAGTGAGTTAGGCCTTTCCCGGGGCAATCTCAAGCACTGATGCGCTAGGATCAACGTGGGCGTAACTACGTACTAAGTCTCACGCTCTTCCTGCCATTAGCGCGGGGTACATAGTAGGAGGGTGGTTTTAGTGGAGTATTGAGTTTTCGAGTCTTCACACAAGTCGGCGCTTTGACTCTAGTGCCCATTCGTGGTGTCACCACTCTTCGCTTTGGTCTAATCCCTAGTCAAAGACACGGTATTGTGCGAAACGCATTTCCCGCGCCTCAAAAAAAACATGACTAGCGCACGCGTTCCAATCTCAAAGAGCGCGAGATCGAATACCTGAGCGGAATGCGCCCTTCCCTCCCGACCCCTGCCTTCTTACCGTTCTCGCCATCGATGCGTCAGTACATCGCGTTTACGTCATTTGTACGAAGTTTCAAGTTAACTCTTGCGGTTTGTAATGTGGATTTTTTCATTGCAGGATTTTAGGAAACATGCTGACGGCCCACTTGATAGAAAACGGTTACCATCGCCTACACAACATGGGACATTTACAATATCGAAGGTGCTACAAATGCGCTGCTGCGCTCTGTTCAAGGAGACTGGAACCTAGTCACCAATGCCGGAACAGGTTTGCACAGGATGTTATGGCGACATACTTTAAACCAGGGGTGGTAGCCATCCAGTCGGGCAAATGCTTTACCACCTGGCTGTGGGTTGTTTTGTCGCCTCTTACGACAGGCCGTCCGGCCGCAGGCAATTGTATATCTCTGTTTGTGTACGAATAGAGTTATGCCTGGCAAGATTGCTTCTACAGGCGTAAGTGTCTTCAATTTTCAAAAGCTACCTACAAAATGAACATTTTTGAATAAAGTTAAGGTGGTAGACTTAAATGTTAATTTTAATCGAAATAAGTTTCAAAATAGTCCATTGCATAGTGTTTATGTTACGGAACGATTATTATTACGTGTTTTTTTTTAAGGTAGGTACCCATTTTAAAAAGAACGTGGCTCCGTAACGCGTTACGTAACGAAGCGGTTTATCGCTAGAAGAAGTTATCACTTCAAAAAAAGTAACGTGTGCGTCTCACCTGATAGAAATGATGACTTTCGTGAGAGAATGGGAAGCCAGACAGACTAGAGCCGTAACGCGTTACGTAACGAAGCGGTATACCCTCCCCTAAGAATTTATTATTAATTATCACTTCAAATATGGTATTTTCCCATATACGAATTCATAATATGTGTGTGAAACAAAACGCACTTGTCTGATTTGTAAATTAGAAAGTAACTGTGACACGTGGATTTATCTCCGTATAAATTAATATAAAGGTGAAAATTAGAATCAAATAGAAAGAACAAAAAAGCAAGACACATATAAGAACGTGGTTTGCAAGGCTACTACAGATTTCTTAATATTTTTATAACTAAATGAATCGTTTTTTTTTATTTTTTTTTATTTTAGGTGCTACCAATATAGGCTAAGATCCCGCTATACTAGTACAACGACCTTCACCGAGTGTTTATTTGATGAAACCTATTTTATATTTAAATAAAGGTGTCTATAAATATATTGCATATGGGTTGCCTAAAAAAATTCAGTCCAATATATGATTAATTAATAATTTAAAAAAACAACATTTCACCGGCTACCCAAGAGTTGTGACCGGAAAAGAATAGGCAACCTAACATTTGCATATTCTATGGGCTTTATACATACACACTTTCGATTCGTATAGAATTTGTTTAATAAACAAACCGGTGAAATGTTTTTTTTTTAATTATTAATAATCATATACTGGACTGAAATTTCTCGGTGAAGGTCGTTGTATAGCGGGATCCTATACTAATAGGTGTAGTAATAATTACACAGTGAAATTTATTTTGAATGCTTATACTATCTATATATTATCAAGTGGACCTTCAGAGCCAAATCGTAAACTTTACTAAATAACAAATCTGAAAGGAGTCTGGAAGTCGATTTTGAAGAAAACTAAAGTGGTATCATAAACTTGTGTATAATTATAATATTATTATTATATTCTCAAAGTGCCGTGTCTGTACATTGAAGTTATAAAAAAATTGGATGAACAATGGACAATACGAAGCAATATTTTTAAGATTTCTTGGCTGTCTGTTTGAGATTCACGTAAAATCCACTGGGGCGATTTTAATGCAGTTTTCGCTTATCAACAGGAAATTCTTAGACTGAAATGCACTACTTTGTATTCTGGGAATCTCAAGGGAATTTTCCTAGGAATGGTTTGTATGTTTTCGGGTGCATAAATAATAGCCTATTCCGACACAGTTTTCAATTAAACGATAGCTTTGTCAATTAAAAAAAATGCGGTACTTTTTGTCCTGGGAATCCAATGGGAATTTTAAGCCAAGCATGTATGAAGTCACTTGCATAATCCTAGTATGTACTTACATAAATAAATCTTGTTTAATATTTTTAGATATTTACTAGAAGAAACTAAGATTTTTGATACTACCCTCAATAATTGACATCCAATATCCTATCAATTTATGGGAAACAAAGGTAATCTTTGTCGCCATAATTATAACGATTGTATAATAATTGTATGGCTACAAAATATTAAAACAATTGACACTTAGATATAGACAGCACTTTGTTGTTCACCAAAACAAAAATGCACAACAAGACAATATTTACTTGGTAAAACAAAAGGCGGCCTTATCGTTAAAAACGATCTCTTCCAGGCAACCTGGCTCAAATTAAATGCTTAAATTATCTATAATTATTATTATAGTGCAACAAAGGAAAAAATTAATAAAAATGACATACATGGACAGCAGGTAACAAAGTCAAATACTTTTTATTACCTTGAATGAAATGACTGGATGCCAATCATTGGGTGAAGTGGCAAGAATGGTACGGTTTCCTAAATTAAAATTATTCAAAGTGATATAATTGTAACCATTAAATATAGTATAAATTTTGCATGTACGGTGCGGAATAAAGCGAGGTTTATAATAATAATGTCGTTGCAAATTGTGAAGATATCAAGGCAGGTTTTAGACGAGGTCAAAATCTCACTTTACCAATACCACAAAATTTTTCATTATATAACTAATTTTTTTAAATCATAATTCCTCATCTAAAAGTAGCCTTATTTACAAAAAAAAAAATAGGAGCATTTGAAGTTACCGGGTGACCGTTGTCGGTAATGTAAAGCTCCTCCTATAATAAAACAAAAAAATGTATTAGAACAAATTAATAGAAAACATTTGACTTGGTGGATTGGTTAACAAGTAGATGCTGAAGCGTTTGGGACAATATTAATTTGTTTATTAGTAAATACTTCCAAAACATTATATTCAAACATGGATATAATGAGAGGTGTATGGAGGACGGTCTTCGCCACCTAGACTTTTTTTATTGCACGAGTTCAGCATACAAGCAGACAGCCCACTTCATAGAAAACGGTTACCATCGCCTATGGACATTTGCAACACTAAAGGTGTTACGTAAGAAGCGACAAAACAACCCACAGCCAGGTGGCAGGGCATTTGCCCAACTGGATGGCTACCACTTCTGGTCTAAACTATATCGTCTTCACAACCTTGAGTTGTGTTTCGGCATTAGTGACCAGGTTCCAGTCTTTACATTGGTAGGACCTCTGGTGTAATAAATGTCCATAAGCGACGGCAACCTCTTTCCATGAGATGGCCCGTCTGACTGTCTATTAAGCTCATGCGATAAAAAATATCAACTTTTAAAATAGATACTACAATAGAATTTCAATTACTTTTCAAACAACACAACACACAATAACACATTAATATTGATTTTTTGAGGGCGCAAACCACATGCTTATATGTCTCTTGTATGTTGTTTTTATGAAAATGTATAAAAATCATAAAGATAAATAATAATTAATTAAAGGAATCCTTAGCTCTGTGACTAGTCACAGGCTATAGAACTGGGTTTCGTTTTAATAGAGAGATACTCGTAGCTTTTGTTCTAAAAGTTTGAGGTAATACATGTTTATATTGTACCAATACTAGCTAAACAAATAGCAAAATAAAAATTGCAAAGAAAACACAAATTATGAATAATTCGTACTGAATATTCGTTAATCAAAAATTAATCAAAACTTATAAAAAGATTGATTAAAAAGTAATTATAATCTTAGTTACACACGAGGGAGTTTCATGACGCTTCTTAAAACAACGATTAACCGTTGCGAGATGGTGTAACATAGTTACGGAAGTAGATATATTGAAATTACAAGTGTGTGACTTCCAAAAAAGTTCGCTTCTGAAAGTTCGTTCGTTGGCTAGACAATTTACTTCAGTTCTTAAGTTTGCGTACTTACAGTGACAGACGGGCGATATATGTCGCCGAGACATAAGTACCGCCTACTTGCTCACACGTATATTACACGAATTATGTAAGCTTGTCAAATACACTGAATTTTTTTATTCTTTATAGTTATAGCAGGTGATAAGACGTGCGAGCTAACTCGCGTATTTATGGCTCGACGATATTCTTCGCTTCTGAAAGTTCACAGACAGACGAGTGAAAAAGGTCGCCGCGAGATAAGCACTTGTACATACATAATAATAAGGTGACCAACTATTTTTTGTTCAAAAAGAGTACACTTTGCAAGTTTTTTTTTTTTTTTATCGCAGGAGGTCAGCAGACAGGCAGACGGCCCACTTGATGAAGAGCGGTTACCATCGCCTATGGACATTTGCAACACCAAAGATGCTACAAATGCGCTGCTGCCCTCTTAAAGGTGACTGGAACCTGGTCCACTAATGCCGGAACACAACTCAAGGTTGTTATGGCGACATACTCTAGACCAGGGGTGGTAGCCATCCAGTTGGGAAAATACCCTACCACCTGGCTGTGGGTTGTTTTGTCGCCTCCTACGACAGGCCGCCCGGCCGCAGGAAATTGTATTCTTTCTCCGTTCCTGCACGGAGTTCCTGCAAGTATTTTATAGGTGAAAAAAAGAAGAAAAAACTATAAAAACTTAACTAACAAAACTTTTCTTTTAAAACATACTTTTCTTCGGAGTGGATTTTTTTTGCTAAATGAGGATGTTCGTCTAATAATGTAGCCACATCCGAACAACTTTCATATTGCATATTAAATTTGACTGTTAAGACGGCAGATAATGTTTTACAGATAGTTGCGACTTCTCACTGCTCCAATAATCATTCCCTAGTGAAAATACCCTTTCAACAGCAGCATTAGTGCCTGGATAGCATCAGGAAATTTCTATTAAAACTTTTAAATTTTCGTGTGGGATATGTTCTACTCTAAAATGCCAAAAGATTTCTACACATCTTTTGTCAATTTCTATTTTCTCATCGTTCCATTTCTTCAATTTTCTTGATTTAAATATAAATTTACTCTTATTTAATTAATATACAAATGAGTACTTTCAGAGTACAGGTTTTGAAAAGAGTATGGTTTGCGAAAAAAGATTACAAAACTCAGTAAATGAGTATAGTTGGTCACCTTAATAATAATGTATCTGCACTTGTGAGGATCCTGACAAACAACTTTCGCATAACCTACTTTCATTAACCTCTTCATACATACATGTATGAAGAGGTTAATGAACATGCGTTTATTTGAGATGAATTTACCTGACCTTCTTTTAATCCTTCTGACATTTGATCATGGACTTGTATGCACGCATACCACCATATGTTCAATCAAACAATCAATATCTTTATTTGCAACAATTGTAGATGCACGATGATGTTTAACATACCTGTGACTTTAGAGTTCAAGAAGTATGGATCAGGGTGCCAAAGGTTGTCGAAAAACTCTGGCGGCAAGGTGACGTGGTCGTCACCCTCTTCGAAAATGTCTTCGGGGAGCTGCAGCCGACTTTCGCTCCAAGTTTGGCGAATGAACATATCGACTCTGAAACAATAATTTATAAAATCTGAAGATCCCAAACATCCTTTGATAATTATACTAATCTTATAAATGCTTAAGTCTGTTACACTTGTCTGTTAATTTGATATTTATTATAATCTGTATAGCTGAATGAATGAAATTGAAGCTGAATATATATCATCTATACTAATTTCATAAATGCTAAAGGACTTACGTCTGTTTGTTAATTTTACACTAATATTTATTTGTAGGGTAGTTTTCTTTTTAGCTGATCATAATAATTTAGAAAAAAATGGTTAATCTAAAACAAGACAGGACACAACTTGCCAGGTGGTAGGGCATTTGCCCGACTGGATGGCTACCACCCCTGGTCTAGAGTATACCGCCATAACAACCTTGAGTTGTGTTCCGGCATTAGTGACCAAGTTCCAGTCTCCCTTAAGAGAGCAGCATCGCATTTGTAGCACCTTTGGTGTTGCAAATGTCCATAGGTGATGGTAACCGCTTTCCATCAAGTGGGCCGTCTGCCTGTCTGCTAAACTCCTGCAATGAATAAAAAAAAGAAATAAAATTTAAAAAAAATATCTGAAAATTGTATATAAATTATTTTATTTGTCTTATGATTTATATTTTGATTAGGATAATATAATTTTATGTAAACAATTTCATGTTAATATATATTACAATATTTCTTAAGGTACGGCGTCGTTTAGAAAACAGATGTAGGCCGTTTCACGGAGATATGGCGATGGGTTTGATGCGTTATAACCCTTTAAATAACGCATTCGACCAGTCTAAACTTTCAACAGTAACGCAGATGAAGCCGTACCATCTAATACTAATATATAAAGCTGAAGAGTTTGTTTGCTTCAACGCGCTAATCTCAGAAACTACTGGTCTGATTTGAAAAAATATTTCAGTGTTGGATAGCCCATTTATCAAGGAAGGCTATGTATATCATCAGGCTAAGACAGAAAGGAGCGGAGGACCAATGAGGAATGTTTCAAAATCGAGACGGTTTTTAACTTTTTTTTTTTAACTATTCCACTCGGACGAAGTCGCGAGCAGAAGCTAGTTAAATATAAAAGACTGATATATTTGAAGTACATTTAGTACTTCAATCATATCACATCAATGAAAATTTAAATATCAGTCACATAATATCATTGAAAGTTAATATCCACGTAATTGGAATTTTGACGAAGCTAAAGCAATGCCTTTTTGAAGATTGTTTTTATCGAATAATTAAACGTTGTCCATTTTCTAAAAATTTTTCACAACATGTTGTCGTGTCCGTATGGACAAATGGACATGTTCTCGCAATTGGAGTAAACCAATGCCTCCTACTTTAATGAGTCAACTAATTTTTAATTTTTATCCAAATTTAAAAAAAAAGGTTGTTTTCAATTCTATTGCATGTTGTTGGTTTTTTTGTATGTTGGATACGCGATTTCGCCGTCAATAGTGGACCGATTTTTATTTATTTTTATACGAACGAGTATACTAAGGCGGTCCCATGTCAACAAATCAGAATCTGATGAGTGGATCCTAGGGAAATCGAGACCAACCCTTGTTGAAGAGTGCCTACACTCATCGAACGAGCAAACTTGTATACGCGTGTGTTAGATTGGGTAGTATACAAAAATATAAACATAGTAGCTGACCCGACAAACTTCATACCGCCTCGAAATGTTTCAACTTTAGTAAAAAAAAGTTGATCAAAACTTAACCTGAACAAAAAGAAATTGTAATAAAAAATGCTTAATTAATTTGGTTTCTGACTACGGGACGCACATCAAACTGCTGACATTAGAAACCGAAAAAATAAAAAAAACTTCACTTTTAAATTTGATTTGATTTCTGAACGACGTTTAAGTTTAATTGATTTTCAAACGACTTGACGAACATCAAATTTTTGACAGGATAGAAACCTGTCAAAAGTTGTTATTTTTACTAGATTCCAAGCATTTTGTTCATATTTTCTCACCTTTTAAACCTTCCACAAATAATTCAAAAGCAAAATTAACCAAATCAGTCCAACCGTTCTAAAGTATTAGCGAGAGTAACGAACAGCAATTGAATTATATTTGTATAAGATTTAATGTTGAATATATATTGCAAAAGCATTTTATTTGATTTCACAACATTGAAATATATTTCATGGATATATTACTTCAAGTTAGATATTTCTATTAAAAGCAAGTTAAATCGAAAAGGTCGTAATTACATTTATTTATTTCATAGAACATAACAACTTTCTATGGTAATATATCTAAAACTTATTACAAAGGTTATCAATAGTCGTAAACATATTTATCAAATACATAACACTATAAATCTTACCCTATAAATACAACCTACTTTTTGTAACAATTTCTTAATTAATAATTATTTAAGTTATACTTAAGGTACATAACACAACATAAAAATCACAAAAATAATGTTACACATAATAACTCATAAACGATAAGCGTGTATGAATTCAAAAAACTCTAACAATAATTAAGTTCTAACAAAAAGGGTACGGAACTAGAGTCCGTAGATTAGTTAATTTTAAAAAAACCTACTTTTTGTTTGGCTAAAACACTACTTAATAAATCGAGTGCAGGTATTTTAAGAAAAACATATTGCCTTTAATTCAAAGTCTCAGTGTGTCTTAGCACGGTAAACTGCACTACTTTATATCCTACCAGTAACGGAGAAGGAATACTTAATAATTTCCCGCCGGGTGGCCTATCGTAAGACGCGACAAAACAACCCACAGCCAGGTTATAGGGCATTTGCCCGACTGGATGAGTACCCCTCGTCTAAAGTATGTTGCCGTAACAACCTTGAGTTGTGTTCCGGCATTAGTGACCAGGTTCCAGTCTCCCGTAAGAGAGCAGCAGCGCATTTGTAGCACCCTTGGTGATGGAAATGTCCGTAGGCGATGGTAACCGCCTTCCATCAAGTGGACCGTCTGCCTGGACTTTTTCATTTAAAAAAAACATGGGGTAATTAAGATTGCTACTTATTTTTTAAACAAATAAATTATTTTATTATTTAAGAAAACGTATTGTTTAGTGTAGCCTAGTACATATAAGTGAAATTTAATATCTACCTAAAATCCATATCTTCTACGTTGATCGAATTGACATCCACAACATATATGCTAAATTCAACCATCACTGGTTGTCCTTTCTGAGCTGGAGGCCGCATTTCTGGAACAAATATTAATAAAGGTTAAATTTATTATTATGAAAATATAGTATGTATAATTTCTTACTGTCGCAGCGAGAAGCAGAGGTTAATTTATACTTCAGATGGCAGAGAGTAGTTATTCTTTTTTTTCATAGCCTGAAGCAGGCAAACAGGCAGATGGCCCACCTGATGTAAAGTGGTTACAGTCGTCGTTGGACGTTTGCAACACCAGGGGTGTCACTGACGCGTTGCTGACCTCTAAAAAAATTATAATGCCCTTCTTAGTCCATGTCATAGTGCAAAGGGAAAACCGCGGCGGGAAGTTCCCTCCAGCTCATTGTTGTACGCGGAATAAATGTTATTATGACATAAGGTTGTTATGACGGCATACTCTAGACCAGAGGTGGTCGCCATCCAGTTGAGAAAATACCCTACCACCTGGCAATTAATATTAATAAAGATACTCGCCTTTGACATAATTTTCCGGTAGTACAACCCTTGGTTTCAAAGTGTGATTTCTCTTGGAAACAACGTCATTGCACAACCTGTAAGCAAAAAAGACAGAAATTTAACCACTCAGATGTCGGAAAAGCTTGTAGCACAGGTAGGTCTATGAATTCATCATCTAGCAACACAGGCAAAGGTAGAGATAAATATGCTGTGGTGGATATTGGATAAAGGCTTGCGTTGCATTTTTACCTTTAAAAAATTTAACATTTTAAAGTGTATCGAATGTCTTCATTAGATTCACTCATTTTAACAATAAGAAAAAAAACATTTGAATTTGGAATTGTCTTCTTTAAAATTAAAACTTTTAATGATACCAAAGCCAGCCAGATACAAATGGTATAGCCAAAGAGATCCTATTACAAGTTCATATATACTATATGCGAAAAAACTTTTTCCCAAACCTATTATGTTGCTACTAATAAAAATAGGCCACGTAAACTTAAGAACGGAAGAAATATTTAATATGTTTACAGTACGGCGTTTAATGTATAAAGTATTTTCGAAGTCCGGTTGATGTTGTTTTCATAATTTGAGTAAAGAAATAAACATATTTCTATATGCACCATGGCGATTTTGCATCTTAAGATCTATCCTGCCGAGTCATAATTCAAATAAGACATTCCTTCGTAGTCCAGTTTAACACACTCCTTTGCAATCATTTAGACGGACAGACTAATATGGGGCTGTAGATTTGTGACGCTAGCGGCCTACAGCCCACACGCAGGCTGTGGACTTGTGACGCTACCAGCCTGCAGAAACAAAGCGGGCTGTGGACTTGTTACTCTATCGGTCTGCAGTCCCTATGCGGGCGTGGACTTGTGACGCTATCGGTCTGCAGTCCCTATGCGGGCTGTGGACTTGTGACGCTATCGGTCTGCAGTCCCTATGCGGGCTGTGGACTTGTGACGCTATCGGTCTGCAGTCCCTATGCGGGCTGTGGATTTGTGACGTTATCATATGTAATATTACAAAATATAGATATAGAGTCGCTTACATTGCAGCCATGTTTTACAGAAAACGGGTAGACAAGTGGGGACCAAATATCCTCTCCGTCAGGTTCTTAAAGAAGATGTACTTAGAAATATTGATTAGAAGACACGACGGACCCTACTCGGTCTAGAAGTTGCAAATATACTAAAATGGTTTGTTTATGGAAATATACGTTTTCGTTTGACCATTGTCTGTCTGATGTTGGGTGATGACGCAGTCTAGGAAGGAGCACGCTTACCTAGAACCTAATGTTTTAACACAGATAATGATCTTAATATTTATATTTATGCTACTTATTTATATATATAAAAATCCCGTGTCACAGACCGCCATTCGTTACAATCACGTTCGGATGTTACAATCATAAACTATAGTGGAATGGATTATGGGGCGTTGATGTCGTAAATCATTGGCTGATTTATAAATCGCGCCTTTTTTAATGTCAAGACATAGAGGTAATTAATGCTTTGTGGTCAAGGCCCCCTTCGACCTCTTGACATGAGCGTTGTGAGCGCTGTGTGATCGACAATGATGACGTCATTAGTGACGCTTTCGCCACGACCATAACGACCGCGGTTGCCTTCTGGAACGGAAGATGAAGCATTTAGGGCGTTGTGAGATACTAAATGAACGCGTCTATTGCATTCTATTTGAAGTTTATGCATATGGCCAATTGCAGAGTTAAAAAAAATACACATAAAACATAATTCCAAATTCCTTAATAATTCCAATACTGACTGACGCCCGGGAAAAGGCACTACAGATAATCCCCTAAGCATGTTATATGTTTAAAAATAGAATTTTTACTCTAATTTCAATCCAGAACGAATATAATAATACTTTCAGTTTTGTATACCTGAACTAGTTCACAAACACGCTATTATGTTGGCAGCCACAAAACTTAAATATTTTACATGTTGGCTTAGTAAATAGCTCATTGACGTCATAATACAAATTTACAAATTATATTGAATCTTATTACGAATTTTATAAAGTTTAATTTCACTAAGAAAAGCGCATTAAAAAGCCTTAATGATGTTACGAGCTTAAGGGCTCGAAATAAAATAAAAGCCGTTAGAATTACTATGGAGTTTATTAGAACTGTATAAACACGTATAAAGCAGTTACAAATACATCTGGATGCAACCAGTTCACACTGCACGATTCAATGCAATTCAACACGCGCAAAGTCCGTCACTATATCGCTAATCGAAAGTACTGCACACGTCTTACTAGTATCGTAGTCATCGCTTGACTACCAAACCCCTCCGTTCGGGCATTGTTTTATACTAAACTGTATAACAGAACAAAGGATCGCGTTCACCGAGTTAATCCCGCACACTTGGCAAGCTCCGACGGCCATGAAACAAATTCAATAACAATAGCATGTTTTTCTGGATTCAAAATTGTAAACACAAAATAAACAAAATAATTCCTAAATCAAAGAGGCAATAAACGGCGTTTTACGACGGGCAGGCGTGCGCATTTATTTGTCGACTGCAGGTGGTTGATATCGACTACTTTGGTATAGGGTATTCATAAAAATATTTTTTGACTGACGAAGTTAGTTATGTTATGTTAGAGCGCAGCCCTATTTAAGTTTCTTTTTATAAGTCATAGTTCGAATATTTTTAGTTGAAATAGTCAACCGGACCAATATGGTCATTTTGTTTTATTCATATTAGTCATTTTCATCCGTGCAGGAACGGAGGAAAAATACAATTTCCTGTGGCCGGGCGGCCTGTCGTAAGAGGCGACAAAACAAGTCAGGTAGTAGGGCATTTGACCGACAGGATGAATAGCACCCCTGGTCACTCAGCTAAGATTAGAATATTGACATGAAAGTGTGTTTTACAAAAATAGATAATATAAGAAATTAGTACCTGACAGGGTCTTTGAAAGTTGCACTAATTACTGACAATTGAGTGGAAAAAGACTAAAGTAATATCTGTATGTAATTGCATTAGTTAAAATACATACATTAATTGAAAAGTAACTGCAATACAACTTCTATGTGTATTTAAGAAACTTACTTATAATCGTTTGTGAAATTTTAAAAAACTGCTCAGCAACTGATTAGTTAAAATCTTACCCATAACCGCCTCTTTAGCCGAATATTTTGGATACAACCAACGTTAATCATTCAAATTTCGTTTATCTGTGCTCCTCTTAGGTAAGCAACAGGTAAAACACGTTTATAAGTGAAAAAAATAGATATTAATGGATTAGGGTCTGATTCTGATTCTCTTACTTAAGAGATGCTTATTCGTTTCTTAACGAGGTTATTATAAGTAAGGCCCTAAATAATTATGATGAAACAATCTTTTTTAGCTAAACGTGTTGCTGGGGAGGTTCTTGCCGCTTCTTTTCCTTTGAACAGCGATAATTAATTGAGGATTGCTGTGCATAGAATAGGAAGTAAATTTAAATTTTGACATTCAATAGGTCCTCTCCAGTGGAACTTATTTTGAACAACAACTTTTGAGTTGAATTTGAATGAGGAGGATCAAAGCATATGAAAATGAACTAAAAGAATGTTAATTGGAAGATTGATAGATACAAGTTTTTTTATTTTATTTATTATCCAGTATGCTTACATTACAAAACAGATTAAACCGTGGCAGAGAAACCTCATGGGTTTATTCGTGCTGGAGGGAGTCGTGTACACAATATTGTTATATCAAAAAAATTGGAGCCGAGGTTCAAAAGACTCGACTCAAAGAGAGAGATGAATGAAATTGTATAGATTCAAGGATAATATAATACTTTTTAGGTTTCATAGTATTAATTTATAACATATTTATATCAAAATAAAACTAATGTAAATAACTAAACTATACTATAAGTAAAGCTATATTTACAAAATAACATAAATCTATAAATAGAAATTTGTATAATACTTTGAATTGTAACAAAGAATGTACGTGGGAGACTCAGAAAGTTTTACGAAAATAAATGTTTTATTGGTCAATATTTTTGAATAAATCTTTTTAAAGTACTCTCCGCCAGTCTGTATACAAAGTTTCATGCATCTGAACCAGATTTCTAAACACTTTTTGCAGTCCGCCGCAGTCACCTCGTCTACAGCTTGCTCTAACGCTAACAGCGCGTCTTCCGGCGGCGAAAATTGTATTTGAAATAAAATGGAACGATTTCTTATTTTCGGAAATAAAAAGAGTCCCACAGAATATGGAAGTGAAAGTTGTCCGAACTCAAATAATTGGTAAAAGGTGAAAAAAAGAATTAATGTTCATTAAAATTTAAAGAATCCCAAAAATGGCAATGCAAATAGTGAAATGACGTAGGTACGTGAGAATTGTACCATTTTCAGGCCAAGGCGACGTCATCGATTGCCGTATACCTGCACGCCACATAACTATATTTAGAATAAAGCTTTCTGCGTACGGTGTATTGATTGTTCTTTTTAGTAATTTGGAGGAAAACAAAACAGTTACTTGTGATACTAGGGCAGTAAGTTGATTTTTACAAACGAGTGGACAGTCTATGGCTCACAGCCACGATCTTGTTAAAACTAACCGCACGTGTGTCATATAACGTTTTTCAACACATTCGGTAATGAAACAAACATAAATATCAGTCGGGAAGGCGCAACAATTTTACTCAAATCACATTTGCAAAAAAAGCCCCGTGGTGAAAATTAGAACTTCATTTTTCGTCTCATTTTCTCTATAGTATTAACGTGAGACAGATGTATTGATCAAAAGCGCTTCCAAGGAGGTTCGATTGCCCAGCTTATTTATTTTCTTAATATGAAATTCCTTGATGGAATTCCTTTTTTTTCTCCGAAGCTATTACCGCATAGCGCCGTGCGGTAAATAGCTAATTAGTATTTACCGCTCGTTCCTAATGATGCGTAATTTTAACTTCAGCACAATGTATATAGGCTCCGTAAATGAATTTTTAAGCAAATGTGTTTAAAATAATTTTAATACATAAAATTGGTTAACTTTGGAGCTAAGTTAAGTACGAAACAATTTAATAATAAATACAATACTTGCAATACTTGGACACTTCTTAAACAATAAATGAGCGTCTCAATAGGATTCTTATTCATCTAGCTATATTCTATATTTACTTCAGAAAAATGAGTAAATTGTGGTTTCGTTATTATTCTTTAGAGGTCTTCAGGTAGAAGTGAAACAATGTTGTGTGTTTGAATTGCAGTTCAGGAATGCATATCTATTTGGTAAAAATACCGATTAATATTTTACAATAGAGCACACACTTAGCTGCTAAACAAAATATAATATTTAATAATAATACGCGCACTCGAGTGTCGCGGTGAGGTGAGGCGAGGTGTGCGCGGAGGTAAACACGTGAGGCCCGACAGGGGCAACGCGCTACGCGTTTGCCGATCATTTGTGAGCGGCCGCCGTGGTGTTCGGACGTCTGCGGCTACAATTCTAAGATATTACCAATCTAGCTAGTATTAAAAATCTGAACAACGGATAAAGTTTTTACAATGAATTTAGAAACAATTGGGGGTGCTAATTTGGACCGGCATATTCCGAACCTTTTCCAACAAGACATGTCCGCAACTTCGTACGGGTGGAACTTTTTTCGCGGAACCCTAAAGTGGCTATTTTAGTAGCCTAAGTTACTTTTTATAACATCAGCTATCTGACAGTGAAAGTCCCGTCAAAATCGGTCCTGTCGTTTTAGACATTAGCCGGAAAATCCAGAGAGACACAGAAAGAAAATTTTATAAATTTTATTTACGGAAGCTTGTGGTCTGAATTATCCCCTGATGGTTTTCGCATTTTTATTTTGTATGTGTACCGCCTACCTATTTGTTAATCTCGCAATAAAAATATCTTGTCTTTTTGTAACTTTGCGCGACTTGTATACATAATAAAACTACGTTTTAACGGTTTAAGCGCTTTTCGTTTTAGTGGTCACTACTGTTCAGAAGCGGTGGTAAATAAGATTAGGCTCCTATAAAGTAAATAATAACCATAAAAAAATTAAATGAACCAGTTGGTGTTAGGTTAAGTATAACTATAGTATAACAATACTCATTGACATTTGACATCTCTGTCAACCGCAATCATAGCTGCTGAAAAGTGGCCGGTCGGAATAATAAAAATCAAATAAATTACCGCGCTTAAAACGCTTAAAACGTAATCCAAAAAATATTATTAGTCCTTTATGATTCGTAGCAAGGCATGTAATACAAAGCGAAAGGTGAAAGTTTTTATTGATTCCACCATAACCAACAAACGAGTGTGGTTTAGTCACGATATTTACTTTGTTTTGTTTGAAATTGTTTTCAATTAGTTTGTTGGAATATATCGTGTTTGACTTTAATTGACGCAAAGTTTAATAAGTAATTAATTTAAATTCATGCAAACACATAGATGTGAAAAGGTCTGTTCGTAGTTTAGAGCCCTAGGAATAAATTGATTATCCCGAAAGGTTTTCAGTTTCAGTATCGATCTAGAATATATCTAGCAAGGGTTGGAAAGTTGTTTGTTTCAAGCGACGACGAGCGACTTATCTATTACGCCGTTTTATCTATTTTATATATTAACTGTGTCGCTTTTGGAAAATTGACGTTATCTTTCTTTCTAGTTAACTAGCTGTACCCGCGACGCCGTCCGCGTGAAATTTGTTTTCAAGGACCAAGATTTGAAACATTTGACTTAGCGTGATGATATAATATAGTCTATAGCCTTGATAAATGGGCTATCCAACACTGAAAGATTTTTTCAAACCAGACAACTAGTTCCTGAGATTAGTGCGTTTAAACAAACGAACAAACTGTTCAGCTTTATTTATTAGGATATTATTGTTATTGTTTGTATACTCAAAATTAATTCATAGCACTGGCCTTGATAAAAAAACTAAGCGAGTGATTTTTTAATATGCACATGGCTTTATAATAAACTAGGACAATCAGAAGGAATATATAATTGACATCACCTTTCTACCTTATCTAAAGAGCTCAATCTACACCTCGAATTTATCAGTGTAAAGAACATTACCTCCGCAACGCTGAAACAATACGTCCGGTGCTAAATTATTATTTGTATACTGAAGGTTAATTCATAGCATAGCTATTATATAAATCTGAACAAATTTTTCTCATTGTACATTGATTTATAGTAAAGAAGCATATTATATAAGGGGTTTATCAAAGGCACACCTTAACACCTTATCAAATGACCTTCACCTCGAATCCATCAGTGTGAAGGACGTTACTTCCGCAACGGTGAAACAAATTATTGGCGCTAACTTATTATTTTTATAGTGAAGGTTAATTCGTAGCATAGCAGCTACTATATAAATATGAGTAACTGTTTCTCAGTGTATACATGACTTTATAGTTACATAACACGCCCTCCACACCTCATCATAGTAAATGATCTTGATCATCACCTCGAATCCGTGTGAAGGACATTATTTCAACAACGGTGAAACAAACAATTGACGCTGAATCATTATTTTTCGAGTGAAGGTTAATCCATACTATCGCTTTAATACAAATCTGAACAAATATTTCTCAGTGTATACATGACTTCATAGTGACCTAACACATTACTGAAGGAATGTATCATTAACATCCCCTTACCACCTCATCAAATATCTTGACCATCACCTCGAATACATCAGTGTGAAGGACATTGCTTCCGGAAGACAAGAACGGAGAGACAAACGATTGACGCTGAATCATTATTTGTAGATTAATCCACACTACAGCATTAATAAAAATCTGGACAAATATTTCTCAGCGTGTACATAGCTTTAATGTGAACTAATACGTTACAAAAGGAATCTATCACTTGCGTCACCTTACCTCCTTATCAAATGATCTTGACATTCACCTCGAATCCATCAGTGTGAAGGACATTGCCACCGCAACCGTGAAATAATAAGCCCGATGCTAAATCATTATTTGTATAGTGAAGGTTACTCACAAGTCAGCTTTTATACAAATCATGACCATCGAGTTCCTAATTTTGTGTAAATAAAATAGACGTAAACAATAAAGGTACATGACTGACACAAATTTAACATCCATCGCATTATTTTATGTCGAGTGCTAAAAGCTATTGACTTTCAATTATAGCAAATTGAATGAAAGCAATTGTGGACGAAAATACTAGGAATAGCAATCATGAAATACTAACTAGATGGCGCTACAGCAGGTTTATTTCAGCTTTTTACGTTTTATTATGCTCTTCTTATATAAAAAAATCAATTTCTGATCGTTACTCTTGCTAAGCTCAAAAACGATCGATTTAAATAATTTTCATGTGAATTATTGTTGAGTCCCGGGATAGTTTTAATTCACAGATGGATCTGTTGACACAAAAATTGGATTTCCGGGATGGTTTAGATTCACAGACGGACCCGGGGTGCTAAAATTGGGTCCCAAGATGGTTAAATGGACAAATGGATTTGGTGGCGCTAAAATTGGGTCCCCAGATGGTTTACATTCACAGATGGATCCGGGGCACTAAAATTGCTTCCCGGGATGATTTAGATGCACAGATGGATCTGGTGGCGATGATATCGGGTTCGAGGCTTGTGATAAAATTGTGTGTGCGGGATTTAGATTTTAATTCTTTCTAGGCAGGACCACGACTGGCGGGCCCCACTAGTTCACAATATGTCTTTAGTTCTAATCATTCAGATAATGAGTACATATAAAGTTTTCTTTTTAAGCAAAACTTAACGCTCAGTACATGAATTGCAACCACCCCAATATTAGATTTTCGCGATTTGCTAATAGCATTACGTAATTCAATACATAATATAAATATGTTTTTTATTGCAGGAGTTCTGCAGACAGGCAGATGGCCCACTAGATGGAAAGTGGTTACCATCGCCTATGGACATTTGCAACACTAAAGGTGCTACAGATGCAACTGCTCTCGTGAGAGAGACTGGAACCTGGCCACTAATGCCGGAACACAACTCAAGGTTGTTATGGCGACAAGGGTGGTAATCATCCAGTCGGGAAAATGCCCTACCACCTGGCTGTGGGTTGTTTTATCGCCTCTGAGGACAGGCCGCCCGGCCGCGGGAAATTGTATTCTTTCTCCGTTCCTACACTGATAAAAAATGTATCACTATGTCTTACATATTATGTAGACTCGATAGCTTTCGAGAAATATGACAAAGATAGAAAGACAGCAGAACGGGTATGACAATTTCAAAAGCTTAGAAATTATTTATTTGCCTGTGGTCATGAACCTATTTAAATAGCAACTCGTTTGAGAGTCACATCAATTAAGCGCAGATAAGCAAAAGGAACTGCAGGTGTAATAAAGCTCGGAAGTAATATGGAAATAGCAGACGGCCTTGCCCTTAGTTCATTGCCAAGGCCCCCGTCCACCGCACCATTAGACAAGAATGGAGTGGGTGTTGGTCTACTTATGATATTATATAGATTTTATCTTTCATTTATACGGTTAGAGATAACATGACCGATTTTTTGCTCATCAGATAAAGAGTTACTTCACACGATTAAATAGAACAGTAAAATATTAAAAGTTACAGCTGAGTGTATGAAATAGTTTATTTTTCACTTTTACATTTAAAGTCGATTTAATCAGCAGATTAAGTTTATTCAGACGATAAAATACAATATGGAAAAATTTAAAATAACAGTCGTATGAATAGAACAGTTGATCTGTTTCACTTTTTAATTCAGTCTGGTTTTATTTATTTTATTGATAACTTTTATCTAATAATTGAAAATCGGCACTCAATCAGGTTTTATCTAGTTAATAGATACCCATTTTAATAATTGAATAATAAAACATTTATACTGTAAATAAATCTGAAAGTGAATTTGTTTTTTTTACGATTAAATGTCTGATCGGTTCTTAATGCAGTAGTATTAGTAAGTAAAGAATCACCTTGGAAGGACATAATGTCGACAAAGTCGCAGGTAGCTTTTACAGAGAGTTATTCAAAATGGAAATTATACATAAGCAGTTTAACAAAAGCTAAAGGTTAAGCAACTCTAAACAGGCCCTAATTCAGCAAATTCTGTTTAATGCTAACGCTAACGCAACGCTAGTCTTCCGTTAGTGCCAGACAGTAATGTCACCTTCACAAAAGAAAAAATAACTAATGAACATTTAATATCTAATATATAAAATTCTCGTGTCACAGTTTTCGTTGCCATACTCCTCCGAAACGGCTTGACCGATTTTGATGAATTTTTTTGTGCTTATCCGGTATCTATGAGAATCGGGCAACATCTATTTTTCATCCCCCTAAATGTTAGGGGTAGTCCACCCCTAATTTTTATTTTTATTTTTACCGGGCAGGACGACGTCTGCCGGGACAGCTAGTTATTTAATATTTTCTTAAGTTTTCGCGACTTGTACACATAATAAAACTACGTTTTAACGGTTTTAAGCGTGGTAATTTATTTTATTTAGGATAAATAAAATGAGTGGAAGGAAAATCTTTAAAGAAAAATAAATTACCGCGCTTAAAACCGTTAAAACGTAGTTTTATTATTTAATATTATTTATAATAACAACACCACGAAACAAAGAATAGACAAAAGATACATATTTTGAATAATTTAATTATAATGTTACGAGTGCTAGACTCGAATTAAATATAAATATAACTAATTAAATATGACTAAACACAACAAGTGCAAACGTAATGCAGAAGGTCAATAAAACGTGCAAAGTGCGTTACTAATAGATTCCCAATTCGGTAGTTAAGTTAAAAATATAGGCTGATTTTAATATAAATATCGTAGATTACGATCTAATTATGACATAAATAAATTGTTTTAACTTAAATATTAATTGATATTTTTGAGAAATAAAATTGTTATATTGCAGCCATTAGCCACGTGACAATGAACGCCGATCAGAGCGCGTGACGTCATAGTGTGCAAAACACAACAAGTTATCAATGACTTCTCAGATAACACTTCAATGTAACAGATGTTTGTTTTGCACACTGTGACATCATGCGAGACGCCATGACAGCTTGACGCGTTTTTTATGACGAAATGTCAAAATATTTATAAAATTGCTAAATTAAATATGTTAATGTTGTTTTTTTTCTGAAATATTAATATTTTGGCCAAAATAGACCATAATAAACATGTTTCTCAAAAATTGTCAACTACAGAATTGTGGTACACACGTATCGCTTTGATCGTAGTTCTCGCTCGACTGCCACCCCCCATCAGGTCATTTCCAATCTCCTTCTCATTTCCAAGTTTTGCTGGTAGTTGTCTAGATTATTTGGAGTTATCCTCTTTATTATTATTATAATACATAACAAATCAAGTGTATTTTTATGAAAAGCCGCGTGGCGAACTCTAATATAATAATATGTAATAATATAAGCATTACTTGTAACAGCTTTTTTATTGTCAAGTGTACATTTTAGTGTACATTTTAGAACGGTTTAATATTGTATAGTATTTATTTTATAACTAGTTTCTGCCCGCGACTTCGACCGCGTGGTGCGGTTTTTGAATTATCCCATGGGAACTCTTTAATCATCATTAGGATCAAATTATGCTATATGTTGACCAGGGATATAAGATACGGTCATACAAAATTTCATTTAAATCGGTCCAGTTGTTTCGGAGATTAGCCGGTACAAACAGACAGACAAACAGAGAAAGAAAATATTTGAAAAAAATCTAAATTAGTTCTAAAGGGTGTTTTTTATAGAGGTATAGAACTTTAAGTTGCAATAAAACAACGATGGATTATTCGATTGACATGAATTTTATTTATCCGAAAGATAATCTTGTGGCATTACATTATAAATATGATTTCTGGCATATGACTGCCACGGCTGGCGCGGATGTAGTTCAATCTGAACGTCCAATTTTCGATGACTTTTTCCAACATTTGTGGCCGTATATCGGCAATAACACGGCGAATGTTGTCTTCCAAATGGTCAAGCGTTTGTGGCTTATCCGCATAGACCAATGACTTTACATAGCCCCACAGAAAGTAGTCTAGCGGTGTTAAATCACAAGATCTTGGAGGCCAATTCACAGGTCCAAAACGTGAAATTAGGCGGTCACCAAACGTGTCTTTCAATAAATCGATTGTGGCACGAGCTGTGTGACATGTTGCGCCGTCTTGTTGAAACCACATCTCCTGGACATCATGGTTATTCAATTCAGGAATGAAAAAGGTAATAATCATGGCTCTATACCGATCACCATTGACTGTAACGTTCTGGCCATCATCGTTTTTGAAGAAGTACGGACCAATGATTCCACCAGCCCATAAAGCGCACCAAACAGTCAGTTTTTCTGGATGTAACGGTGTTTCGACATACACTTGAGGATTAGCTTCACTCCAAATGCGGCAGTTTTGTTTGTTGACGTGGCCATGCAACCAGAAGTGCGCTTCATCGCTAAACAAAATTCGCTTATAAAAATCGGGAACAGCGACAATCTCGTTTTGGGCCCATTCCACGAATTTACGCCTTACTTGATGATCGTTTGGCTTCAATTCTTGCACGAGTTGGATTTTGTAAGCACGCAAACCAAGATCCTTCCGCAAAATCTTCCATAAAGTGGATGGACAATGCTACGCTCTACAGCAGCAATAGCTTCTTCTGTACGCACCGTACGGCGTCTCTGGGGATGTGAGTTATCAATAAGAGTAAACGTGGTGCGAAAACGTTCTATGGTTAATCGAATTAACTGCTCTGATGGACGATTTTGTCGACGATAAAATGGACGTAGTGCGCGATACGTATTCCGCACAGAACCATTATTTTCGAAATAAAATTGCACTATTTGCAAGCGTTGTTCAGGCGTGAGTCTATTCATGATGAATTGCCAAACCAAACTGAGAATAAATCACTTGACAGCTGTTAAATCGGTCGCCATCTTGAACAGTAATGCCAACTTAAAGTTCTATACCTCTATAAAAAACACCCCATACTTCACTTCTTAGATACCCCTGACTTGGTTTTTAGCAAAAAAATATATTGTACAGAAATTCGACCCCTACAGTTTTATTATATGTTATCTTTCTCTCCATTTTCATAACAATATTGTTCTGCTATTCCCAAATGGTAGTATCAATGACAGATTACACTTCGTCAAAACAGTGTTTACTATAGTGTTTTGTACTGTGTATTTGTATATAAAAAAACTCTGTTTTGATCTAACGAAAGATTTGACCTTTAATCAGTCACACCTCTCGATTTAGCACCGTGACGTCATTAGGGGGCCAGACAAAAGCCAGCGGGCTTTCTGCAAAAGATTGATGGATGCGAGCTGCCCTATGATATAGGATACAGTAGATGTTGTAGGTGACATAAAAGCGTTGACATAATAGTACCTTAAATATCTCTATTTTTTAAATATATTCGTAATGAGGGAAAAATTAAGGCTTGCTTCGCACTGACCATGCGCGACAGCTACAAGACAGCGCCACATAAAGCTTCACGAGACTAATTAGTGCTTGTAACAATTCTACGCGGCAGTCAATTGCAGTTAAAATTCAAACAAATATAATTCAAAAGTTTTTATTCAAAATAAGTTCCACTGGAGAACACTTTTTGAAAGTCATACATGTAAGTCAAAATTTAAATCTACTTTCTATTCTATACTTCGCAACAAGTTATCACTGTTTATATGAGAAGAAGCAGTAAGACACTCGCCAAAAAATAGAAGAGGGTCTCAATTCGTCTGAAGGGTTTCTTTAAATAAATATAGTAATATTAATTGATCCATTAATATTACTATATTTATTTATTTGGTTTTTAGGGTGAAATCGGAAAAAAAAAGCCTTAAGTAATAACTGTCTAACACCGGTAGGAGGGACCTAGACCGTCAGTTGTTATCTTAACGACGTTCCTGACCTTTGCTGATAATCGACACGCAAACGGATAGCTCGAAAAAGGCTTTCACACGATCAAACGCTAATTAAAACGGAAGTCTGAAGTTCATCAAGTGATTTTATGGGTTTTTGTTTCGAAACATGGAAATTCATTTGGATGTCGCTATGCAGGAAAAAGTCAAGGTACAACTTTTAGATCGTTTATTACTTTTTTATTGTAGGAGTTCAGCTGACAGACAGACGGCCTACTTGATGAAAAGCGATTACCATCGCCTATGGAAATTTGCAACACCAAAGTTGCTACAAATGCGCTGCTGCTCTCTTAAGGGAGACTGGAACCTGGTCACTAATGCTGGAACACAACTCAAAGTTGTTATGGCGACGTACTTTAGACCAGGGGTGGTAGCCATCCAGTTGGGCAAATGCTCTACCACATGGTTGTGGGTTGTTTTGTCGCCTTTTACGTCAGGCCGCCCGCCCGCAGAAAATTGTATCCTTTCTCCGTTCCTGCGCGGATAAAGAAAATGAAAGAAACATACATAGAAATAAAAATAACATCGTATAAAAATAAATATCTATCGAGGGTTTCATAACAAATGAGCGTATGCGACTAAAATCTATGCATGTTACAATTTATAAAGTCTTACCAGTATGCAAATGTATCGAAATAGAAGGGTAATCCAAATTTCAGCCTTATACAATAAATTTTGTTTTATTTACAATTATGTCCCTTGTGTAAAACTGCACTTTTGTCTGTACGCCCATTTGTTATGAAGCCCTCGATATGTTACGGGCAATTGTTAATCGGACAGTATTAATATGGACCCATCATTGTGAATAAGTCACGAGAATCGGTCAATTTGATAAATTTATTACTTTGGCCGGCTTATGTTTATAATGTACAACGGCCGGGGTCCATTCAACAAATCATCGTTTGAGATAACTTGAATTTATCACTTGTGCCGGGCAGTATAAATACTTCCCTACTTCTATCCGGAAAATGTAATAGATTCGTTTACCTTTCCATAAGAAGCAATACAAGTTTAATTCATTTAAGAGTATAGTTTATACCTCAAATCTATATATATAATAAAATTGTAGAGGTCAAATTTCTGTACAATGAAAAAAAATGCTAAAAACCGAGTCAGGGGGATATAAGAAGTGGAATAAAACTAATTTAGATATTTTTCGAATTTTTTGTTTGTCTGTCTGTTTGTACCGGCTAATCTCCGAAACGACCACACCGATTTACGTGAAATTTTGTATGGTGATAGCTTATATCCCTGGTCAACATATAGGATACTTTTGATCCCGAAAAATTAAAGAGTTCCCGTGGGAAAGTTAAAAGCCTTTAATTACTTAAACAGCTTATAACAGGCTAAATGTAATTTCTCTGCAATGTAACATAATAGAAGCGGAGATTTTGACAGAGTGTGGTGTCGGTGAGAGAGTTTTATCTTATATATATAATACAGGGTGGCGCAATAGCACGTGCATATTGCATCATCTTTTTTCGCGGGGTAGAAAGTGCGCGGGCGGGGGGAGCCTGCATCGTTGGGTAGGCGGGCTCATGGAGTTTTAGTCACTATGAGTCACTTCGACGGGAAGCGTCGCGTATTTTGCGTGCGCGCATTTTACGAGAACTCTCGTTCATACATCGTTACTAGTCGTTTATATTGTTCTGAATATGGACTACGGCAAATTAGTGAAGCTCCGAGTGCTAATTTAATTAAAATATGGGTACAGCGTTTCGAAGAGACTGGTTCAACGTTTAAACCACAAGCAAAAGGTCGTCCAAGAACATCTAGGACCGACGACAATATTGAAAGAGTTATGCAGTCTGTACGAGGAGATCCACAAATGTCTACTCGCAAGAGATCGTCTGTCTTACACTTATCGCGACGAAGTTTGCAACGAATTTTAAACTTGGATCTTAAACTGCATCCTTACAAGCTGCAGTTAACACAAGAATTGAAAGAGTCTGACTTCGGAGCAAGGCTCGCATTTGCTAATGAAATGCTTAATCGATTTTCCAATTTTGACAATATCCTTTTCTCAGATGAGGCCCACTTCCTTATCAATGGGTTCGTAAACCGTCAAAATTGTCGTTACTGGAACAGTGAGAATCCCAAACTCAAGCACCAGAAACCACTGCATAGTCCTAAAGTGACAGTATGGGCAGCAATCTCTGGTAGAGGAATAATTGGACCGTTTTTCTTTGAAAATGCGCGGGGGCAAAACGTCAAACTATGGTGCGATGTTGGAAGGTTTTTTGGCTCCAGAGCTTGAAAATTCAAGAATACTGAATTCTAGGACTTGGTTTCAACAAGACGGAGCTACCTGTCACACATGAAATGACTCCATGGCGGTTGTGAAACAGATGTTCCCTGGCAGACTGATTTCGAAAAGAGGTAATATCCCATGGCCCCCACGTAGTCCAGACGTGACGCCTCCTGACTTTTTTTTTGTGGGGATACCTCAAGAACAAAGTCTATCGCAATAATCCGAAAAGCATCGATCAGCTCAAGGAGAATATCCGTGGTGAAATGGCAGCAATTACACCAGCATTACTGAAGAAAGTTTTCAATAACTTCCGTTTGCGATTAGAGGAGTGTCGTCGTAGAGAGGGTCATCATTTAGACGATGTTATTTTTAAAAAATAAACTTCAGTTACTTCTTAATAATACCTCAGTTTTATTTTAACTATACCTTTTGTATTTATTTTTTAATCAACATTTTAAATATGCACGTTCTATTGCGCCACCCTGTATATAAAGCTGATAAGTTTGTTTCTTTGTTTGTTTGCTTAAACGCGCTAATCTCATGAACTACTGGTCTGTTTTGATTTTTTTTCTGTATTAGATAGCCCATTTATCGAGGAAGGTTATAGGCTATATACCATCACGCTAAGAGCAATAGGAGCGGAGCACCAATGAATTAATGTGTGTTTAAGTGGGTTCCCGGATGGTTTAGATTTGCAATTAGAACCGGTAGGTAGCGCTGAGATCGGGTTCTAGAATCCTCCTAATCACCGGAACGATTCTGGTGATTTTGTTTTTGTGTGTTTGAGTGCGTTCCCGGATGGTTTAGATGTGCAATTAGAACCGGTAGGTGGCGCTGAGATCGGGTTCTAGAATACTCCTAATCACCTGGACCGATTATGGTGATTTTGTTTTCGTGTCAAACAAAGTCTTTTGGAAATTCAGAAAATATGGCGGTACGAAGTTCGCCGGGTCAGCTAGTTATATAAATATAAAAATCAATTGCTTTTCGTTAGTCTCGCTAAAAGTGGAGAACGGCTGGACTGATTTGGTGGCTAATTTTGTTTTTGAATTACTTGAGGAAGTCCAGGGAAGGTTTAAAAGGTGAGTAAATTTTAAAAAATGCTTGGAATATAGTAAAAACAAAAATTTCGCTTTCCCTTAGGAACTTTTCCTTCCTGACAAACATGTGATGTTTTTGTCCCGTCGTTTAGAAATCAACTAAATTTTAATGTTGTTCAGAAATCAAATTATATTTAAAAGTGGTTTTTTTTATAATTTTTTGGTTTTGAATGTCAACAGTTTGAGGGTCATCCCGTCGTTCAGAAATCAACGATTTTTATTCATTGATTCTGAGTCAGTACAGAGTTTGCCGGGTCAGCTAGTAATAAATGAAAATGGCATATAACTCTACTGTTACTTCATTTAATTCCCAAAAACTACAGTTTGAAATTTATTATATTGTCAAAGAAAAGGTTGTCATTATTCATACTCTTTCTCTAAAGAGAGAGAGACCTAGTCACTAATGCCGATCACAACTCAAGGTTGTTATGGCGGCCTACTTAGATCAGGGGCAGTAGCTATGCAGATGGGCAAGTGCCCAAACTGGCTGTGGGTTGTTTCGACGCGTCTTACGACAGGCCGCCCGGCCGCAACTGAAATTGTATTCTTTCTCCGTTCGTACACGAATGAAAATAATGAAGACGACTGCAAGTCTTAAGTATTTTCAAAAAACAAATAAAATAAGAGCATACAAAAAATAGGTATCATGAAATGCTCTACCCACAAAGATTGGTGAATTAAAAAAAAACACAATCTAAAAATTGAGCTTATTTCCAAAAAATCTAAATCATATGTTTAAATGTTCTAAAAAGACCAGGAGTCCTATTCATCTGAAGTATTTATTAGCCAACAAGAAAACGAGTTTTCGTGGCCTTTGTACAAAGATTGTTATGAATATCTTAACTATCCCAAAATTACCACCCTGTGGGTGCTTCTGGTTACTATAACTCATTCATTTAATATTTATGTATGGTTGCGTATAATGTTCCTTAGAAATAGTAAATAAGGTCAACAAACGTTATAAAGATTAATACATAAACGTAAGTCTAGTGACACACCTGCCGAAAGTACGGCGATGAAGGTTCGGATAACGCTCGAAGTGTTGTTTAAGTAACCTATTGTAAAGTTCCACTTGCACCACTAAAAAAGCAAACTATGCCACTGTCAAAAGATTTAAAAAAGTTAAGACGGCGGCTAAGTTTGGTTCTCGTTCGGAATTCAAAAATATCAGCTGATCATACTTCTTTTATAAATATTGTTTCATGCCAATGGCAGTACAGTCTTGCAAACTACGGCACTGTCAAGAATTGAAAAAAGTTGTGACGGCAGTTAACTTTGGCTCTTGCATGAAATTCAAACAGCAGCTGTTCATAATTTCTTTTATAACTATTATTTCATACGTTTCCAAACTTCCTTTAACTTTATTAAATGACTTACGTGTTCCCGCTGGGGTGAGTTCCTATCCATAGATATAACTGTTTTACTGATTAAAACTAAATATAATTAATTAAGCTGAATTCGATTTATAGCGGAGGACACTGTGTCAAACCTAATTCCCATTCTTCGTTAACTAATTCTAGGACCCAGGCTACCCTTACTTTGCCTAAGTAAACCCCAACCACATATGCCAAGATATTATAGACGCGGACAATTACCGATTTAGCTAATACTAAAGCTGTTGAACTACTTGACTTGAAGAGCTTCCAACGCTTCGACGGACCAGTGTACCCTTTTGTGTATAGAAGTCCACCGGTTTTCACGGAACATTCATTGACCCACCTTAACCTATTCTGTGGCCAAGGAGGCGGAGGTGACTCTTCCCCCCACGGCACACTATGATACATTAGCTGAAATTACGTAGCGTTCGGCCTAATACCTAACCATTCATCTAGTGGCTGTTCTCGTGAGAACACACATCAACACATTATGCGACGCGTTTCACAACCGAAGGGTCTGCGAACGTTTCAATACTTTTACGGATGTTAAAGTACATTATTTAATGTCTTAATATTCATCAGCACTGGGTCGACTTTTGAATGTATGTGGAACCTATGTTGCTACTCACGGTCTTACATATAACATTAAAAAAACAAAGGTATGTACTTTATCTCAGAAAAATCTTGGGCCCAACAAAAGGAGATGGCAGCTGGAGGGTCTGAACCAACTCCGAGATAGAAGACCTCATGACCGAGCCCAACACAATTGGGGAGATAAAATCTCACCGTCTTAGCTGGCTCGGTCATGTAGAGCAGATGGAGGAAGATCGGGGAGTGAAAAAAGCATACATGGTGTGACCAGTCGGTCGACAACCGGTTGTTCGTCCCAAGTATCGATGGAATAGAATATCGTATGGATAGAGTGGAAGCTGACCTGACCGCACTACAAGGCCACTATTGGCAAGATATGCGCAGGACAGAGGAAAGTGGCGTGCTCTCGTTTCAGAGGCCAAGACTCACTTTGGGTCGATGAGTTAGGCAGTCATGTACTATCGAATAGGCAAGAAGCCTGTCATGACATTGGCTATTCAATTGATGACCATTTAGGTCAGGACTTATAATACGTAGACTTAGTAGACCTTTTATGGATCAGTATCATGGTGCGAAAGTCATTAGGAGCCAGTACCTTCTCACACTCTCTTAATCGCCTTTTACGATGCCCACGGGAAGATATGGGGTGGTGCTATTCTACTCTGCCGGCACCACATCATCATCGTCATCATCAGACCTTTTAGTAACTGGGACATAAAGTGACAAGCAATTTAACGGTCGGAATGGACCTAGATAGACAATGCCGTGCTTTAAGCGTGCGAAAACATGTTGGCTAGGAGGTTTGCAAGATGTAGTGACAACGTGAAAATGCTACTGTTCAAAACATGCTGCACCACTATTTATACGTGTGAACTTTGGTGCAAATTCTTTCTTTATGAAAACATGAAATTTATTTTTCGGCAATCAAAGGCTATCGAATTCAGATCATTGTTGTACGTGAAATGTATGTTCTACAGATCCGTTATGTAATTGAGCGTGAGAGCTCAAGAAAGTGGGGATGAACATCCTGTCGGCGAGCATTGTGGTTGTAGAAGTGAGGCGTTGGTACCAGATCACACGTAGCCTACGTACAGTGTACAGTAGCGGATGAAAAAGTTGGCCAGTTTTCAAATTGATTCATTTGACGTTCCGCGAGCACATATTACCTTTTCAAACTAAGCAACAGAATAGACTGTTCTACAGAAAATTATGTTTAACTGTTTAACAGTAAAATTTTAAATATTTATCAAAAACATAGTGATTATTTACTCTTAGTTTGTTATTGTTAATCTCAGCATCTATAATGTTTCTGTAATGTTGGTAATGGCCAACATTGCAATTTTCGTTTATCTACGTTTATCTATACATACAAATAAATAAAATTAAGTGTTCGTTTGTAAAAATAGTAGTTAAATAAGGCCTATACCTCGGGCAAAGCCAATCACATTAACCGTACCGTCTAAAGAGACAACGCGGCCGGTCTTTTGTAAAAATAACACAAACAGTCTGACACTACCATTTGTAGATTAATTTTATCTTATATTTTATTTATAAGGTTTTATCTTTTGGATTTATATTTTTGTATTGGTTTAATTAATTAAAAGGAGAAAAATGTATCAATAAATAGAAAATGAATAACAATTGCGTTCATTAAAGGTGGTGGAGACTAAAAAGAAGAAGCTTACCATATCAAAAAGAACATGATGGTAGGCCTGATGCAGCTCATCATTTTTCAGGGGAACAGAGAAGGACCGGTTGGAAGCCGCGTATCGGGTCATTCCAAAGCCGCCGATGTATCTAGAACATAAATAACATTGTTATCTTACACATAGAAAACTATAACACAAGCTTAATATCCTATCTATAGTGTTAACACCTTAAGTTCAGAACTATAGCGCTTATTATTGTCATTTTTTAAATAATAATAATCTTCATCCGTGCAGGAACGGAGCAAGAATACAATTTCCTGTGCCCGGCGGCCTTTCGTAAGAGGCGACAAAACAACCCACAGCCAGGGCATTTGCCCGAATGGATGGCTACCACCCCTGGTCTAAAGTATGTCGCCATAACAACCTTAAGTTGTGTTCCGGCATGACCAGGTTCCAGTCTTCCTTAAGAGAGCAGCAGCGCATTTGTAGCGACTTTGGAGTTACAAATGTCCATAAATCATGTAATGGATGTACATAGAAATACAACAGATAGGAATAGATAAAAGGAATATGTAGCATAATAGCATTAAATACCATTGTAATAAAGAAAAAGAAAAGACTTTAATAAAAAAGAAAAGATCAAAAGAAAAAGATCACAAGAAAATAAAAATAGAAAGGAAAAGAAAACCCTAAAAGATACCAAACCCTGGCAACCTAGTTAGCCCGGAGAGAAAAGAGAAAAAAAAATGACCATAAACGATGGTAACCGCTTTCCATCTATAATAGTGGACCGCCTGTCTGCTGAACTCCTGCAATTAAAAATAAAAATTCCTCTATTCTGACATCCTGAACCTTTACCGCCCTTTTATCGTAAGCGACATTTGCACCTAAGCATAGTTAGGTACAAAAGGTATTATTAATTATAATTTTATTTCGAGACTTTCATTTTCTTAAAACAAAGTAATAGTTTAGAATACCTTTTGAGTCCAAAAATGTACTTAGGTCCAAATGTTGATTAGGACAAATGGCGGTAAAGGCTCGATACATCCTCTGTCGCACCACAAATCATCATATCATCCTTCACACTATATGTCTTTTTTGGTCTAATTTTACAAATTTTATTGGCCCTAAAAATGGACCTAAAATCTATTAGAAAACAAAGACTTTAACTTAAATTATTACAACAAAAGCAGAAACTCTATTTTGTCAATACTGTTATTTCTTTTTACATTAACCTAAAAAGCTGTAATTAATTATCGTTTACCACGCTAAGTGTGTTTGGAAAAAACCCCAAGTAATGTAGCGGTTCTGATAAAGTTCCATTGTATGATTTAAGAAATGTAATTACAAGTATTTTGGAAGCGTTTTGGAAATTTACCAAATTTGATGAATTTATAATGCCAACAGTAACACAAACACACAGACTGTCGTATTATTAGATACGTTTTCATGATTGGCTAGAACTTTGTATCCGAAAGACGTAATTTTATATCCAAAATATTTTGTTGGGGACAAAACAAAAAAAATTGGGGCAAAATTTTCCAACCACTGATATACAAGCTTCGCTTATTTGTTTACTATTCTGATTTTTTCAATTTCAGATTTAAATATTGTTACATGCCGACAAAAAGTGAATGCACACCTGCTTGCCATAATCCTAGTTTATTACCTTTCCCGCATGTTGACTTCTTTTGTTTGCATTGTGTTTTAAATTTTAAATCGGGCAATAGCCTATTGTTATTGTACTCGTTTATGACCGCACGTGTGCAGATTACGTTTTCTTGAAAAAGTCCAGTCCACGCGATCGAGTGTTGTATTCTATAGTTAGTATAAAACAATGCCCGAACGGAGGGGTAAGGCAGTCAAGCGACGATTACGATACTAGCAAGAAGTGTGTGGATGACAAGCTATACAGTGACGGACTTTGCGCGTGTTATTGAATCGTGCAGTTTGTACTGGTTGCGTCCAGTTATATTTGTTCCTGTGTTATACGTGTTTGTTTAGTTCTAATAAACTCTATCGAAATTCCATTTGCATTTTAATTCGAGTCCTGTAGCTCGTAACAATATCATGCTTAAGCTCGTTTTACAGGCGAATAATTATCGGTAAACTGACATCTGAGGCGCAGCGTTCATATACGTCAAATAAAAGACAAATTACAAAAGAGTTATATAATTGTGCTTTTGTTTAATTTTTGATTTGTTGATGGGTTGTTGTTTGAAAGCTTTCACGTTTGATGAAAACAGTAAAAATGAAACAATAACATTATTTTTAACCGACTTCCAAACAATGGAGGTTCTCAATTCGTCTGTATGTTTTTTTCTTGTATTTATGTCACTCGATTTCTCCGTCAATTGCTGACCGATGTTCGATTGATTTATTGAGTGGATCGCAGAGAAACGAGAGCGATCCTAGTTGAAAAGCATATACACCGAAGAGTGAGATGGCAAATATATATACATACGTGTGCCAATTGTACAATTTCCACAGGTGCTAAATATATTATTTTTAAAGCTATTGAAGTATTTGCGCAACTAAAAAGTAAACAATAAAACAAAAATTAAATATTTAGCCGACTTGTTTTTACATCTTGTAGTCGTTAACAAGTAGACATAACAAATCTATACATCTATACATAAAAATAAAATAGGAGTGTCTGTTTGTAATATTGAAATAACCGTTTTTTACTAGATGCATATGAATATATATACGGTACATAGACCAAAATAACATTTCTTACAATTTTTGTCTATCTGTTTGTTCCAGGTAATCTCTGAAATGGCTGGACCGATTTTCACAGGACTTTTATTGGCAGGAAGCTGATATAATAAAAAGTAACTTGTTTACTTTTATTTTAGAAAATTTCTGTAATTTTGGAATTAAATCGATTTTCAATCAGCACGCGGGAGAGACCGCGGGGCGCAGCTAGTAATATATAATTTCACACAGGGTATAGACAAAAGTACAGAATATGTAGAGACATAGGGATTCCATTTTTGACAAAAGGGGGAAGTTACCCTGACAGATACGTCGATAAGCCTTTGTGTCATAGCCTAACCGCAGCTTATAATTTAGTAATAAAATTCGATCGATTCTAGTCGATACAGGCGAAACTAGCGACCTACTAACCGCTATTTGCTTCCATATACTGACAATGTATTTTTATATGGTATCAGGCCATCTGTCGTAAGAGGCGGCAAAAGAACCCACAGCCAGGTTGTAGGGTATTTACCCAACTGGATGGCTGCCACCCCTGGTTTAAAAAATGCCTCCCTAACAACCTTGAGTTGTGTTCCGGCATTAGTGACCAGGTTCTAGTCTCCCTTTAAAGAGCAGCAGCGCATTTGTAGCGACTTAGGTGTTGCAAATGTCCATAGGCAATGGTAACCGCTTTGCATCAGGTGGACCGTCTGTCTGTCTGCTGAACTCCTGCAATAAAAAAAAATATTGCCCGAGGCAGCCAGACAGGCAAACTAATACATAAACGTGATTCTATGAAAATGCAGATAGATGATGTCGCTGTTAGAGTTGCGGATAAGTTTGGGATACTGACTCTATGAAAAATGCTTGAATTAAATTAAAATAAATATAGTGTTACCAGATAAAATGCCGTTGGAATTATTATAAAGTTTATTAGAACTATACAAACACGTATAACTCAGATACAAATATAACCGAACACAACAAGTACAAACGTATTGCAGAAGGTCGTAATTTCATAAAACGCGTAAAGTCCGTCACTTATTAGATTCCCGATTGTAGTACACAAATCTCGCCTCGCTCGTGGTTTTCACTCGACTGACTCCCCCCGCCATCAGGTCATCGTTTTATACTGCACAACTGCAATGTCTCCGTATCTAAGCCGACTTAACCCGACACACCTGGTTAATGACTGCCGTAAAATATTACAATACAATAATGGGCTGATTTCTTATCACAAACCATCACACAAAGTAAACAAAACAAGACGACCATATGTTATTAGTTCAAATGCCGAAGGTTATAAATGTGCTTTGTTTCAGGTATGCAGGTGGATTTTTTTGTCGGAACCAGAGTTGTTACAATAGTTATAAATAAATAAGTTATAACCTACATTTTAGGCTCCTAATAGCTAAGTTAGACAACCAATTCAAATCATAGATACACTTCCTCGTTGTTTGTTGTTGTTTTAGTCGCAATAGATGAGTTCCGCAGACCGCAACATAAATATATTGAGGTGATTTTTTATTGCTAGCGTACAGCAGACAAGCTTGCGGCCGTCCTGGTGGAAAGTTGTTACTATCGTCTATGGACTTTTGCACCACCAACGGTGTTACCAACGTTAATATATTATTACAACCTAGGCGCCGACAAAAACAAACTTCACGTACAGATTTGTAGAAGCAAATTTATTTCCTGTTGGCATTTGAACTAATAACATTGAAACTATTGTAAATCTTTTATAATCGTCTTCTTTTGTTTACTTATTTATTTGCATACGGCCTATTGTTGTATTGTTATCATTAGCGAGGTGTAACGGATTTTAAAGTACAAGCTGAATCTAGGAAATTCGGTCCACATTACCGGGTGGACATATTGCATTTGTGCACTATAAAACGATGGCCTGATTGAGGGAGGGGGCAGTCGGGCGAGAACCACGATCAAGGCGAGACGTGTGTACATTCGGTAATCTATTAGTGACGGACTTTTCGCGTTTTATTGAATTACGACTTCTGAATTACGTTTGGACTTGTTGTGTTCGGTTAAATACCTGTGTTATACGTTTTTGTACAGTTCTAATGAATTCTATAATAATTCTAACGGCATTTTAATTCGAGTCTCCCAACTCGTAACAATATTGTACTGTACAACTACGTCATAAACTCTCGGCGAGTGATTGAGTATAGCGCAACTATATTTTTAATATCATCCCGATTACGTAGGAGGCTCTTAAAGATGAAAATAAAGTTTTAATTAAATTTAAGGTGTGCTAAAATAACTCTTCTCTTTTCTCGGAAAAATAATTTACGTCGTTTAGCTATTTATTTGACTTGCTCAGATAAACAAAATTAACGAGTTGCTAAAAATAAATACAAACGCAATAGTGTTAATTAACTTAGTTAACGTTCTTAATGACATCTTTTGTGAAATAAATTTCACAAAAGATGTCATTTAAGTAATGCTATTTGTGCTTTTAAACGTTCTGATGTTAGTTGGCTTATTAGTTTATCTTCAATATGTGTTTGTTTATATTTTAAATAAAAATATTTGTGGAAGAACCAATATTATGCAAAGCAACCTATTGAGCAAAGAAGCTACATTATTTAAGTTTTTCATTAAAATATTGTTACGACATAGTCGCCGACAAACACAAATTCACACCTGCATACCTGTAGAAACACTTTTATTACCTTTCGGCATCTGGACTTCTTTTGTTTACTTTGTGTTTCAAATTTGCGATAAGAATACAGCCCTTTGAGTATTGTAATCTTTTATGGCAGTCATTAGCCAGGTGTTCTGGATTTAAAGTACAAACTGATTCTAGGAAATTCGGTCCACGCGGCTGACAGACATATTGCATCTGTGCAGTATAAAGCATAGCAGCAATTTGCCCTAAAAGAATACTGACATTATCTAACAGTAATTATCGACCACAATATACTATGGGCCTCTTGCCCAACAGAGCTTTCGCTCTGTTCTACCGTGGTGGTAGATTGCTGGTTGTAGACCGTTGGACTGCTGGTTGTAGACTCGCTGATTATCCTTCATAGACTAGGTATAGACTAGCTCCCCTCTGCCCGAACACCGAGTATTAATAAGATCCTCGTAGTGCGTCTGCAGCGACACCATCCTGTAATACTTTGGCGCCACTTCACTTCCGTCATAACACCAACTTCCGCCATCCGTATAACTTCCAACTTCCGGTTACTCCATTTTCGATATCCGTGATAATAAATGCTTCTACGTTGACATCCGGTTATACTACTTCCGATTCCTATATCAATGAATATTCTATCCGGTTATTGCCTACTTCCGTCGTATGGTTACTTTACAATAACAAATATGAATCCAACAAACTCGATCACAGAAGAATTCAAACTCACAGAACAAGAAAAGGAGGTGGTAGTACTACAAGACTTAATTTATAGAATATATATATATATATATATATATATATATATATATATATATATATATATATGTCGGAGGGAAGCTTTAATTGGACGTATTGTTGACTGGATGTATAACGCGCAATATCATTTGTTTACATTTTAATTACTTCTAAAATTCTTAATTTAATTTAATTTGATTTGTTAAATGTTTCTATAACTTAAAGATCGTTCTAACCTAATAAAAGTTATGAATATTGTAATTTAATAAACGACCAATCGGAGCAGAGCATATGGCGGAGCGGGGTCAAGGACGCCCTCTATACTTTGGTAGTATCTACTTCGGTAGACGGAGGAGTTTTTTGTGACACATTTGGTTGATGGCAATAGGTCGAGTTGGACCATGGAGTATTTTAAAGAAAGTATTGTAGTTGGAAGTATGAGCGGGTGCCCTGAACCCGGTGCTCGGTCTAATCTATCTCAAAATGTCTCTTAAATCTAAATTAAAAGTGTATAAGCCGTGGCTATCGTGTTTTATGCTCGCATTTTATCTTGATGACGCCCACTAAACCTGCAATAACTAAAGGAGATGATATTTATAAAGAGAAGATATTTGTATATATTTATGTATACCCAATTAGTAACATGTGGGTACTCTAAGCGCGTGCCGTAACGATGCAATATAAGCCGCAACACGAGACCGCCTCGTAATTGAGGATGTCTATCCATCTATAATAATATAGTTCCGCATATTTGCTCTCGTAAGACGATTATCGTGTCTGGAAGATTATTTTAAGTTATTCTTGAAGTGCTTCTAGGTTAACGGTTAAGTTTTACGTGTTTAATTCTAATGACGTGAGCTTAATACTGGTGGAGTGTACACAGTTTAGTCTATAAACGGGTTTTCTGGATTTTGATTAGTTTATTGTGCCAGAAGTAACATGATGATATTTTTTTATTGTCGAAGCACAGCAGGCTGACGGCCTAACTGTGATGGAAAATGGTTACCGTCGCCTATGGACATTAGCAGTACCAGAAATTCTGTCCATGTGCTGCCGGCCTTAAGAGAAAAACTGGAATCTGGCCACTGCATACTCTAGGGGTGCTAGCCATTCAGTTGGACAAATGCCCTGCCATCTGGCTGTGGATTGTTTTGTCACCTCTTACGACAGCCCGCCAGGCCGCAGGAATTAGTATTCCTTTTCCGTTCTAGCACGGATATCCAGACCGGGATCATTATTAGAGTATCTTACTACTTGACCATAAACAGAAAAAAATCCTTCCTATTTATGATATTAATTAATAATTTGATACAACTTTCGCGATGTGATGCTGCAATCCGGGATGAGGTTTGGGATAATTTAAAAGTCGAATATTTTTAACTTATTTTATCACCCCAAAGCGACAACCTCACTCACGCTCGGGTCGGCTCGCAGTGGCCGCCCGCCTTTCATACATCTCCTTGGACGATGCATTTTGCTTACGTAGCACGCTTACATGTTCCCTACACAACCAAAAAATCTTGATCAAACAATAACAATATTTCAAGCCTTCGTAAGTCTCCGCATTTGTTCGTCGCCCACAAGTTTTAGTTATACCGTCAAAAACTGTCATGAAAGTCTATTTACTAACATTGCTACAAGTAACAGCAGTATTTCGCAAATGTACAGTAAAGTACTAAAATTTAACTGCCAAACTACTGTTTCATTCGCGTGCTGACAAGGAATAATATTGTCTCGTATAGAATATTTCAATGATAATGAATTACGATCGTAATAGACATTGCGTGCTCGAGTGTACCAAAATTTAATTTGTGTTTTCTGAATTTATGTAACTATAACGACAGAAGGTATAAAGACACGTGTATATTGTTTACCTTCTATATTGATAATTTTCATATTCTCATATTTTTTGTGGTTTCTATCCACACTGAAGTTTTTTTTTAATGAATCCGATGATGAGGCAAGTGAATAATAAGATATAAAAACCAGCCACAAGGTTATTACAGCACAGCACTATAATTTACTAATACTATGCTGTGTAGAGAGCTATGTGAGGGGTTTCTCTTATGGATTAAATCAGAAATGAGGACATCCGTAAGAGAACGAAGGTAACCGAAATAGCTCGCAAAATTAGCAAGTTGAAGTGGTAGCGGGCCGGTCACGTCTGCCACAGGACCGACGACAGATGGAGCAAACGAGTCCTGGAGTGGAGACCACGTCTCGGCAAACGTAGCGTAGGAGGCCCACCAGCCCCGTGGACTGACGACCTGCGCAATCACCGGCAGGGGCTGGAGTACGAAGACGGGAGACCGGGATATGGGCACGACTTGGGGAGGCCTACGTCCAGCAGTGAACTGAGGTTGACTGAAGAAGAAGAAGAAGATATACCTATATATACATACTCATATATGCAATAAATTATTGAGTATTAAGTATTGAACTCGAAGTATTCGAGTACCGAAAACTCGCCGAAAATTCCCGAATAAACCATAACGCGCGTGTCGAGACTATGATAATTTCTCATACCTTTTTTCACGTTTTTTACCCTAATAGATTTTAACCTAATAGAAAGCGGTTACCATCACCTATTGACATTTGTAACACCAAAGGGGCTAGCAATGTGCTGTCACTCTCTAAAGAGAGACTGGAGCCTGGCCACTAATGCCGGAATACATCACAAGGTTGTTATGGACGAATATCCGAGGGAAATACCCTACCCTAGTATATTCATAGTACAAAGCTGATGTGCTTCCAGCAGTGGACAGAGATTGGAAAAGAAGACTACTTTGTTAAATATGACGTGTCTTTTCATAGTAATGTTTTCGCGATGATATCACCTAGTCCGTAGACAATTATTTAGAGGACACTCCCACCAACAATGTTTATTACTCAAATGCATATTACTTGCAATTATGTCGCATGAGAAACGTCAGCTGTTGAGACTTACATTTGCTTTAGTCCACTATCTAAATGTCATATGATAAAACGCAACGTAAATGTTGATTCGGGCTTTCTCTGTGTGGTGGAGTTTCATTTAAATCCCTTTACTAATTTTCGTAAGTTGAAATGCAGATTAAATTGTATTTTCGGAATCTGCTGGTCCGAATTAGCCACTCTGATTGTTTTCTTTTTTTAAATTCGTTGTACAGTGGCGGAATTACAATGTTTGCCAGTTTTCGAATTGATTCATTTAATGTTCCGCCAGCACATGTCACCTTTTCAAATTAAGTCACAGAATAGACTGTTCCACAAAAAAATAAGTTTAAATGTTTGAAATTACTTAGATCAAAGTTGTTTGATTTTCTATCTTGTTTAAGAAGATTGTTTAGACAGTAAAACATTTTTATTGGTTTTAATATTTTATGCAATTTCTAAGCTTCTCTCCGTCAGGAAACTCTCTATCTTACACATGACACTTAGATACCACAAAGGGTTACCTTTCGACCGTGCAAAACTTAGGAAAAGACGGTATGACATAGTTGCCCCTACATATTCCACACGTTCAGTCTTTGCTATTCGGCAATATGTAGCTCGAGCCCCCCGTGTTTATAATAAAATAAATCGCGTTCTTAACATTTACCCCATGCGACTACATGAGTGTAAGAAAAATCTGACTGAATGGCTCCTTACCCTTAATTATTATTATTTATTATATTAGCTTGAATCTGATACATACACATGCTTGATATAGTAATAATTAGTAGGGATTTGTGTTCTATTTAAACTAACACACACACAAACACACACACACACACACACACACACGCGCGCGCGCGCGCGCGCGCGCGCACACACGCACACACACACATACATACACATACACATGCACATAAAAATTAATGTAACATAGGAAGAGCGAGGTTTCCCAACACAAGTGTCATTTGATTACTTTCTGGGAAGCCCCGGCAACTTACATGTATAGACGTTTTGTAATAAATACATTTTTTTTTAAAATATTTATGACAGGCGTAGTGATATATCCTCTTTGTTTCTTATTGTTAATCTCAGCGTCTGTCATTGCCAACATTGCAATTTTATTTTTATACGTTTCTATCTATACATACAAATAAATATAATTAAGTCTGTTTGTAACGTCAAAATAATAGCTTCTTACTTAATGTATATAAAAGTATATTTGGTACCTATATAAAAAAATGATTTGATTTTTTTTGTCTGTCTGGATGTTCCAGCTAGTCTCTAAAACGGTTGGACCTATTTTGACGGGACTTTCATTGGCAGATAGCTGTTATTATACGTAGTAACTTAAGCTACCTATATTTAGAATACAAAAAAATTCAACGCGGACGAAGTCACGGGCACAGGTAGTACTTTACAAACGTAAAGTAAAGTGAAGTAATGTTTCTTGTACTCGTTGCACGAGTAAAAGTCGATTTTAAGAAGACGAACATTTTAATTCCGCGAGTGTACAAACGCGATTTAGTCTGGATTTGTTATATGATTTACAGATGTATCATCTACTGAATTATTATGTAATGGATGTAAGTAATCCAATACGTGGTTGCTCGATTTATTCCATTTAGATGGAAATTCCCCGCATCTGGATAACTTAAGGCTTTTAGTACGAATGATTAGAAATGAAATTCAAAAAGGTATTGACAGGGGATATTGATACTTATTACATGTCCCTGACGACCGGATAAGGCGCCTGTTCAAGGATGACAAGGAAACACTAGCCAGTCGTAGATCGTAAATCAACTGTTCCACTTGAGTCCACTTTACCTCTATCACTTCTTTATCCTTCCCGGACACGATTCAATAAGCGGCAACCGGTGCGTAATTGGACATGTCTCCTGGATTATGAGTGGTCTCTGTTACACGAGAGCCTCGTGTGACATTATCAGTTATTTTTTTAGCTTTTATTTAACTTGCAATGGATGTATGTATGTAAGTTCGGATGGAATCTTGCAAGTTAAATTTGACCAACTTCCCGGTTTCCGATTTGAAATTTTGCACTCATATGTATATCGTGACAATGAAATAATTTATACCATGGAGCTGATCTGATGCTAGAGCCGGAAGGTGGCCATAGGAACTCCTGTACTAAACAAGAAGACCTGTCGTGTTTGGGCTCGTTTTACTTGTCTTGGCTAGCAATCTGCTGCTACGTGATATCCAGGATCTCAAAAGCTTCTATTAAAAAACCTTATTTTACTATTGCCAGACGGTCTTGGTGTCGTGTAAAAGTCGTGATAGCGCAATGGCTAGCACACACGTACCCAAACTCAAAAGGCGTGGGTTCAAGTTCTGACCTAATGTGCATATTGTTACAATTACCACATGCTAACAACGGTTAAGGAAAACATAGTGTTGAAACCTGCACATCAAGACAATTGATGTGTCAAATCTGCCAAGCCGCCTTGGACAAGCGTAGTTGGTAGTGTCAGTCCCCCAATAGTGGTATGATCCCAGCAGTGGGTTTTTTATGGGCTTTTATTATTGCCAGGAGCGATTAAGCAGACTGACCTGACAAAGTGGTCATCGTCGCTTTTGGACATTTGCCACACTATTTGCGATGCCAACGCGTTAGCAGCCTTTAGGATATATATTATACATACACTTTTCAAGCATTTATTTTACTTTTGACAACTCGATGACGGATCCATTACTAACGCGTTGCCGATTCGATTAGTTATGAAATCAACTGCATTTAAAAATGTGTTATAATCAGTTATTTTTTCTTTAAAATAGAACATTTTTATTTTCAAATTCATTAATTTACGTACCGAGTCGATGTTTTATATCTGTCTGCGCTACATGACTCACATGACATACACACACACATACAAGAAAACCTTTATTTTAAGAACGCCGTGTCTTACGTTTCTTTATGCAATATTATATACAGAGCATAATTTGAAAACTTGTACGCCACATTTTCAGCAAACAAGTTTTGCATTCAGCATATTGCTGTGGCGGAATTATATCCAACACAACGCTTATTTTCAGGGTAAACCTTCCTTTAGGCGTAAGGCCAAAACGACCCAATTTTGTGCTGTTGTGCATTATAATTTACTAAAAATGTGTAAAATTACTTTAAAATTAATAGTAGTTGTAGGATATTGATAGTTTTTGAGCAGTAGTCAAATGTGGCCTTTCGAGTTGTTACAAGACCTCCGTCGAATGGCATCAGTTGATAACCTACAGTTCAGCTTAGCTATACATAGGCTTTAGAAAACGAAGAAATTATATTGTAGTCTAAGATCTGGCTTAAAGGTCTAGCTATCAAGCCATAAACCTAAATAATTTAATAATATACAGTACGACAATTATGTCATTTGTTTTATGTGGACTTTACTCTCAAGAAATATGTAACTTACTATACGTGCAAACGTCAAAAGTAAAATAAACTCTTGGAAAGCGTATAAAAACTTGAGACGTTCTTTTGTGACATGACAAAGCAAATAGCGCTAACGTGTTTGTAATGTCGCCGCGCCGACGATTTGGTCAATGCCACGGTCGTTTGGCTGAAGTGTGCGTCCTAAGTAGAGGTATAATTGCTCGTTTGACGGATATGAGTGGTTTGGGTTAGGTCGACTACCGTAAAGGACTTACTGAGTTAGGTTTTTGCTCGAATAATGCTCGACAATGTCGTAGTTAGTTGTGTTTATTTTACAACAACAAACAACCCGCAGCCAGGTGGTAGATTATTTGCCCGTCTGGATGGCTAACACCCCTGCTCTAGAGTAGGACGCCATAACCACATTGAGTTGTATAGCGTAATGACAAGCCCATCCTAAACTCAAAGGGCGCGGGTTCGATCGTGGCTGGAACGCATGCACCGCGCTAACAATGGTGAAAGAAACCTCTCAAGCCGCCTTGGACAAGCGTGGCGGGTTTTACTGTCCGTTCTATAATGGAAGACCCGAGCCTAGCAGTGGAATATCTATGGGCTGATAGAATTTTATAGTTATATTAGTAGCCAGGTTCCAGTCGCCCTTTAGAGAGCGGCAGCGCATTTACAGTACCTATAGTGTTACAAAGATCCATAGGTGATGGTAACCGCTTTCCATCAGATGGGCCATCTGCCTATCTGCTGAACTCGTGCCATAAAAAAGTCATATTAGGTAACTAGCTAGTTAAGGCCAGTTGTACGCTTTCATACATTCTTGGGCTCAGACTGTAAGAAGGTGAGAGTGATTTTAAGGTCTTTTTTAATATGTTGACATTTTGTATAATTGTAGTAGGTTTAGTCATAACTATTAAATTAAATAAAAATATATATCATCAAAAGAAAGTTGGCATTGACTGGACAACTGATTTTAAATGCAATGTTGTCTATTGTCTATGTTTTACTAATCTATGGTTGGTCTCAGAATGTCTACTAGGCCATTAGCTAGTTGCAACTTCCTTCTGTTTTGATGGGCTGGATTGGTCTGTTCAAATGAAATGGCAAATGAAAATGGATTATGTGGTGAAAACTGGCGACCAAACAGTACACCGCTATGTAGTTCTAACGTATCTGTTGGTCGGTGATAAAAATGTATTTCCTTTGATTATTTTTTCCCCCTTTTTAATTAGATTATATTATTATTTTATCTTTGTTTAAGAGTTTTGCAGCAGTATATTCGTTTATGTGTTACAATATGGTTAAATTTAATGGGAAGGTGCTGAGACCGAAGACACAAGTTTATTCTTAGTTTCGGTCTTAGTCACAAACATATTTATGCTGTACTACATGTAACATTTTTGTAATGCTACCTTGCTGTAATTTTATTTTTGGAAATAAAGTTTATTATTATTATTAATTATTGTGGACATCGTAGGAAAATAGGCAAGTCAAATAATTACTGCAACGACAATCCTCCTTGTATCATAATTTATGTAATTAATAAGATATCCTTTATAATGTTAGACGGGGTCGTGAAGGTTTATTACCTCGGGCTCTAAAGTCAATAATAGCATCTTCATTACCCCCGTATTTAAGTAATTCTATACATTATTACTATGATTATTATTTATTTATGTATATCAATATGGTATATTTTGGTCTTATTTCCATGTCTTTGTCTATTTATTATACTTGCCATTTCAAAATCTTATATATACATATACTAGCGACCCGCCCCGGCTTCGCACGGGTGCAATGCTGATACAAAATTAAATACACTACAGAAAATGCATGTATTATACATATAAACCTTCCCCTTGAATCACTCTATCTATTGCAAAAAACCACATCAAAATTCGTTGGGTAATTTTAAAGATTTAAGCGCACATAGGGCTATAGGGACAGAAAAGGCGACTTTGTTTTATACTATGTAGTGATGATGATGATGATGATATATATATGTATGTATATATAATATTTTGAAATATATATATATATATATATATATGTATGCTTTTTTATTCTATTTATATTGCAAAAACCCACATGTTACACAATTTTCTCTAATCCATCCTTTGTTGGATTGGTTGTCTGGAAGAAATTGCTTTTAGTGATAAGACCGCCTATTGTTTTAGTATTATAAACGTGGTATATTGATAAATGATGTTACAATATTCAATCAATATTTAATTGTTTCCTTTATTGCGTTATTACGCTATTATAATATATTAATAAATTCATTAATTTATCTAACAATTTCAATAGTAGCTTGACATAATATTATGGAAGTCAAGAGTCTCTTTATTATCAAGTCCATTTGCCTACCGTCATATTAGTGTTATTTTAATTATTCCTTTTATACTTAAATGTAATACTTGAGGAAAAATTTATATCAAAGTAACTTTATTAGCTTTTTCAATTGCCTACCCTCATATGTAATTACACTAATTATAGATTTGATGAGAAATTTCTAACAGACTCAAAACAAGCTCCGACCAGTTTGGGACTATTCTAGAAAATAAGAACCATAGTTACCGGCCTATTGGTATGAACTCTTAGTAGAACTAGGGGTCTGGACTGTGGTGACAATGGTGTCTGCACGTCGCAATGTTCAGGGAACATGGAAAAATATTTACGCTCCATAGGCGAAGGTAACCACTTTCCATCATAGTGGGGATGCCATCCTGTTTACTATGCTTCAGCAATAGGAGAAAAAATCAATATAGTATAACTTCCCACAGCTTTTTTTTTCTTTTTTATTCTGGCAATTTGTTATTTTGTAAAAACAAACGAAACTTAACACAGAACTTTCTAAAATAAAGCTAAATTATGTATTTAAAACAGTTGAAGTCTAATCCATCAGACCAAGCAATCTTCTTGAACTTTGAAAAAAGTAAATTTTCACTTAATTGACTCATTAAAGGCGTTACTGTTGCTGTATTAATACTTGCAGATCAATATTGGAAAACTTATTTTTTAATGCGTGAGTTCAGCTGATAGGCAGCCAGCACACCTGATGGAAAGCGGTTACCATCTCCTATGGATATTTCCAATACCAAAGGTGCTATAAATGCGCTGCTGTTCTCTAAAGGGAGACTGGAACCTGGCCACTAATGCCGGAACCCAACTTAAGATTGTGATTGTGGCATACCCTAGACCAGGTAGTAAAATTAGGTAAATATTCTACCACCTTGCTGTGGGTTGTTTGGGAGCTTCTTACAACAGGCCGCCTGGCCGTAGAAGATTGTATTCTTTATCCGTTCTTGGACGGAGAAGAATATCTAAAGAAACTTTGGTAGACATTCGATCGTTATGTTAAAATGAAACTTTCGTGTTGCAAATGTTTATAGGCGATGGTAACCACTTTCCATCACAGTTGGGCCGTCAGCCTGTCTGCTGTACTCCAATAATAAAAATAATATAAAAAAGCGGTAGTTTGAATATTAAAGTATATCAGCACACTTGAAAATTAGGTATTATCTTGTTTTCGCGAATAGTAAACATAATTAAAACTAAGTTTTAACGGTTTTATGATTAACATTTTTGTCTTCCCTAATCACGGCTACTGAAAAGTAGCTAAAACCTCGAAAACCCCATTTACAACCATCAAAACGTAGCTTTAATTACAATAAAAAATATAAAAACAAAACGGTTACCCAAAAACTTTGTTCTAATTTCAAACGAAATATAATACTTACCAGTATAAAAATACCGTCATTACATCTAAAATAATCCTCTTACTATCACAATCACATCACAGTGAAGGCACTTCTGTATCACTTTTTTGTGAGTAGTTTTTAAAGCCAACGCGGTTGGACGGTTCGTGCAATGAGTTAAACTGAAAACATAGTGGGTTCGCGTGTTCTACCACCCGCGGCCAGGTGCCCTCAACTTTTACCATGAAAATTCCATGACTCACATTATATTATATTCACTTATTCCGAGAATATTACATTGCTTTCGAGTCAATATAATATTTTTTTTTATTAGATCTTAGTCATTCTAATACGTGTTATGGTTTAAACGAATTGTTTGTTCCAAAGAATGTATTTGCTATTAATCTAAATCCTACGCAATTGTGAAAAGAAATTTCTTCCGAATTTAAAAAATATCAGAAGAAATGTAATTTAAATTAAAAAATAATTATTTGAATAAGATAGCTAGTATCATCAGAGCATGAGTCTTTTTGATTAGAAGCCTTATTTATGGTTCCATAATCAAATGAAATAATTTGTAGTCATTCTATATTTACCCCTATTCAACTCTCAGCTGTGTGTGGTTTTACATGTATACATTTATTTTTAACGTGAGCCATAAAATCTACCTTGTAGAATCAGTCGAAACAAAACACTTTCACAATAGTAGTTTTAGCATTCATTTATTTGTGTCTAGAACTTTTTTTTCAAAAATCTGCTTCAATAAATTATAGTTAGTAATATGGGATGCGCTTGCGGCAACTTCATTACCATTCGACCTTCCAGTATCTGGCTCAGCGAAAACAATTTTTTGCCACTAGAATTAAATATTTGCTATATAATTATAATATACAGAAATTTGGCAAAACATCTGATGGAACTTATCAATATTTAGAAACAATGTTTGAGACATCTGCTTCAAATTATTGACAGTTCATAATGTGATATGTGATTGCGGTACCAGTGTCACCAGCACGATCGTTTTGAACGCGGCAACCATCCAACATTGTTCTATTATTGTTTGGTCTTGCGAAAATAAAGTTATTTTACTAAAATATCGCTTACTAATAAAATTCAAATTGTGATTACACATCAATTTTTCGAGACAAGTTTAGAATTCGTCAATATTTAGAAAAAAATCTTGAAGACACCTGTCTCCAACAAATGATGACTTGTAATATGAAATGTGACTGCAGCATCATCGTCACTGGCCTGACTGTTTTAGTCGTGGCAGCCTTCTTATTTTAACCGTTGTTTGCCTTGAGAAAAGTATTTTTATGACCAAATATTGATTGAGATGATTAATTGAAATCAGAAATGAGAATATACATCAATCATCTCCTCGCAACATCATCCTCATGTCCTTGAGCCGCTTCGTTAATTTTACACAAAAGTTCTTGACATTTCTTGCGCTTTACGAGGATTAGTATTAAGCTGCCAGCTGAGCTTTTCCCATAGCATTATGATGTGAGATATTTTTGAAAGGTGTGATTAAATTTATTAAAGGTCGACACCAGGTTGCTAATGTCTCTTGTGGTTCAAATGTCTATAGGCGACTTAAACTACTTACCATCAGGTCAGTCGTTAACCTATATGCTTTAGTTCGTATATGAAATACGGAGAAGTGGATAAACGAAAAAAAGAGTATTTTAACATGAAGTTTTACGGGCATTTTTTCAAATTGGACAAGTACATTAAAAATCTGCCCGTAAAACTTCAAGTTAAAACTTTGTTACGATTCTTTTTTCCACTTGTCCGGTGGAGTTTCAATTCTACTATGTGTTGGGACACACATCTCAATTTTTCGCAGGTTTACAGCAAATTATGATTTGATTAGTATACGTACATTTTTTCGAAATTAATGCATCTTTATTTAATCATATTTTATTTTAAAGTCCATCCGGAAGCAATAAAAACATCGATAGTCTACTCTAACACTATGCCGCCTCTCACCACGTCTAGTCTAAATTTATGCCACTCCTCCACGCGGCCGTAACGCTTAATAGTGACAGAAAAATCCTAAGACCCCGTTTATATAAAAGTTTTACTTCAAAAAAAAGTTATAAAGATAATCGATTTTTAGAAAAAAATGTTGAAGACATCTGCCTCTAACGAATGATGGTTCGTATGTCATGCGACTGCGGTACCGTCGTCGCCGGTCCAATCCATTCCGTACCCGATGGCCTTCCAACATTGACCACCACCTGACCTTGGGGACATTATTTTTTATATGTAACCAAAATATTGATTAAGTTCTAATTAGTGGAGCTTCGTAGATAGCTTCATAATTATTTGTTACTCAATTATCGATTATCGTTTAGAAAGGTTTGACATCAATAATTTAAAAACGTTCTATCGCGTTTATGTCAACGGTTTTTTTTTCCTAATTAGGGAAAATTGTTAGAAATGTTCAGTTTTACTACTTTCTTTCTTTCTTTTCTGATTTAAAAGTAAAGGGCGGGAGAAGCATACTGTTTACGACTTTGGAAGCTTTAGTTTCGTCACTTACTGACCAAAGGAAAATAAAACATGGATAAAAATAAATAAAACAACCAGAACAATAGTTAGAATAGAATATACTTTATTGCATAACATTAAGAGACAGTAGTTCATAAAACAATAGGCGGTTTTGTCACTAAAAGCAATTTCTTTCAAATTTTTGAAGACCTGACAAACCCACACGCCTATACATATGTAAGTAAGTTTGTTTTGGTAGGTACCTGATATGCATGTATGGTGGAAAGCTCTCGTGTTTGTGACCATTGTGTAGCGATAAATAATTATTTAGTATACAACTTCCTTACATATTTTACTAAAATCTTTCTTAATTTGTTTACAAGCTACAACACTATGGGTTAGTACAATAATAGTTTTTTTTAATAAAATCAACCAATTCAATTGCTGACTTGGGAAATTGATTTTACAAAAATCGAATGACGTCACTTTAGTTAACATCAAAATCGGCCCCAAGATTCTTTGGAGTTATTTTCGCTACTTTATATAATTTAGGATCTTGCCTCGACGGCCCAATTTAACGATTCTCCTGTATACTAAACCCAATAATTCTCAAAGAAAATGATTTTAACATTATATTAAACCTGACCGACAAACAAAAGTGGTGGATGTGGTAAATTTACAACAGCCGTTTTTGTCAACGTAGAACGGATGGGAGAGGATCAGAGCGTGAGGAAAGCATATTTGGGACAGCCGGTAGGTCGGCGTCCTGTCGGCCGTCCTAAATATCGCTGTAAGGACATAGTAGAGGCTGACCCGTTGGAGCGAGGAGCCATTAATTGGCAAGAAACCGCACAGGATCGAAAAAGTGACATGCTCTCGTTTCGGAGTCCAAGACCCACTTTGGGACGCTGAGCCAACGGAGCAAGTAAACATTTTTGTCAAAAGGCTATACTAAAATTCAAGTTGATATTGTCATAAATAACCTTAGCTATTAGTAAACGAGTACTTATATGAGATTTTCCTCAACTCGAACTAAATCCTTTCAACAACCAAGTTAGAACAAAGTTTTGTTACAATTTGATTAATCTGCTCCAATCGTTATAGAATTTGTCTAAAAGTTTAGACTTTAGAGCTTACTTACTTTAGAGCTTTGTAATAAATAATTGAGATTTAATTAAAAAAAATATATATATTTAGAAAACCTGTAAATCAGTTTAAAGCTAAGTACTTAACATCAATAAAACAATATCCATTTATGGAACTATTTTCATATACTGTTAGCTGTACCTACAGTTTGCTTGACTGATGATAATTATGTGATAAAAAAGGTATAAAAAATATTAGATTATGCTAAATAAGTAATAACTCCCTAATATTTAAACCAGTGTCTTACCAAAAGTGCTTGATATCCAATAACAATAAAACAATCAAATTATTACTAAGGTTTTTTTCTTGCTGATGATAAACAAATATATACCCTTTTGTTGATTTTTTCAAGCTGTAGGGTTTTTTTTTAAATTACTACATATAATTTTTATTTTACAATGAATAATGTAATACAATAAAAAAAACTTAACTTATTTAAATTGTATTCTATCCATAGACCCTCAAGAGTATAAGTAGAATACTGAACCTAGATTACCGTCGTATACTATAATACATCACGAATATTTATGAAAAACTTTAGCGAATTATTTCAAATATATTTCATCTAAGATAGCAAACTTATTGTAGAATTTACTCTGCATAAATCAATTTTTTTTTGATAAGTCACTAGTTGAAAAACCTTCTGAAACTTGTAGCTATTCAGGATAGGGAACACTACGTCTAATCATGTATACTGTAAAATTGTAAACCTCGTGTTTTCCTTGTCTTATAATTATATCACCATTAGGAAAAAATCTGCTGGCGAAAGTAAGTTCCCCTTCACCAAAGAACAACTCTACTGAACTAGCATCGACAAGCATTACTAGACATAAATCCGTATTGGGTTTATATTCAGCACCTCTAATACCATCTTTACCACCTCTGTTCAAAGTCACATAACCTATTTTACTGTTATAATGTACTGTTACTTTATTAGAATTATTTGAAGCATCTTGAACATACAGTGTGAAATCTTTTGCATTAGACGCTCTAATAATTGCTTTCCCAGCCTTATCAGGCAAAGTTACATCAGCGTTACATTTCCCAGAAAATAGTTTCTTTATTATTAATTTTCTAAGTTCTCTAATAGGCTTTTGTATTAGTCGAAGATCCGATGACAATGATAACTCTGTCAGAAACGTTAACTGTCCTTTAAAACCGTCATTACTTTCAGGATATGACTGCTCCCACATATCATTCCATGCAACCATTAGTCTTCTTCCAGACTTATCCAGCATAGTTTGTGTAGCATAAAAGTCATGACCACGGTTAACTTCTCTAAATTCGGTCAATACATTTAAAATATTTAGTTTCTTTATCGAATTCACCAACAAAATAGCCAACTTGATATAAATTTCTGTACTTATCTCCCTGAGGCTTTATACCTTGAAGTGAGAACAATAAAACGTAATAATTACCTAGTTTAAAGAAATCCGGGCACTCCCACATGTAACCCAATGTTCCATTTGATTGGGCTAAAACTGTTTGATACTTCCAATTAATCAGATTCCTAGATTGATATAGAAGAACACGGCCAAATGTATCATTGAGCGAATTGCCAAGAACCATATAGTAAATGTTGTCTTCTTTCCAGACTTTTGGATCACGAAAGTTTGGTTGAAAATTATTTGCTTTTATTATAGGGTTGTTTGCATATTTAGTAACATTAATGCCATTTTTAGAATAGGCTAATGCTTGTACTTGTCGATGCATATAACTATTGTTTTCTAAATTGACATTTCCTGTATAAAAAATAACTAGCTCTCCATTTTCGACTATGGCACTGCCACTAAATACGCCATCTTTATCATAATATTCATCAGGCTTCATAGCTATTGGTTCGTGTGACCAATCAACTAAGTTCTTGCTAACAACATGCCCCCAGTTCGCAATGCCTTGCGATTTGCTGCTGTACGGGTTATATTGAAAGAAAAGATGATAGATGCATTTGAAAAAGCTGAAACCATTGGGATCGTTCATCCATCCAAATAAGGGTGCTATGTGGTATCTTGGGTAATAGCGAGTTTCGACATGAGCTTCACTTCCATAACATAATATTAGCAAAAATAGCTTACGAATTCCTTTAATATTGTTCATCGCGATCTCTTAAAATTTTTTAATATAAAATAGTATGTATATTCCACATTAAATTAAGTTTGTTTTTACTTATTTTCGTCGATTAACTATTATTTAAACAAATTGTTAGTGTAAGCAAAGTTATTGAAATAATACAGATATCTGAGTATTAAGTTGATCTAATTGTGTATGAATTTGCTTTTCTGTCACATTTTATAAATGACTTTATGTACTCCTGTGAATACTCAATTTAACACTCCGATTCGCTGAGAGATAAATATTGATTTGAAATTAATGCAAGCTCTGTATTATTATATTGTAGTAATATAAATTTCTTTAAAATTAACTACACTACAAAAACACCTTGAATACTATTATGAACATATTTTATAATATTTACAAGCAAAAGTTGTAGTCCAGCTCGCTGTAGGTAGGGAGCGTTATCAAAGTGCTGGCCGCATTCCCACGTTGTATGGCAACGCTAATCTGTTTTTCTAAATATAGGCTAGCCCTTTGGTCGCGCGAGATTCTCTCAATCGCCTTGAAAGGTGTCGATTTCCTTTTCTTTGCTTTCTTTTCTCCTTCTTTATATATTTTTGAACTAATATCACATATTCACAATAACTCTTTACTGATTGGCAGTAAAAATGTATACAATTTCAGTCATAAAATTATATACGTGATAAAGTAATATATATAAATTAACGATTAGTCCGTGTACAATTAAATTCCAAATGTCTCATGTTTCTTAAATATGGACTAGTGTTATTGTTGTAATTATATCGTTATCAAACAATCACACTGCTGTTGATTGTAGGTCTTACTAAATTGCGCTACATATCGCTGTTCCTACCGGCAATTGCGAAGGTATGCTGTTGCTTGCAAAATCAATTTAAATATATAGTAAAATTCCAAAAGAGAATAATAGAAAGTGGTTAGCTATCAATATGCTGGCGGCCTTGAAGTGGGATCTAGCCACAAATGCGAGATAACTTCTCAGATTTCTCGTAGTGTTTTATTCGGTGAGTTTTGGTTCGTGTTTGCTCAACGGCTTTACATTGCCCTATATAATAATAAATAATAATATCAGCCCATAAATGTCCCACTGCTGGGCTCGGGCCTGCCATTGTAGGGGCAACGGACAGAATACCCACCACGCTTGTGCAAGGCAGCTTGGCAGGTTTGACACATCGGTTGTCTCGATGTGCAGGTTGCATCACGATGTTTTACTTCACCATTGTTAGCACGTGGTAATTGTAACAATATGGACATTAGATCAGAAATACAATGCCCTACGTGTACAATATTGTAATGCGTTCAGGGCGTTGTTGGGGCTCCCGCGTTTCTGCAGTGCATCGCGGATGTTTCTGGCTGCACGCAAGGATGGCTTTGACGCCATCTGGCGACACAATACGTTCACCCTGCTTAGCAGAGTGCATAAGAGCAGCAACAGCATGCTGAACGTTTGCATTCATGCATAGAACCAAATCGTTATTTATTGTAAATTGTTAAAACATATTTTTAAACTCTACTAACTGTAATATATGGATCTAGTTGTCTGTCCATTTAAATAAATAATAATGATAATATATTTTTTTCATAGTCCTTATAGTCCTCCACTAGCAGTTCATCCCAATAGCCCGGTACCTTTCGTTCACATTCCCTACAATACTTCTACACTTACCGAGGCTTATCCTTGTATTGTCAGTGTCCGCCACATTTAAATTAAATTTGTCAAGGGACCGCTACGTGTTAGCCTTCCCATGGCCCGTGGTCTGCAGAAACATACATATAATGAAATACCCTGCTAAGGTTCATAGGCGTTCTGTTTTTGCCAAAATAGCTACGATACACAAAACTTACTGGTTGTTTGATTACTGAACTGTACTGATAGTAACCCTTACCATCATTATAAAACCCTAAACCTTTGTTTTAATTCCTAAAATGAAGTTCGTCTAGTAAGTGTTACGTATTTACATATATCTTTTAACCTTTTAAGCATTTAGTAGCCATAAACACGACATTTGTGTACAGTAAAAATTGTACACAGTAAGAAAACTAAGTGCAGAAAGTCGTAATTTTTGTTTTGAATTTTAAACACCATAATAATTTTACTATTTTTTTATTTATTACGAAGTTGGCGAAAAGGAGACGGCCAAGCTCATGTAAAGTGGTTACCGTCGCTTATAAACATTCGCAACACCATGATCGAAGCCTACGCGTAGCCAGTCTTTAAGATGGGATTCCAAGTAATATATAAGGGAATTATATATTGGAATGAGCCTAGAATTGTTGAAACAAACTTTCGTTTATTTCTTTTCATGTTTGGCTCAGAAGTTTTCAACCGGTGGGTTTTTCTGACGATTTACTTATTTATTTAACTACCGGTCCCGACAGACGTTGTCTTGTGAGAATCTAAACCAGCATCCAGTAACCCCCTCAAACTCATAAATAAATCATCAAAATCAATCTTGGAAATTAAGAGGTTCCTAGAACCCGATCCCAGCGCCACTTGTCGGTTCCAATGTAAATTTAAACCATCTGGGGCACCACTTAAATACATACAAAAATTACAATCAGCAAAGTCGTTCTCAAATTATGCGCGTACATACGTTACGATACATGTTTATTTATATATAAGAAAAAGATAGAAGATTAATTTAATGTTAATGTTAATTAATGTTGAGAAAAATGGTTGCTACATAGTTAGACAGACAAACATACAAACTGGCTGATGGATGGACGGCGATGTATATTTTAAAAGGATTTAGTTCGTCTTGGTTTTATCCCAAAAAGAATAGTAACATTTATCGATGGCAAAAAATATTTAAAACCAGATGATATAAAAATATAAATATAGGAGTTTTCAACCATTGTTTTATACATCATTAAGAATTTTGAATTTTTAGTGAAAGTAGTTTCGTTGATTTACTATTTTTCAAATGCAACCATGGTTACAACCTTGTGGTGTTAATCGATCGCTACCACCACCAGCTACCGCAGACGGTAATCTGTAATTAAAACCACGAACTTTCATTTGTTATTATAAAATTTTATTACCTGCTAAATGTGTCTATTTGACAATTATATCAATAGATTTTTACTGTATTATAATAACTAACAGTCGCCCGTGGTCGAAATTCGACCATAATAAGTAATTTAAATTATAAATTTGAACATTATTAAGGATCTTTTGGCAAAGACCATACTTATTATATAAGCACAGATTTCGCCAGGGTTACACTTATAATTTGACTTTAAGAAGAAACAAAAGAGTATATATGCGTGTGTGTGTCAAATACCCCACGTGTTATTAAAAAAAAACAATATATTAAAATATTTTTTTTTTAATATTAGCTTTCTGCACTCCTTCCCTGTATAAACTATAAGTGTGCGGAATTTCATACTCCTCCGTCCGTGCAATTTTCTTAAAAGTTTTTTCTGTGTTTTTGCTTCACGTAGTAATATTGTTACGAGTGCGGGACTCGAATTAAAATGCCGTTGGAATTACTATAGAATTTATTATGACTATACAAACACGTATAACACGGGTACAAATATACATGGACACAACCAGTAAAAACTGCCCGATTCAATAACACGCGCAAAGTCCGTCACTATATAGCTTATCGAATGTACACGTCTTGATCGTGTCGTAATCGTCGCTTGATTGCCTCACCCCTCCGCTCGGGCATTGTTTTATACTAAACTATTCAATACAAGAATCGACCGCGTGGACTGAATTTTCCAAGAATACTTAATCTGCAATAAACGAGTACAGTAACAATAGGATGTTTTTCTTAATTACGAGTTTTAAGCACAAAGTGTATAAAAGACGTCCAAATGCGGGAAAGGTAATAAACTACAGGTGTGCCTTCACTTTGTCGGCGTGTAACAATATGTAATATAGATACTAGACCATAAGCGCCACACTGCTGGCCTCAAGCCTCCCAATAGTTAAGGGAATGATCAGTATAACCGCCATGTTTTCTCAAGGCGGATTTGCGGGTTTGACACATGTGTTTAAGATTTGGTTCGATTTGATTAAACCACAAAATTTTGAGAATAATCAATATATTAATGGGAAGGACACAAAGGGAATTCGCCGGATCTCCCTCTCCCTCCCTAGGTCACAAATGCCAAAAAATTCAAATCCACGTCTCTTGTAATTCGATTACAAGACTAAAGCCGGTTACACACTAAGTTAATGTCACACTTCGAATAACACGAGACATCACCGGGTCCATGATCCAAAGGCGTCCATACTGCAATTTTCAAAACAAACACAGACGAAGTAGTTGGCGGTTGATTTTTAATCGATCGTCGTCAGCCATTTGCAGTCCACTGCTGGACGTAGCCCTCCCCAAGACGGCGCCACTCATCCCTGTCCTCCGATTTCCTCATCCAGCGCCTACCGGCGACTTTGCATCGCTCGTCGGTCCATCGGGCTGGAGGGCGTCCGACGCTACGTTTCCCGAGACGCCGTCTCCAGATTGGTGATTGTTAATACAGTTCCTTAATAATAATTCTATTTTAAATGCTCATCCGTCTAGTCCTAGACTCCTTTTGAGTGTTTTGTACTATTTCGTGTTGTTTCGAATCGAGCCATAGAGACGTTTAAAAAATTCATTCTCTATACGAACGTCCATACTACTAATATATAAAGCTGAAGAGTTTGTTTGTTTATTTGATTGATCGTGCTAATCTTAGGAACTACTGGTATGATTTGCAAAATTATTTCAGTGAGATAGCCCATTTATCGACAAAGGCAATATATATCATCACGCCAAATAGGAGCGAAGTACCAATGTTTCAAAATCGGTGGTTTTGAAAACAAATTTCACGCGGACGACGTCATGGGCACAGCAAAATTTTATATATAGATATAAAACAAGATGCCATAAATATAACAATATTTCTTCCAGCCCAATGGAGTGAGAGGATCTTTAATGTTCTTGAAAAATAAAAACCATTCGCACAAATCAGCACAAATTGCTCTATTAAGCGCTTTATTTGACCTTGAACTCGTCATTGATGTCCTGCAATGGCGATTAGCTGCGACTGCGACAATTGCGACGGGAAGCGCTGGATTGCTTCTTGGTCAAAAGGTATCTGCCAACTGTACATTTCTATGCGCGGTCATAGAATAAATCAGGCCTATTCAACAGAGGAATTTTCGTGAATCGTAATGTGATTTTTTTTGTAATCTTATATTGTAAAGATTTTAATTTTATTTAACATTTTATTGAAGTCAAAACTGCGTTAGGCATTTTGGGCAGTGCTAAGTCGTCTACGTGGAATTTATTTTCAAAACCCCCCTGGATTTTGAAACATTCTTTATTGGTGCTGCGCTCTTATTGGTCCTAACAATTTGGCAATCTAACACTGAAAGAATTTTTCAAATCACGTTACTACTTCCTAAGATTAGCTCGTTCAATCAAACAAACTCTTCGGCTTTATATATTATTATAGATATAAGATTTTATGGAAGTGAAAAATTTGTTAGGCAAGTTTGAGAAAGCACTTTTGAGAAGGGGAAAAGCACTGTACTCGGCTGACCATCACGCTCAGATGCAAGGTTTTCAGTTCCAATGTGCAGTCGCAAGATTGACAGATTTTTTAAAGATTGGTGTGGTAAAAAAAATCATCAAGTGGTCCACCCGCCTTCTTGCCTACTTTAGGCAATAAAATATATATAATTACTAGCTGTCCCGGCAGACGTCGTCCTGCCCGGTAAAAATAGGGGTTTGTTGCAGAGGGTTAATAATTAAGGGTTGTATGTATTTTTGTATGTTGTATCATAAAAAAATAGAAATTAAAAATTTTGACTAAAAAATAAAAAATAAAAATTAGGGGTGGACTACCCCTAACATTTAGGGGGATGAAAAATAGATGTTGGCTGATTCTCATAGATACCGGATAAGCACAAAAAATTTCATCAAAATCGGTCAAGCCGTTTCGGAGGAGTATGGCAACGAAAACTGTGACACGAGAATTTTATATATTAGATCTATTTATACAGATTTCGACTAAATGAGTACAAAATTATCACGACGTATTGAATGAAAATATTGAGATTATCGGTATGCGAAACGAGAAAATTCGTTTTGTGCATATTGTGCGGGTATAATCTAAAGTGAGAAAGCCAGATCCTATCACTAGGAAGATTAGAAGCTGATAATAAAATGATTGTTTTTGATTGTGTGTTTGTGACTTTGTGTGGTGTTATAATTTATTATTTAATTGTCGTGCAATGAAACATTTTTAGTTGGTATCGAATATTTAATAATTAATTTACGATCAATACAAATTGTAAAAGAAACAAAAGTGTGGGTATAATACAGATTCGACTTCGAAAAGTTTTTCTACAGATCATCTCTGACATTGACGTCACAGTGTACAAAGGCACAATTACTTTAGCGCCGTCAAATAAGGATATGCCGTGGTGCGGTCGTGCGTTTGCTATTATGATAAATGCATAATTGACTAGAAGGGGGACACTCTAACAATGTAATTTCACCAATTCATTGTTCATTTCATTACATGACATATGTCATTGAAGTGAAACTTCTTTATCGGCGTTGGGGAAAAAAATACCGTCACATTTTTCGGTTACGCGTCACGCGTCACATTTTTTTGCAGGATGGCCGAGTGTAGGATGGTGGTTGCGTAGCAACGAATTGCTGATAGATGGATTGTGAATTTGTGAGACGAGCATTGTAATATTTTTTTACTTTTATTGTGTTTTAATTAATATACGAGTTACAAATCATTTATTTAGTATCCTACACATATATGTGTCGGAGAAGGCCTAGTTCTCGGGACATTTTCTTTAGTTATTGCAGGTTTAGTGGTCGTCATCAGGATAAAATAAATTAGAAAAAAAAATATACACTTTTAATTTAGATTTGATCAACATTATGACATAGTTCAGACCGAGCAGCGGGTTCAGGGCACCGCTCATACTTCTAACTTAACACTTTCTTTAAAATTCTCCATGGTCCAACTCGACCTATTACCATCAAGCAAATGTGCCACAAAAACTCCTCAGTCTACCCAAGTAGATACTACTCAAGTATAGAGGGCGTCTGACCCCGCTCCGAGCCATATGCTCTGCTCTGATTGGTCGTTTATTAAATTACAACATTCATAACTTTTATTAGGTTAGAACGATCTTTAAGTTATAGAAACATTTAACAAATCTAATTAAATTAAATTAAGAATCTTAGAAGTGATCAAAATGTAACTTAAAGATCGTTCTAAACCAATAAAAGTTATGAATATTGTAATTTAATAAACGACCAATCAGAGCAGAGCATATGGCGGAGCGGAGTCAAGGACGCCCTCTATACTTTGGTAGTATCTACTTCGGTAGACTGAGGACTTTTTGTGGCACATTGGGTTGATGGCAGCAGGTCGAGTTGGACCTTAGAGTATATTTAAAGAAAGTGTTTTAAGTTAGAAGTATGAGCGGGTGCCCTGAACCCGCTGCTCGGTCTAAACTATGTTAAAATGTCTCTTAAATCTAAATTAAAAGTATATAAACCGTTGGCCTTGTGTTTTATGCTCGCATTATATCCTAATGACGCCCACTAAACCTGCAATAACTAAAGGAGATGTCGTGAGAATGAGGCCGTTCTGCGACATATATATATTAAAGTAATCACAAAATATATAACGTGCTATTGTTCGTGTCTACCCCGCAAGGGACCTGGCGTGAAGTTATGTATGTATGTATGCATGATCAGCAAAATCATAATTTAACTTTATTTAACCAGTTTCTGTAAAGTGGCATATAGTAGATCATTTTTCGAAAAATAAGGTCATAAAGAAGTTTCACATCTTACGTGTGTACACGCACACATTTTTTTTCATAAGCCTATATGTAATACAGCTGAACTGTAGGTTATCAACTAAAGCCAAAGAATTTTCTAGAACCCATCTATCTATCTCTGTCTCTTCCTTCCCGAACCTTCTGTTCGGGAACTTTCGTTTGTACATCTATCCCTTTCTAACATCTATCTATCTCTGTCTTTCGTTCATCGTCTATCCTTTTCTAAATATATCCGTCTTTGTCTTTTCCTTCTAAATTGTTCTAGTTTCTTCCAAAAGTTCTAAAACTAACTAGATGGTTGCACTATCATTCGCCACAATATTATAAAATGGTATACACAAAAAACACATAGATAATATTGTATTTTTCAAACCTTTGAATTCCCAAACATTGCCAGAACTTAGTCTATTATCTTTCAATTATTATTATAACCAAAATCGCAAATAGTTATTAATGTTATTTAGGACCTGAAAATTGAAAACATCCCTAAGGACTTGTACAAATTGATAATTAAGCCGGTTCTACAATGTAACAAAGCAAATTAATATAGTCTGTAAACAGAGGCTTAAGAACAAATTAATCAATCATTTGGGAGATTAACGCACAAAGTTATCATTAAAGGCCTATTAGGCCGGATGTTACTTACCAGGTAAGTATTTACTTTGGTTAATAAACTGTAATAGAAGATTAACAATCTAAACACCTACTTTAATTTACAGCTTTGGTAGTTTAGTTTCGCTTTAGTCAATAATTTACTTTGAATAAACCTTAGATAGATAAATATGAAATACTAGCTGCGCCCCGCGGTTTCACCCGGGTAGTAAAGGAAAATCTCTTATATCTTAGAGAAAATCGTTATATTTCAGATAAATCACAGTAATAAATTATAGCCTATGTGTTATTTTTTTTTTATTGCAGGAGTTCAGCAGACAGGCAGACGGCCCACTTGATGGACAGCGGTTACCATCGCCTATGAACATTTCCAACACCAAAGGTGCTACGAATGCGCTGCTGCTCTCTTTAGGGAGCCTGGAACCTGGTCACTTATGCCGGAACACAACTCAAGGTTGTTATGGCGACATACTCTAGACCAGGGGTGGTAGCCATCCAGTCGGGCAAATGCCCTACCACCTGGCTGTGGGTTGTTTTGTCGCCTCTTACGACAGGCCGCCGGGCTGCAGGAAATTGTATTCTTTCTCCGTTCCTGCACGGATAAGATTAAACGGATTAAACGGATAAGTTATTCTGATATGTAAGCTATATTATTGTAAAGATTCATCAAAACTCGTTAAATAGTTTTCGTGTGAAAGTGTAATAATCATACATACATCCATACATGCATTCTTACAAACTTGCGCCTTTATAATATTAGGCCTTTACCTATGAAATTGGAGATTTTTGTGATAATTTTAAAATATAAAAATTTTGGTATTTTTTTATTTCAGCTAATCAAAGTACTGGCCCAAATTATCTACACAATTTTGCCATTTTGATGGCAGGTTGTTTATCCCTTTAGTGTAGAAGTCTGCCGGACGGGAAGCGGTGAAGTCAGCGAAAGCGTTTTGTACTGCCTCTCGGGTATAGATTTTTTCCCACTTAAAAAAACGTAAAAAAAAGTATGAATCTGTTGGGGTAAGGTCCGGTGAATACGGTGGGTGACGGAGAGCTTCCAGCTGTAACTCTTGTAGCTTTGCGATGATCTGTCGTGAAGTATGAGCTCGCGCCTTGTCGTGGAGAAGCAATGGGGAAAAGCGATTGACTAGTCTTGGTTGTTGAATTGCGAGCTTCTCAATCATTGTTTACAATTATTGGCAATAGACATCTGCCGTCACCGTTGTGCCATTCAGTAAGAAGCTGTGATGTAAAAGTCCGGCATTGGTCCACCAGACGGTCACCATCATCTTCCTACGAGTAATCTTTTTTATAACACACTGATTAGGTGTTGTACCAGGGTCCACCCACTGAGACGAACGCTTACGGTTGTCGTACAGGATCTACTTTTCAACGCAGGAAACAATTCGATTAAGAATTCCCTCGTTTCTATGCCCATTCAGTAGTGCTATGCATGCGTCGACGCATAAATCTCGCTGTAGGTTGCTTAGTTCGTGTGGCACCCACTTATCTAACTTTTTTATCTTTCCGATTTGACGCAAGTGCTTCAATGTTATTTTGACACTAACTCCATGGCCCGCAGCAAGCTCAGCCGTAGATTGAGTTGGATCCATTGCCACTATCGCCTTCAATTCGTCTTTGTTCACAATGGTTACCGGCCGACCGCGAGGTTCGTTCTTGAACTCAAAATTTTCGGATTTAAAGCGATTGAACCAATAATGGACCGTACACATCGTTAATGTTTCGTGATGTTTGCGCAGCGGTATTTCCACGTAGGAACTCATATTCGAAAATTGTACTTATTTTCAGTTTATCCATGGCGCCAAAAACTACCACAATCTCACAAAAACAAAAAAACTATCTAAAAACAAATGACTGAATTTGAAAGTAAAATAACATAATAGATTTATTTGAATTTTGAGTTACGCGCCAATCCAAAGATAATTAAATCTGAAAACGCTGGTTATAGAATCTCCAATTACATAGGTAAAGACCTATTATTAGTAGAATCTTTTTAGGTGAACGTGTTCCTGGGGAGTTTCTTTTCGCTTTAACTCTTTTAAAAGTGACAGCGATTGGCTTAAACATTTTAATAAAACGAAAATAATTATGATTTCATTACTATTGGAATATGTCGATGAATTTAGCATCTTGCCAGGTGGTAGGGCATTTGCCCGGCTGGATGGCTACCATCCCTGGTCTAAAGTATGTCGCCATAACAGCCTTGAGTTGTGTTCCGGCATTAGTGGACCAGGTTCCAGTCTCCTTTAAGAGGGCAGCAGCGCATTTGTAGCATCTTTGGTGTTGCAAATGTCCATAGGCGATGGTAACCGCTCTCCATCAAGTGGGCCGTCTGCCTGTCTGCTGACCTCCTGCAATAAAAAAAAAAATCTCCAATTGCGAAATTTTAAACAAACAATATCTCATTCGTTTGTCCAGGAAAATGTTTCGTTTGTTCGCCCTTAGAGTTCGAAAGTTATTTAAAAAAAAAACGTTTTGTGAAAAAACTTTTCTATTTAATGAATTTGCATTTATATCACGCATATTCGTTTGATGAACGTTATTAGAAGTTTGCCCAGCAGAAATCTTCGTATCTCAACCCTCCAATCATTTTCTTTAAATTTTGCTTGTCTTATACTTTTATGATAAGTACAGATTGTTGAACGTTTATTGCGTCGTTTCTTTCCTTGTTATGACTATAGGAACTCGATTGTACAGGCGAAAGTTTCGTTTGCCCACCCTCAGTTCAAAATTTATTAAACAAATTTTAATCATTTTGCTTTTAGTCATATTTTTGCGAAGTTTGACTTTTACTAAACTTGAATACGCTATGTTGTTAGCTTGTCCAAGAAGTCGATTGCCCAACTAAAAGTTTCGTTTGTACACAATTAGTTCAAAAGCTATTAACCACGAGACGGACATAGGATGCTTTTTATCCCGTTGGAACCGGTAGGTGGCGCTGAGATCGGGTTCTAAAATCCTCTTAATCACCTGGACCGATTTTGGTGATTTTGTGTGTTTGAGTGCGTGAATGGTTTTAATCCACAATTGGAACCGGTAGGTGGCGCTGAGATCGGGTCCTACATTTTTCCTGCCGGGGCCGCTAGTCTATTTATAAAAAGAGTTTTTGGAGTCAAAATAAATATCATCACAACGATTCTAAAGCACTTTCATTTCGAAAAACGTAGTGAATCCCACAAACCCTGACCGCATTTCGCCCGCAGTGGGCAGTTCTTAAGCAGATTTCCCCTAATAAAAAAATATCAGTTAGTGGTATACATAAAAATCTATTAACACTTAATCCAACTGATTCAACAATAAAATGATTTTCTTTCGTCATTCTTTCTTCAACTTAGCAACACAAAAAGTATTAAAATATTCAGAAACAAATTTACTGACGCTTCTTCAAGACAATAAACTGTTTCTTCATCAATATCGGAACAACTCAAGTGCTAAATTATATAAGCTCTTGAAACATTTTCAATTAAAGTCAAAAGGGAAATGATTAAGGAAATACCTCTTCAATATAGAAGTACGTCGTCTGAGAGAAACGAATAATTAAGAAAGGTTTTACCTATTTACTACATTAATTAAAAACACCGAATTCATAAATTCAGTCTGTGGCTCAATTCTGCTATTTCAGTACCTTGGTATCTTGACGGTGCAAATATGGGGTGTTTTTTATAGAGGTATAGAACTTTAAGTTGGCATTACTGTTCAAGATGGCGACCGATTTAACAGCTGTCAAGTGATTTATTCTCAGTTTGGTTTGGCAATTCATCATGAATAGACTCACGCCTGAACAACGCTTGCAAATAGTGCAATTTTATTTCGAAAATAATGGTTCTGTGCGGAATACGTATCGCGCACTACGTCCATTTTATCGTCGACAAAATCGTCCATCAGAGCAGTTAATTCGATTAACCATAGAACGTTTTCGCACCACGTTTACTCTTATTGATAACTCGCATCCCCAGAGACGCCGTACGGTGCGTACAGAAGAAGCTATTGCTGCTGTAGAGCGTAGCATTGAGGAAGACCTGAATGAGTCCATCCGCCATCGAGCACAGGAATTGGATCTGTGTCCATCCACTTTATGGAAGATTTTGCGGAAGGATCTTGGTTTGCGTGCTTACAAAATCCAACTCGTGCAAGAATTGAAGCCAAACGATCATCAAGTAAGGCGTAAATTCGTGGAATGGGCCCAAAACGAGATTGTCGCTGTTCCCGATTTTCATAAGCGAATTTTGTTTAGCGATGAAGCGCACTTCTGGTTGCATGGCCACGTCAACAAACAAAACTGCCGCATTTGGAGTGAAGCTAATCCTCAAGTGTATGTCGAAACACCGTTACATCCAGAAAAACTGACTGTTTGGTGCGCTTTATGGGCTGGTGGAATCATTGGTCCGTACTTCTTCAAAAACGATGATGGCCAGAACGTTACAGTCAATGGTGATCGGTATAGAGCCATGATTATTACCTTTTTCATTCCTGAATTGAATAACCATGATGTCCAGGAGATGTGGTTTCAACAAGACGGCGCAACATGTCACACAGCTCGTGCCACAATCGATTTATTGAAAGACACATTTGGTGACCGCCTAATTTCACGTTTTGGACCTGTGAATTGGCCTCCAAGATCTTGTGATTTAACACCGCTAGACTACTTTCTGTGGGGCTATGTAAAGTCATTGGTCTATGCGGATAAGCCACAAACGGTTGACCATTTGGAAGACAACATTCGCCGTGTTATTGCCGATATACGGCCACAAATGTTGGAAAAAGTCATCGAAAATTGGACGTTCAGATTGAACTACATCCGCGCCAGCCGTGGCAGTCATATGCCAGAAATCATATTTAAAATGTAATGCCACAAGATTATCTTTCGGATAAATAAAATTCATGTCAATCGAATAATCCATCGTTGTTTTATTGCAACTTAAAGTTCTATACCTCTATAAAAAACACCCGTTACATTGAAAGTATAATTCTTTTACTTATATACTATCCAAATTCGTACTAAATTCGAACAATATCTTCTCGATATCGTTGCGGCGGATTAATAGTAGAAATAATATAAGCATTCAAATATAATTTAACGCATATTTTCAAAGTAATTCTCGTTAACAGTGAAAGGATTTCAGGTTTTTGAAGTGAAACTTCGTACAATAATTATGTATGTATGTACCACCGTGAGGAATATTCTTGCCACGGGTTGTCTAGAAGATAAGACTGCCCTCTGTACACAATTAGAATACTTCAAGTTGATAAATTTTCTGTAATCTGTCTAACTTCTTTAGAATCATTATGATTTGAAACTCGATGAAACGAAAATGTGACACTAAAAAGAGATAAACACATAAATGTATAGGACTAAGCCTGTAAGAGAATGAGATAGAATATATTATTTTTAATAATTTAAACACTATGCTTCTACAGACAGAGTTGGAAATGCAATGAAGTATTTCGTTAACACTTAAAATTTCGTATTTTAATGCTTAAATATATTATAACGACATATATAATACATGAAAGGTGACGTCGCTATATTTAGAATCCCTCACATCCTTTGTCACAGTTTGTTTTACTGTGTGTGAACTGCAAACGCACACAATTTTGTTTTAACGTTTTCTATTTGAGGGTTGAAATTATGTTAATAATAAATAATCGGCAAACAAACATACTTGTACGATCTATTTGCCGACAAAGACAAATTCACACCTGCAGCCCAGTAGAAACACATTTTATTACCTTTTCGGCATTTGGACTTCGTTTGTTTACTTTTTGTTTAAAATTTGTAATTAGAAAAACCAGCCCATTGTGTATTTGTCAGATGTGATTCTATGAAATTCGGTCCACGCGGCCGGGCAGACCTATTGCATCCGTACAGTATAAAGCAATGCCTTTATTGATGAATAAGGCAGTCAAGCGATAGCCACGAGCGAAGCAAGTCTTGTGTACATTCGGTAATCTATTTAGTGACTGACTTGGAACGTGTTATTGAATCGTGCTTTACGTTAGGACTGGTTGTGTTCAGTTATATTTGAACCTGTGTTATACGTGTTTAGATAGTTCTATTAAATTCTATAATAATTCCAACGGCATTTTAATTCAAGTCCTGCAACTCGTAACAATACTTTATATTCCAAAGCCAAGCCAGTAAAGTAATAAAGTACAAAGAATAACTTTAAGACTGATCCCAAACACCCAGACCATATTAAATAAACAATAAAGATAAAGTCACCACTGTAGTTAATATTATAGTCTAAATACTACACCATAAATATTATATCTTCGTGAGATCGAATAGTGATCCCGTAGGATTACTTGAGATAAAACTTATTTCCTATGGGACAGAGCAAATTTACATTTATTTTTTAAATATCACTTCGAAATGGGTAATATATTCTAATACTTGAATTTGAATTTTTTAAGAGTATTGATAAAGCATGTATGTAAATGTGGCTAGATCTTCACTTATTTTTTTTTCTTTACCTACAATTACTTAATGATCTAGTTTTGTTATTGTTAATCAATGGCTATATGCCTGTGTTAGCCAGGACGTAAGGATACGACTAACCAATGAGAGATGTGTACAAAACTCGATCTCATTGGTGGGAATTCAAAAATATAAAAAAGGCACGGGTTTTTGAATTTAGTTAAAGGAGAGAAAGAACTACGACTGAGAGATACTTCATCATCTTCAGTCAAATTCAGTCCACTGCTGGACGTAGGCCTCCCCAAGTACGCGCCACATATCCCAGTCTCCGGTCTTCCGCATCCAGCCCCTGCCGGCGATTTTGCGCAGGTCGTCAGTCCACCGGGCTGGCGGGCGTCCTACGCTACGTTTACCGAGACGTGGTCTCCACTCCAGGACTCGTTTGCTCCATCGGTCGTCGGTCCTGCGGCAGACGTGACCGGCCCACTGCCACTTCAACTTGCTAATTTTGCGAGCTATGTCGGTTACCTTAGTTTTCTTACGGATGTCCTCATTTCTGATTTTATCCATAAGAGAAACACCTAACATAGCTCGCTCCATAGCCCGTTGAGCGACTATGAATTTGTGGACCAGTCCCGCTGTCAGTGTCCACGTCTCGGCACCGTACATCATAATGGGTAGGACGCACTGCTCAAAGACTTTCGTCTTCAAGCAATGCGGAGTGGTCGACGAGAAGACTTGACGAAGCTTACCGAATGCTGCCCAGCCTAACTGAATCCTCCTATTGGCTTCAGAGAGATACTTACTAAAGTCAAAATAAAAGCCAGTTGTAAGATTGAAGTTATATTTATTTAAGAGCCTTCCATCTCCTCTAGTATCATGGCACACTCTTTAACAATACTCTTTATTGTACACCAGCATTAAGCAGTAATACATTTTCATATCTTAAAATTAGAAGGTAGTAGTACAAGGGGAGGCCTTATTGCTTAAAGCAATCTTTCCCAGGCAACTGTTACGCGATGTCCATCACAGCAGTCATAGAGTATATTAATATCACATAGACAATCGTCATAGATAATAATATGATCCTGGCAACACTATGATATAATTGCTGTTTATAGCAATGTTGTAATATTATTATCTTATTCTATCCGTGCAGGAACGGAGAAAGAATACAATTTCCTGCGGCCGGGCGGCCTGTCGTAAAAGGCGACAAAACAACCCACAGCCAGGTGGTAGGGCATTTGCCCGACTGGATGGCTACCAACCCTGGTCTTAAGTATGTCGCCAAAACAACCTTGAGTTGTGTTCCGGCATTAGTGACCAGGTTCCAGTCTCCCTTAAGAGAGCAGCAGCGCATTTGTAACACCTTGGTGTTGTAAATGTCTATAGGCGACGGTAACCGCTTCCCATCAAGTGGGCCGTCTGCCTGTCTGCTGAACTCCTGCAATAAAAAATAAAAAATAAAAATCTGGTAGGGTAGTTTCGTAGTATTTTCGTATAAAAAGGCGGTGAGGCCTGTAGACGGTGTTCATTGCTTATTGTGCGGTGTGAATGGTCACACCAAAAGCTGAACAATAAAGGGGAAACTCTGCCCAAATAGTTAATATTTGGTATCTTCGGTACTTTCTTACCCAAATCTCTGCAAGGCTTTTAACACAACCTTTGGGTGGACAATGATCTTATTCACAACTAGCTGATGCCAGCGACTACGTCCGCGTGGTGCAGTTTTTTAACTATCCCATGGGAACTCTTTAATTTTTCGGGATCAAAAGTATTCTATATGTTGACCAGGGATATAAGCTGGACCATACAAAATTTCATTTAAATCGGTCCAGTCGTTTCGGAGATTAGCCGGTACAAACAGAGAAACAAAAATAAATAGAAAATCTAAATTAGTTTTACTTCACTTCTTACATCCCCCTGACTCGGTTTTTAGCATTTTTTCATTTGACAGAAATTTGACTTCTACAATTTTATTATATGTATAGATAATTTGTTGGCTTGGAGCTTAAGATTAAAGATAAAATAAGTATATTTTTTTACAAAACATACAAATGTAGAATGGGAATTTCACATAGTTAATTACGATTACCGACTCTTTTGGACTAAAAAAAACACTTTACTTAGAATTTGTTAATTATTACAATTAAATGTTATCTTTATATTGCTAATGCTTTGTTCGATGTAAGAACCTAGAGTGAGTCTCCGAGCCCTGGCTCCTGCGTCATTCTCTTGGGCCTCATACTGCGGAGTCAGCATTAACCTAGATTTAGTAGTACACCGTGATGACGGTGTAGTCGTAACTATAACTACTAAACTACTACCTATAAAATTTGTAAACAAATATATAAAACACAGTGTACTACCGTCATTTGTCAAAAATCAAACCAGGGGAAAAGAGCTTTCGAGTCCTAACAAAGTTGAGCTTTTCGCTTGTTATTAATATCAATATATTTAAACTACTGCCCAAATGTTCCAACACAGTTCTGTAGGGTACTAATGTTTCGTAATAATTTGTATGCCAATTATGTGGAAAAATATTCGCTTCCAAATGCGTAAAAACTCTCCTCTAAAATGAAATTGGGTACCGTGGGGGATTTGGAATGAGCTCCCAGCCGAGGTTTTCCCACAGCGCTACGATATTGTTACAAGCTACATGACTCGAATTAAAATGCCATAGGAATTACCATAGAGTTTATTAGAACTATACAAACATGTATAACACAGGTACAAATATAACTGGACGCAACTAGTACAAACTGCACGATGCAATAACATGCGCAAAATCCGTCACTATATCGCTTATCGAATGTACGTTTTGCTTGTATCGTAATCTTCGCTTGACTGCTTCACCCCTCCGTTTGGGCATTCCTTTTATTCTGTACAAATACAATATGCCTCGACGCAAAACAATATTTTCCAATAATTAGTTCGACACACATGCCTAATGACTGCCATAAAACAAGTACAATAGCAATAGAATGTCTTTCTTAATCACAAATTTTAAACACAAAGTAAAAAAAAAGAAGTCTAAATGCGGGAAAGGTAATAAACCAGGTTTATGGCATCCAGATGTGCATTCACTTTGTGTCGGCATGTAACAATATGGAGTTTTTCAAAAAGGATGTCATAAGATTTCTTCAAGGCCGGCAACGCGTTGGTGACATCTCTGGTGTTGCAAACGTCCATAGGCAACGGTAACCACTTTCCATCAGGTGGGCCGTCAGCTTGTCTGCTGTACTCAAAAATAAAAGAACGATGGAATACTGACAAATCAGTGATGAAATAATAAAACCAATCTCTACGCAAATAGTTTATTAAAATTCTGTGGAGTGGTTTTTGGATTATGGGGTATTTTTGATTAAATACACATTTATGAATAGTAGAGGACCTTATCTGAGATCAATTTTCACTTTACTGCTTACCAGATAAAAGTTATATTTTATCAAACAAATTATGTTTCTGAACATACACTGAGGGGGTTGCTTTAGGAAAAGTTCATGGCTAAAATTAATTAAAATTTAATAATGAATTATTTTTCAAAATTCATCAACGTTCTTGCTAAACGTACTAAACTCGAAAGGACATGTAATATGTACAATATACAACAGCTAGGTTGCCTATATAGGTTGCCATGTATAAACACGTAAGTAAGGCAATTTTATTTTAAACACAATATTTTAAGTACAGAGTTATTTGCAAAAATCCGTTCTTAAATAATGGTTGAAATGCTTTTAAATTAAAATATTCGAGCGAGCAAACATGTATAACAGAGAGGCATTGCGCATCCTATTTGATGCAAGAGAGGAGAACGCAGTACACGTATATTTTCAAAAACATATTTCATTTGATAATATATAATTTTATGCGGTAAGCAGAACAGTGATAGACTATCTTAGACTATAACGATGCGGTAGCAATTTCCAAAAATAAGTAGTCGGTCAATGTTAATGGATTCACACCCACTCTGCCAATTTATTTATATACTAGCTGTCCCGGCAGACGTCGTCCTGCCCGGTAAAAAATAGGGGTTGATCGTAGAGGGTTGAAAATCTAGGGTTGTATGTATTTTTGTATGTTGTATCATAAAAAAATAGAAATTAAAAATTTTGTCTAAAAAATAAAATAAAAAAATTTAGGGGTGGACTACCCCTAACATTTAGGGGGATGAAAAATAGATGTTGGCCGATTCTCATAAATACCGGATAAGCACAAAAAATTTCATCAAAATCGGTCAAGCCGTTTCGGAGGAGTATGGCAACGAAAACTGTGACACGAGAATTTTATATAACGGGTGGCGCAATAGAACGTGCATATTTAAAATATTGATTAAAAAATAAATACAAAAGGTATAGTTAAAATAAAACTGAGGTATTATTAAGAAATAACTGAAGTTTATTTTTTAAAAATAACATCGTCTAAATGATGACCCTCTCTACGACGACACTCCTCTAATCGCAAACGGAAGTTATTGAAAACTTTCTTCAGTAATGCTGGTGTAATTGCTGCCATTTCACCACGGATATTCTCCTTGAGCTGATCGATGTTTTTCGGATTATTGCTGTCGACTTTGTTCTTGAGGTATCCCCGCAAAAAAAAATCAGGAAGCGTCACGTCTCGACTACGTGGGGGCCATGGGATATCACCTCTTTTCGAAATCAGTCTGCCAGGGAACATCTGTTTCACAACTGCCATGGAGTCATTTGATGTGTGACAGGTAGCTCCGTCTTGTTGAAACCAAGTCCTAGAATTCACTATTCTTGAATTTTCAAGCTCTGGAGCCAAAAAACCTTCCAACATCGCAACATAGCGTTCGGTATTAACAGTGACGTTTTGCCCCCGCGCATTTTCAAAGAAAAACGGTCCAATTATTCCTCTACCAGAGATTGCTGCCCATACTGTCACTTTAGGACTATGCAGTGGTTTCTGGTGCTTGAGTTTGGGATTCTCACTGTTCCAGTAACGATAATTTTGACGGTTTACGAACCCATTGATATGGAAGTGGGCCTCATCTGAGAAAAGGATATTGTCAAAATTGGAAAATCGAAGCATTTCATTAGCAAATGCGAGCCTTGCTCCGAAGTCAGACTCTTTCAATTCTTGTGTTAACTGCAGCTTGTAAGGATGCAGTTTAAGATCCAAGTTTAAAATTCGTTGCAAACTTAGTCGCGATAAGTGTAAGACAGACGATCTCTTGCGAGTAGACATTTGTGGATCTCCTCGTACAGACTGCATAACTCTCTCAATATTGTCGTCGGTCCTAGATGTTCTTGGACGACCTTTTGTTGTGGTTTAAACGTTGAACCAGTCTCTTCAAAACGCTGTACCTATATTTTAATTAAATTAGCACTCGGGGCTTCACTAATTTGCCGTAGTCCATATTCAGAACAATATAAACGCCTAGTAACGATGTATGAACGAGAGTTCTCGTAAAATGCGCGCACGCAAAATGCGCGACGCTTCCCGTCGAAGTGACTCATAGTGACTAAAACTCCATGAGCCCGCCTACCCAACGATGCAGGCTCCCCCCGCCCGCGCACTTTCTACCCCGCGAAAAAAGATGATGCAATATGCACGTTCTATTGCGCCACCCTGTATTAGATATTTTTTTTATTTTCATAAGTACAGAAGTTCAATAATATCCATTAAGCTCCAAGTGGGGGCGGAATTTTGTTTTACGCAGAAAATCTCAGGATTTTAATAACATTATTTCAATTCACAAACTCAATATATTTTTAACTTTATTATTGACGCATATTATTTTAAGAAAAAAAAATACGTATTGTTATTTATCATGTTGACGTAGGTAGGTACTTTAAAGATTTTGTTTATTTTTATTGCACGAGTTTAGGAGATAGGCAGCCGGGACTGATATAAAGAGGTTACCATCGCCTATGGACATTTGTATCACCCAATATGTACCACCAATGTATTGCCACTCTCTAAAGAGAGACTGAAACTTAGCACTAATACCGGAACACAACTCAAGGTTATTATGGCGGCATCATCTACACCAGGAGTGGTAGCCATCCAAACGGGTAAACAGACCTAGCTGCGGGATGTTTTGTCGCCTCTTACAACTAGCCGCCCGCCCGCAGGCAATTTTATTCTTTGTCCGTTTCTGCACAGATGTATCTTATCGTATCGTATTGTATTTTTTTTAATTAACAACTCTACGGATTCTGGTTCCGTACCCTTTTTATACAATTACTAGCTGTCCCAACAGACGTCGTCCTACCCGGAAAAACTTCAATCGATATTTAGCAGATAAAAAATAGGGGTTGATAGTAGAGGTTTGAAAATTTAGGGTTGTATATATTTTTTAATTCATCATAAAAAAAATTATCTAAAATTTAAAAAACAATACCCGTAACATTTAGGGGGATGAAAAATAGATGTTGTCCGATTCTTAGACCTACCCAATATGCACACAAAATTTCATGATAATCGGTCAAACAGGTTCAGAGGAGTATGGTAACTAACATTATGACACGAGAATTTTATATTTATTTACTAATATATAAAGCTGAAGAGTTTGTTTGTTTGTTTGAACGCCCTAATCTCGGAAACTACTGGTCTGCTTTGACAGTGTTGGGTAGCCCATTTATCGAGGAATGCTATGGGCTATATATCATCACGCTAAGACCAAAAGGAGCGGAGCAGCAATTAAAAATGTTTCAAAATCGGGAGATTTTTTAAACTATTCAACGCGGACGAAGTCGCGGGCAGAAGCTAGTATAAGATATTTAAGAAAATGTTTAGAAATTGTACACGCTTATTTGTTACTTTTGTTATGTGTGTGACATTTAATTAATGTATGTTTGTGTTGTGGTATACCTTACGAATAACTTATTATTATATTAATATATTTTAACTTTAATACTAAACTTATACTAATGTAGAGTGTATCTGTTACATGTCGGTGTTGTGAGGAAGTGCATGTGCAGTGTGTTTCTTATTTCGTATTGTTATAAGTATGTACTTCAAACATATTTAGATTAAGGTTTGCCGTACTGCACTATATGTTCAAAAGGAAGACAGCGTTCATCTAATAAATAGACCAATAATTAATTCAATATTAAGACTAATTATTTATAATATTTTCTTAAGTTTTCGCGATTTATATACATAATAACAATACTCGTTGGACAAATTGTCATCTTTGTTGGACGTGAGCACGGCCACTGAAAAGCGGCCGAAACGTCGGAATAACAAAAATCAAATAAATTACCGCGCTTGGTTTTAAGCGTAAAAACCTAGTTTTACTTATTATTTATTGTTACGCGATGTCCATCGCAGCAGTCATGGAGTATATTAATATCACATAGACGATCGTCATAGATAATAATATGATCCTGGCAACACTATGATATAATTGCTGTTTATAGCAATGTTGTAATATTATTATTTGGTAGGGTAGTTTCGTAGTATTTTCGTATAAAAAGGCGGTGAGGCCTGTAGACGGGGTTCATTGCTTACTGTGTAGTAAAGGGGAAACTCTGCCCTAATAGTTAATATTAGGTATATTTGGTACTTTCTTGCCCAAATCTCTGCAAGGCTTTTTACATTATATTCTTTTCGTATTCTTTAATTTTCTCTTTATGTTTAATTCGTTTGCTTATATGTATTTATTTTTGTGATATAGGTCTATTTGGTCTGAGAATAATATACTTTCTGTCTTTATTTCACATAATAAATCGCTCAGATGGGTCGTACTTATCGAAGATTACAACTAAACATTAAATGAAGTGTATTCTTCGACATGCTCAAGTTATTGTTTGTGATAACAAGGGTCTTTAGTCCTCCTAATTAACAGACAAATCCCACTTATATTTTCGAGTGGAACTTAAGCTCATTAAGTTGTACCCGGTCGAGTCCGAGTTCCTTCAAATAAATAACATAAAAATATTATTTGTTTATGTAGTATTTAAGCGTTTGTATTGTTTATTGTTAGGGGGGGGGGGGCAGCGCACAATAATTAAGTATTTGCACACGTAGCAATAATGTAGTATATAAGGTTTTCATTTTGTAATACAAATTAATCAGAATAAATACATCACGACGACATCCTTCCAACTGGCGACCCTGCCAGTTGGAAGGAACCTGCCAGCAGACAGACAATGGAGGAGAACTCTATAACGACGCAACATAAAATGTAGTTGCACGCCAAGCGTCGCCATACCACATTTACATAACAAATATTATTTTACTAGGGGCCGATATTTCAATCATCAGGTAGATAATTATCAGTCGTATAAACTTACCAAATTCAAAAGTGAATTAATTCTCTAGTTATCTATTTTTGTGCAGGAACGGAGAAAGAATACAATTTCCTGAGGCCGGGCGGCCTGTCGTAAGAAGCGACAAAACAACCCACAGCCAGGTGGTATAGTACTTGACCGACTGGGTGGCTACCACCCCTGGTCTAGAGTATGGCGCTATAACAACCTTGATTTGTGTTCCGGCATTAGTGACTAGGTTCCAGTCTCCTTTGAGAAAACAGCAACGCATTTGTAGCACCTTTGGTGGTGCAAATGTCCATAGGCAATGGTAACTAGCTTTTCATCAAGTAGGCCATCTGCCTGTCTGCTGAACTCATGCAATATATATTTTTAATTTAACTGTTTTAGTTATGTAAATATCATTTTTATTTTTCCGTTTATTCTATGAATAAATAACCTTTATCTGGTGTTTGCAAAATCTTGCAGTTTATAATTTATTCGACAGACAACTTTTGTCTCACGTAAAAACCGAATCTAAATCTAATATGCTAAGTAGGGGTAACTGGAGGGTAATAAATAAAAAATATCATTTCAACGAGGTGGGTTCGAATGCTAACCGAGAATCACATATAATGCCTAAGCGGCGGTTTTTTTTAACTAAGCGGTATATACTGTGACAAATACCACATGCTGAGGGTGAAAGCACACATCGTAATTAAACATCTATACATCGATATGATATATACTTATCTCAAAACCGCCAAACCGAGTTGGACAAGCGTGGCGGATATACTGACCGATTCCCTAAAGACTTAGGAGGCCAGGATTGGGACAGTCATGGGTTTTTATCACTATTATCTTATATATATAAATCTCGTGTCACGATGTTTGTCCGCGATGGACTCCTAAACTACTCAACCGATTTTAATCAAATTTGCACACCGTGTCCAGTTTGATCCAACTTGAAAGATAGGATAGTTTTTATACCGATGGAACCGGTAGGTGGCGCTGAGATCGGGTTCTAGAATCCTCTTAACAACGGGGAGCGATTTTGTTTTTGTGTGTTTGAGTGGGTCCCCGGATGGTTTAAATCCACAATTGGAACCGGTAGGTGGCGCTGGGATCGGGTCATATTTTTTCAGAGCAGGACAACGTCTGCTGGGGCCGCTAGTATGTATATATAGACAAACAGAATGGATGAACAGATATGATGAGTTTTGTGGCGCAATGGCTTTAGAATGTGAAAATATTTGCGGATCTACACGAATTAAATGCTCCCTCACTGGTTTTCCACCAGATTAGCAGACGTACGAGCTTATGCAAGTTATACAATTATGGTGGAAATACCAAGCAAGCGGACGACGCGCTTTGCTTTCACTTTTATAGTACATACCGCTTAGGAATGGAAGTTCTTCCTGGACCTTACAATACAATTTAAGTGTCTTCAAGTTTTCCATCAACAGGTATTATCTCGGTAAGTGTGCACCATCTTAAACTGACAACCTCAGGTGGCATGTCGGTCAAACGCGAACCTGTTCAAAATAAAAGAAGAATAGAGAGATAACATTTTATTGCACACCAAAATATACAATTACAAAAACAGACCATATTTACAATATTTCTAGGCAATACAATAAAGCGGCCTTAGCGCTCAAAGCGACCTCTTCCAGGCCACCTAAACCAAAGAAATTTGAATCAGGTCATGTAGGTGGTGCATAAAAAAGGCAATAGATACAAAAATACTCAAACTAATTTAAGAAATAAATGTACAAATACATACATATATACAAATTCACATATATATACAAATAAACCTTTATTAACACAATTATAAAATTACATACTATTGAATACAATGTAAGAAAACTTAACTTATTTGTATTGTATTCTACCCATAGTCCCTCAAGACTATAAGTAGAATACTGAGCCCAGGTAACCGTCTTCTATGGGTAAGGTGCCCAGAAGGCTGGCTACGTTTCCTCGCTGGATCGCCATACTGATCCGTTGGCCGAGGTAGGCACCAGCCCTCTGATCACCTGAAGAGTCGATGAGTCGTTTTGATATATATATATATAGACTATATATTAGACTGTAAGCATTCCTAAAATAAAATAAATAGTTTTTCTGAGTAAATTTCTTATTGCTAAAACTACTTTATCACGTGTAAGTGTAATGCTCCATTCAGGTATGTGTACCAAAGTCATAATAAATGTTCATTGCAAGAATAATGTGTATAATAAGTGGAATAAATGGCCCCAGTTGTGTAAAGTAGGAAATGACAAATTGACACGGTCTCCTTGATACACGTTTATTCAATGTAAAGATCAGATCTTGCAGAACACCGGTATTTACCGATTTTAGCTTGGACCACGTAAATTGGTATGTATATTCCAGTCATAAACATAAACTGGAATCTAGGTAGATAGCTAATTCTTTATTGTACATCAAAGCATAAACAAACAGAAGTAGACAAGGATCAAAGACCTTACAACGGGCGGCCTTATCGCTAAGAAGCGATATCTTCCAGGCAACCGTTAACAGCGATTGATTGATCTTTAATACTGACAGCAGGACTGTTAATGAGTAATGATGAATAATATAATCATAGGACATATAAGTGCCAAAAGAGAATAAAAAATAGGGTGCTCGTTAAAAATTAAATTTCTTGCGGCGCCCCCTAAAAAGCTTCCTTTTAATGAAAAAACAATGGGATTTTTTCTAGTCAAGACAACACGTGCCTCAAGACGATTCAAGTCAATTGTTGGGTAATATCATGTTTTTTCAGGAAACTTCTTATTAAGTATGAAGTAATAATTATTTTAAGATTGGAAAAGTTTTAACAATGAAATACCTTCCGTATTATCTTTCTCAGTGATGAAAAGTTTCAGAAAAAGTTTAAAATTCTTCGTGATTCAAGCTTATCTTTCAATTTTTCTTATCTTTTTAGTTTTAACTTGAATCGTCTTGAGGCACGTGTTGTCTTGACTTGAAAAAATTATAAAAAAAACCCAGTGTTTTTTCATTAAAAGGAAGCTTTTTAGGGGGCGTCGCAAGAAATTTAATTTTTAACGACCACCCTAAAATATATAAATACTAAAAATTACTAGTATCAAAACGATTCATGACATAATATTAGAGTTGCTAGAGTAGGACAACCTCGTCAATCCCTAATTTAATTACGATATAATAAGATACTGCGGAAACCTTTCAACAGGAGAATGTGACAGTGCGAGGTGAACATTCAACGATGGTTGACGGTAAGTGTTTGAAAATATAAGAAACTAGTCATATGTATCACAGTTCAAACAATCATTTATGAAGTGGTAGAGTTAGGCCGAAATCGTAATTTTGATTACAGCTCTTGGAACCCATCCATAAATTACGTCACAATATAAAGAGAGAGTGGACGAAGTGTGACTTTGTGTGACGAGGTGGGGGGGTATCCTATATTTCGTGATGTCACATGTCAGAATCCTATACATAATGGCCCTAAACATAAATATTTCATTATTTACTCTGGCCATTTTTTTTTCTAATAACATACTTTAGTAATATAGTTAAAGATTCTAATTTTCTTTATTTCAATTAAAGCCAATAATACAAAATCCAAAAGTGAGTGTTGCATAAAAGGAGATCCAAAAAATACGAATTTTGAACTATTAACGAAAAACTTTAAATTATTTCCAACTTTGTTTCATCACGATTTGACGCGTAGTTAAGGTGTAAAAGGGTTACAAACTAACAAACAGACAAACTTACATTCGCAATTATGATATTATTAGTTAGAATTTTAATCTTAAATTCAATTTTATATAGATAAACAAAATTGAATTGTCTGTTTGTAATGACAAATAACAGCTTTTTATTAAATTCCAGAGGTTGTCATTTCCAAAATTGCAATTTTCTTTTTTCACGCATCTATCTAGACATACAAGTAAATAAAATTAAGTGTCTGTCAAACGAAGTTTTATTAATTGTCTGTCTGTTATGTCAGAATAACCTTCTTCTTACTAAATGCATATGAAAGTGTTTACGGTATTTATAATATAAAATCATTTTTTGTTTGTCTCGGTGTTCCGACTAATCTCTCAAACTGCTGGACCGTTTTTTACTGGACTTTCACGGACAGATAGCTGATGTTAGAAGGAGTAAATGAAGCTATTTTTTTACAAACTTTTAGTTAACTTGCAATGGATGTAGGTATAGGTGCCTACGTAAGTCCGGGTGGAATCTTGCAAGTTTAATGCAATACAGTGCAATAGTATGGTACCATGGAGCTGATCTAATGATGGAGTCGGAAGGTGGCTATAGTAACTCCTGTACTTAACCAGATAGACCCGTCGTGTTTGTGTTCGGTTTACTTGTCTTAGCTAGCACTCTGCTGCTACATGTTATCCAGGATCTCAAAAGATTGTATATAAAAACCTTTTTAAAAACAAGTTATTTTACTTATATTCAAAGGTTCCACGCGGACGTAGTCGCGGAGAAAACTAATTGTTAATATAACAAAAACTTAGCGTAGAGTATCTACTATTATTAGTAATACTAATAATAGTAGATTACTATTATTACTAATATGCTAGGGAATAATTCGACCTGCAAAAATGTTCTAGTAATTAAAAAAATATATCGCTTATAGTGGTAGACCCAGGAGTAGTGAAGACAGGAGCTTACAAATATGAAGACGGCACACGATATGTGGGGGAATGGAACGCAAAAGGCCAGAAACACGGCATGGGGCATCTGGTATTGCCTGATGGGACGCGGTATGATGGCGCGTTGATCAACGGCCTCTGCTCAGGACTTGGTGTTATGGCGTTTCCTGATGGAGCTAAGTAAGCTAAACTTAGTGCGCAGGCTAGTGCACTGGATGACAGAGCCCATACGATACAGTTAGACACACTCTTGTATTCATAATTACACAAACACATCCGTGCAGGAACGGACAAAGAATATGAACTCCTGCGGCCGGGCGGCCTGAGGCGACAGAACAACCCACAGCCAGGTGGTAGGGCATTTGCCCGACTGGATGGCTACCACCCTTGATCTAGAGTATGCCACCAAAACAGCCTTGAGTTGTGTTCCGGCATTAGTGACCAAGTGCCAGTCTCCCTTAAGAAGGCAGCAGCGCTTTTGTAGCACTTTTGATGTTGCAAGTGTCCATCAAGTATGGCGTCCACTTGTAAACCCCCCCCCCCCTCACACACACCAATGGGCACTAAGTTCAAAGAAAATATTAAGGTGTTATTTTCTTTGATCTAAGTGCTCATTGGTGGCGATAGAATTGCGAGGGCCAAGAATACCATCACGCTGTGTTTACCTACTTTGGGCTACCGTCTTCCCCACATTAATTAAGTTTCTCTAAATTTTGTATTCTATTTATTTGGTTATTCTTTTTTATGGGAAATAAATAAAATAAAATAATAATAAAATAACAAAATAAAATAAATAATAAAATAAAATAATTAAAATAAATAAAATAAAATTTATTTTATTTTTATTTTGCTATATTATATTCTGTACTAGCTGATCCCGCGGTTTCATCCGCATGTTGATGGAAAATCTTTATATTTTGGATAATTCACATATATCTTTATAAATTATAGCCTATGTGTTATTCTGATGTGTAAGCTGTATTACTGTGAAGTTTCATCGAAATCCATTTAGAAGTTTGTGCGTAAAAGAGTAACAAACATACATAAATTTTTACAGACTTTCACTTTTATAATATTTCTAGTGATTGCTATTTTATTTTGCTAAATTGATCTATGACCCCTGCGATACAGGCTTTGCCTAGTGCAGGGTTCTTTAGGAGCCATATCTCGCTCAGAACGTGACAACCAGGATAATGTACTTTAGCACAATCTTTTGTTAAAACATTGTCATGTAATGAGAAATTTGGTTAAATAAATTTGAAATATTTTGAATTTGAAATGAACAGAAATATCGACTTTTATGGAATAAATATTAATTTTATTTGTTCACAAACTCTCTAGTTAATTGTGTTGAAAATGTAAGAAGCACTGGAAATTTGTAAGCAAATTATTAACACTTAATGATGTCTTTGCTTTCAAGTACATCAACTCTTCTCACATAATTCACTTTGAATACTTTGCTTGGAAATTTATCCCCAACGCTATATCGAAGAGAGATAAATAATTATCTATTTGAATCGTTTGTGTATCTGTATACAGAATCAACACGTGGAAACTCCAACCATCGTCATATTTTTAACCGAGTTCAAAAAAGGAGGACCACGTCTTCATTCGTCATGTAAATAGTCCAAAATAGTTTTATTGCTATCAGACTTGGGCTCCGAAGATATACCTAAACAATCCTTGAAAGAACATCAAAATGTGCATTTTTGCGGTTTTGCATACATTCCTTTTTTGTTTCTGAATATACATACATAACTTCACGCCAGGTCCCTTGCGGGGTAAGCACGAACAACAGAGCGCCATTCAGGCTTATTCTTACACACCTCACTTGCTTCTTTGACATTCATAGCTCTTGTCATGCACGCTCGTCTGTTCTTAAGGCTCCTGACATCACCTTTTGCTAGTACACGATCAATTTGATCATGGAAGGTGTGTCGTGGCCTTTCGCGATTTCTGCATCCAATTTATACATAAGCTACGTTCCAGAAGGGAATCACAACGTCCATGTTGAAGACCGTGATTTTTCCCGTTCCAGTTGCTTGCGGACGTTTTTTTTTATTAACAAATCGACGGACTTGAGTTCCGTACCCTTTTTACAGCTTTATTACTGTTAGTTTTTTGAGTTCATACACGCTTATTGTTTATTTTTGTTATTGTGTGTGACATTGATTTTGTGTACTTTATTTTTCTTTTTTTTTTTTATTTTTTTTTTATTGCAGGAGATCAGCAGACAGGCAGACGGCCCACTTGATGGACAGCGGTTACCATCGCCTATGGACATTTGCTACACCAAAGGTGCTACGAATGCGCTGCTGCTCTCTTTAGGGATCCTGGAACCTGGTCACTAATGCCGGAACACAACACAGGGTTATTATGGCGGCATACTCTAGACCAGGGGTGGTCGCCATCCAGTCGGGCAAATGCCCTACCACCTGGCTGTGGGTTGTTTTGTCGCCTCTTACGACAGGCCGCCGGGCCGCAGGAAATTGTATTCTTTCTCCGTTCCTGCACGGATAAGGAGGATTTATGTTGTGTTGTGTACCTTAAGAATAACTTATATAATTTTATTTCTAATTTTAATACTAAACTTATACTAATGTAGAGTGTATCTGTTACATGCTGGTGTTTTGAGAAAGTGCATGTGCTGTGTGTGCCTTATATCTATACCTATATATATTATCTTAACTAGTGCCATGTATGTTTGCGGACGTTACAATCATAGACTCTAGTGGAACGGATTGTGGGGCGTTGATGATATAAACGCCGAAATATGCAAATGTCATTGGTTGATTTGAAAATCGCGCCTTTTTCAATGTCAAGTGATAGAGAGAATTAATGGTCTGTGGTCAACGCCTACTTCGACCCACCTCTGGACATGGGTCGTTTTGAGCGCTATATGATCGAAAATGATGAGGTCACTAGTGACGTTAAATTCTTAAACTTGTCAAAATGTATCAACAAGTGTTATCGAAAAATATTGAATAATTTCGAAAACCATCGTAGAAAACAAACGGGACGCTCTGTTATTCGGCATGCACTTATTTCTGAATTAAACATTTCAATTGACATATATTTCCAAGAAGTCGATCAGCAGTAATTGCCTATAAATACCAAATCTTTTTCCAAATTCGGGGAGTTCTCTTGGTTATTAGCCACAGCCATATAACAACGGACCAGGTTTATGTCTGCCGGCTGGATTGCTTCAACTATTACCATATCGATCCGGTAGACCTTTGAGGTCCCGCATATTGAGACTCCAAGTCTCTCGTAATAGTAAAAATAAAAAAGGCCCTAATAGCCAAAAGTGGTTTTTTTAAAGATTTAAATGCTCGGGACTAACAGCTCGACAGAAGTGGTAATTAAACTAATCTAACGTGAGAGAAAGGAGGGAATCCAGATAGACTGGTGCCGTAACGCGTTACGTAACGAAGCGGTTTACTCTCCCATAAGAAGTTATCACATCAAAAGGACTATATATAGACATACATGAACAAAAAAAAAACAAAAAAAAATTGTATGAAAAACAGCGTATATTACACTAATTGATATTATTTAAGATCTTATTTCATTTCGTAAAAGTTTGAAGTTTTATAATAAAACAAGAAGTTTAGAAGTTTTATAATAAAAAAATATTATTACACTCTTTTCTCGCTCACATACGCTCAGAGCGAATAACGCGCGATAAGGACAACAAGAAAACACCCACAGCCAGGTGGTAGGGTATTTGTCCGACCCCTGGTCTAGAGTATGTCGCCATAACAGCTTTGAGTTGTGTTCCGGCATTAGGGACAGGTTTCAGTCTCCCTTAAGAGAGCAGCAGCGCATTTGTAGCATCTTTGATGTTACAAATGTCCATAGACAATGGTAACTGCTTTGCATCAAGTGGGTCGTATGCCGGTCTGCTGAACTCCTGCTATATAAAAAGGAACTATAATAAATTGGATCATTCTATTTCTTGCGCTACAGATACGAAGGTGAATTCATGCAAGGCTGGTTCCACGGTCATGGTGTGTTCTGGAGAGCTGATGGGATGAAGTTCGAGGGGGAATTCCGCGGCGGCAGGGTTTGGGGTCTTGGTAAGTAAAAAAGTATTCGAAACAAGACATTATTTTTATTTTGTTTTCTTGTATCTTAAAAACTAAGGTACATAATATAAACGAGATGAAGCCATTGATAAGCCTCCACAAATGGCAGAAAAAATAAAATTATTATCAGTATGAATTATGGTTAATTTTGCATTTATAGATGCGAGACTATCCGCAAATAATTGAATTCCGTGCTTGTTCTGATAAAGGAGAATGTAGTAAGGACATTATAGGATTGGGAACATATATTATGATTATAGACTTAGGATTGATTATTGAGTTATAACATTTATATGATACTAGCTGTCCCGGCAGACGTCGTCCTGCCCGGTAAAAAATAGGGGTTTATCGTAGAAGGGTGAAAATTGAGGATTGTATGTATTTTTGTATGTTGTATCATAAAAAAATAGAAATTAAAAATTTTGTCTAAAAAATAAAATAAAAAATTTAGGGGTGGACTACCCCTAACATTTAGGGGGATGAAAAATAGATGTTGGCCGATTCTCAGATCTACCCAATATGCATACAAAATTTCATGAGAATCGGTCAAGCCGTTTCGGAGGAGTATGGCAACGAAAACTGTGACACGAGAATTTTATATATTAGATAACGTTTATATGGCAGCCATTACACGTTCAATCCAGATCACGATCCTAGCAAGGTGACGGATTGTAGTAGATTGAGGAATCTTGGTGTAGCTGGTCGCGATATTAGACGGTGAATACAGATCATATCAGTCTACTGTTCGATATCGGCAAACGAACATGCATTCAGAACTACTAAATGGACCTGAATAACAAAAAAGCTTTTGCAGCAATAATTATTGCTGTTTTCTGAAGAAACGCATGAAGAAGAAACGTTGGGTTAAACCAGTGGTTCCCAAACTTATTTTGTATACTGCCCACTTTGAGAAAAAATTATTTTTTCACCTACATAAAACCACTATAACGTCAAACTAAATTAACTGGTTATTGTGAGCTATATTAGAGGAGATTAAACATTCATTCTAAACGAGACTTTTACTATAGCCCGCAAGAGTTAACTTGATACCTAAGCGCAGTAGATAGTACACAACGGCGCTATTGTCTCAAATTAACTCTTGCGAGCTACACCTGCCTGCTTTTTCTGGGTCTCTTACCCCCCTTTAGGCCTGCAGCGCCCACAAGGGGGCGTTATCGCCCACTTTGGGAAGGGATGGTTTAAACTATGGCTACTAAAGAGGAACATCTATACACATTTGAACTTGTTAGATGAAATTCATAGTACTGAAGAGGAGGAGGATTACGCAAGTTACTACAGGATGAAGGATCTGCATTTTCGACGTTGGGGGCACTGGCGGCTTGTTGTTGTCGTCCGACTCCATCGCGGTGCGAATGCAGACTAACGTAATTTGAAGTCATGTTACATTACACGATCAATCTGGATCGTGATCATTTGATCGAGATCATTGATTTTAAAAAATCTAGATATTTTCTGATCAGAATTCACATACCTAGTCAATCACATACCTTACACAGTCAATCTGTATTGAAATCAATGATCACGCTCAAGAATCATAATCTAGATTGAGTGTGTAATGGCTGCCTATGATCTAAGCGATTGATCTACTGTCCGTGGGTTGACTGATAGTTAGTTACCTCAAAGAAATTTAAAAAAAAAAAACTTTTTATAATGCTCTAAAAATAATAAAATTAACTTTATATTAAATCAAACCCCAAAAATCAAAAATCAATTGTTTACAAGTTATTTAACATATAAAATTATCGTGTCGCGTTTGTACATACCTACATTCTATCATCATTCTCATACATTCCTACTCTACATAGAGTAGGAATGTATGACCTTATAAACATACGCGTTGCGAAGCAGTATATGGACACAGCAAGGAGAAAGAGCGGCGAGAAATTCCCCAAAAACACGTCTAGCTAAAAAAGTTTTCTAGGAAAGAAAAAAACGATTTCAAGGGTAACTAAAAAACGTAAAAAGATATTTTCTACAACATCTTGTAGACAGACTTCAGACTGTAAATACAAAGTACTCGTAATATCTGATATTAACTATTATTCAAAGAAACAAAACCTTGAAGTTATTATATTAGTATTTCATCTTTATTAAATAAATATTATTCTCTACTACATTATTACTTGAAAGGCAATTTTTCTTTTAAGCGCCTACTTTAATTATAATAGCAATCAGTCAAAAGAAAGTTATATACCAATTATAGCATGAAAAAATAATAAGTAGAATTATGAATTATAAAAGACTTTTAAACTAAGGAAATATTTTTTGGCATTTTCTTCACTTTTCATTAATAGGTATTAAAAATAACAACGATTAATTGTAACAAGTTATACAAGTGTAGTAATTAAAAAAGAAATTAGCTCCAATTTTAGACTGTATTGTTTCCAAGCGTTTATTTTATTGTTGACATTTGCACGTGTATCAAGTTGCATATTTCTTGACACTAAAGCCGATATGAAACAAATTACATAATTGTCGTACTATATTGTTGTGGGGGACGTCATAGTGATGTTCTCTGGACTGTGGGTCAAGTAACGCAGTGACTATTAAACCAGAGATACTATATGTAAATCAATGCAAATTCATGTATTTGAACATAAAAAATGTTCTACTCAAAGAAAAATAATACTTAATTATTTATTCTATATGTAAAACTTACTAAATCCGGCAGACGTTGTCCTGCCCTTAAACAGTAAAAATCTAGAACCCGATTGCAGTGCTATTGACCGGGACCAATTATTTATCTAAACCATTCTCGAATCCCCTTGAAAAAGCACAAAAAAAATTCATCAAAATTGGTCACAATCTTTAGGAGTTTGGCGGAACCTACCGGGTCTAATCGTGAATCTAAATAATTTTGGTACCAACTTAAACACGCACAAAAATAATTTAACCAAAATCATCGAACCCGATTGCAGTGCCACCTACCTGGTCCTAATTAGAACCTAAACCATCCCGGGACCCACTTGAAAAGTGCCAAATTGACTAAAATGTCAAAAATGACCCAAATGTCCAAAATGTTACAATTATCAAAATTGCCAGAATTGCTAAAATCATCAGTCGGGAAAATGACCAAAATGGCTAATATGATCAAAATGACCAAGTTGACCTAAATGGCAAACCACAAAAAACCTATTTTCCTTTCTGAGATAACCTTCACATTAATCTCGACAAAAAGTATCCCTTGACGATATTTAAATTACATATATACCAAATTTCAGCGAAATCGGCCCAGTAGTTTTTCCGTGAAAACGGAATAGATAGACAGACAGACAAAGCTACTTTCCCATTTATAATTTTAATAGGGATTATTCCGACTTATCGCAAAAACACAGCCAGACTACTCAGTTGTAATCGACGTCCCCGAAGAGTAATGTTTGATAGTTATTACACTTGGTACTGATGGGACGTCATCTGTCACGCACATTATCATGTCGGCCGACAAAGTGGCATGACAAATAGAGATATCTATTATAAAAACCAATTAAATAGTGGTTGTTCACCAAATAGCTACGGCTAAGTTGACCATCAACTCGGCAGATGGCTAATGGTTGTAGAAAACCTATATACACACTAGCTGTATGGATGTCCAATTATTTTACGACTAGAGTTTACCCCGCGGCTGCGCCGCGGGTTAACCTCTAGTGCGTGTCTCTTGTTTAAAGAGCAAGTGCTACAGGTTATATTATATTACATTTTTATGTATTTGCCCACGGAAGATTCACTTCATTTTATATCGCTAATTATATATACTATCCCCCGTCTATCTGTCAACAAAATAAATAACAAAACTTGACCAAAAAGGCCAAAATGGTCTAATTGACCAAAAGACCACAGTGACCGACATGGCTAAAATGACGGAATAGGCAAAAACGTCCAAAAAGGCCATAATAATCAAAATGGTCAAAATGAACAAAGAGGCCTAAATGACCAAAAAGGCCAAAATGACCAAATAGGCCAAAATGACCAAAAAGGCCAAAATGACCAAATAGGCCAAAATGACCAAATAGGCTAAAATGACCAAATAGGCTAAAATGACCAAATAGGCCAAAATGACCAAATAGGCCAAAATGATCAAAAAGGCCAAAATTACCAAATAGGCCAAAATGACCAAATAAGCCAAAATGACCAAATAGGCCAAAATGATCAAAAAGGCCAAAATGACCAAAATGACCAACTAGACCAAAAAGGCCAAAATGACCATAAAGGCCAAAATGACCAAATAGGCCAAAATTACCAAAAAGGCCAAAATGAAAATTATCCCTTGTCCATCCTCAGTATTTAATTTACATACGTGCCGAATTTCAGCCAAATCGGTTCAGTAGTTTTTCCGTAAAAGCATGACAAACAAACAGACAAATATCATTTTATCCCGGAAACCATGCCATTTTTCGGGATAAAAAGTATCGTATGTTCATCCTCGGTATCGAAAATATATATATACTGAGTTTCAGCCAAATCGGTCCAGTAGTTTTTACGTGAAAACGGAACAGACAGACAGACAGACAGAGTTACTTTCGCATTTATAATATTAATAGGGATTGAACTTTATGTCATAAAAGTTGCGGGAGCATAATGGCTAGCGTACGCGTCTCAAACTCAATCAAAGGGCGTGGGTTCGATCCAGACCAGAACGAATGCACCACTTAGGCAGCTTTCGGACTTAATCTACATATTGTTGCAATCCGCGCTACTTATGCATATCGATATGTCAAACCTGTCAAGCCACCTTGGACAGGCGTAGTAGATATACTGTCCAGCCTAGCGATAGTCGATTGTTACTAAAAACAATCGAACTATTCGATTATTCCAGTTATTCGATTACAATCGAGAAACATTTGGTGTTTTTCGATTGTTATTGATGTGTTAATATTTTTTGTTCATGGCTCACTTGTCAATTGGCCTGCGCTCGATTGTTTATGATTACTTATCCTCACAACAATCGAAGATTGCACAGGACGATTGGTAAAATATGTTTTACTACTATTGCGGTGCGCAAATGTATTAGATTTTTTATTTACATTCGATTATTATTTAGCTATGACGAATGAATCGACAATCGAATACGCGCTTGCACAATTGTAGATTCATTCGATTTTTTAAAGTAACAATTGCACATCGCTAGTCCAGACGTCCAGCCCCTAATAGTGGGAGGACCGAATCCAGCAGTGGGACGTCACTTGGTTGAGAGAGTACCACGTAGAGGCTAGAGGAGCGAGATGGAATGACGGAGATATATTCCAGCTAGGCTATTGTCATGCCCAGCAGGCATAGACTCATCTATTATTGTTGGAAATTTGTATATTTTGACCATTCTATTTACCTAACGTTACCTTTAGTTTTCATAGCAAATTCGTGACTGAGATGTTTATAGTGGTCCCGAGGGTAATATATTATATAGGTTAATATTAATTCACTATAAAGTTATTATTACAGCGTGGTATAATATACCTATTCAGCCTTACTTACAGTAATCTTGTTAAGAAACTATTAGGCATCTCTTAAGCAAGAGAATCAAAATCAGACCCTAATCAATGAATATCTTGTTTTTCACTTATAAATGTGTGTTACTTGTTGTTTACCTAAAAGGAGCACAGACAAACGAAATTTTAATGATTGACGTAGGTTGTACCCAAAATATTAATATTTTCATTAATCAGTTGTTAAGCAGTTTCTTTAAATTAAAGAAACGATTACAAGTAAGTCCCATTATTTCTAAAGCCAGATTATATAATTATGCTTCGTTTATTATTCAAATCAAAATATAGACAGAAATATTAATTAAACATTTTGCTAATGTACACACGTGATAGAAACACGTAGAATTTAGATATAATATACCACGTGTATCGTATGAAATAAATGTTCAGAAATATTATCTACCAATATATATCGATCATTAATCATGTAACTGGAACTTGAAATACTTAAATGAGATGATGTGGCAGTATCATGAAAACGTAGATATCTGCTTTAGGTAAATATTCTGTCTTCACCTAACTTTCAGAGTGTTATGTGCGAGTGCGGGACTACGCACTTGGAATTGGAAGTAAACACCAGTTATTTAATTAAAAGCTTTTATTGACTTGCACAGCCGTATGTAATTCTTCTCCATTGAGTTGCCCCTTCACGCACAACTAGCGACGCTCTTCCCCAACGATGAGATATCTCACTCACAATAACGTCGCCGATACTACGTAGACCACCTGCTACTGCAGTGCTCACCCCCGAATATACCGTGCGTAGCTCGCTCCTGGATCTCCTTTTTAACTACACTAAAATCCTCCCTCACTGAACTGCCCACTAAACTCCCCACTAACTCGTTACTAAACCGTTCACTAAACTCGCAACTGCCTTTTACTAAACTTTTCTTCCAACTCTCTCGTATCGCATTTGTCGCTTCGCTGCCTTCTAAACTGCCCGGTAGGCGCGCCTTACGCTGCTTAAGAAGATTCTTCCGGGTTTATACTCCTTTAAGCGTGGAAATAACTTGGCTTTGGTTGGTTTAGCTTTTCTTCCGTATGCGCTGGATCTAGCTGGGCGTAACTACGTCCTAAGTCTCAGACTTTCCTACCAATAGCGCGGGGCACATAGGAGGAGGGTGGTTTTAGTGGGTATTGGTTGCTGCCCGTGCAGCTTCTCTGGGTCACCTCACATGCTGCTCAAAACTGCGTGCGGTTTACGACGAGAAATCGAGTAACCCCCTCCCATGCGACTTCGGCCTACTCCCTTGCAAAGGACCCAGTATTGTTCTTAAACAGAATTTCTCCCGCCTAAAAAAAATGTTTTCTTGCATACAATGATACTCTCTATATAGCATTACACCCACTCTCAATAACAACAATAATTAAGGAATAAGAAGTACTTTTTCAGTTGCCAGAGTTAGTAAAAACTGCGAAGCTGTGTACGTTTTATCGCTTTATTGTCTTGCAATGAACTCGACTGTCGGCATTATGCATACACCGAAATATCTAAGAAATTCTGCTCCCTTTGTCACCAAGATGCCTCAATATCACAAGATATTAATAAGTAAGTAAAAAAATGCAACAAAAATACTGGTGCAGCAAAAGACGTCAGACTAAAATAACGGACATCTCTCGATTTAACGACAACTCGTTATATAAAGTTTACAATGTATTATATTAACACGTTTATAAAATTGGATTTTGACTGATACAGACAGATGCCCAATCTTATCGGCAACCCTAACAGTGATATCATCTATGTGTATTTAATAGCATCACGTTTATGTATTTGTCATGGTCTGTAATTTGCTAAATTATACATCACTAAACTGGGCGATTAAACGTGATGCTACACCTTTCAACCTAGAAGAACCTAGAAGTCTTGTATGTATGTATGAGCTGTGTAAAATTTGCGAGAATATTTTTTGAGTGTACAAAACATGTAATATTAATTAATGAATGTACTGTAGTATTTGCTCCCAATAATTTATTAGATTGGCAACATGATAATAATTTGAGATGTCAGAATCTATTTATATAAGGATTATTCATATTTATTTTTTTGTGTTTTGGCGGGAACTGAAAGGAGACGTTATGCTGTGCAATTTTATTTTCTAAAAATGTGTAAGATTACTCTAAAATTAACAATAGTTGCAGGATATTGATAGTTTTTGAGTAGGAATTATGTGTTTTTGTGAGAAATGTGAACTGTTTAGTCAGATGAGGCCTTTTGAGTTTTCACAAGAACTCCATTGAATGGCGTCGGTTGTAGCCTGCAACACAACTGCGCTCTATACGAAGAACTAATAAACTCATCATAATTGACTGTATGGACTAAGATTCCTTTGCCTGCCTTTGTGGCAAATAAATAAACAACAACAACTATTTATATAAATAAAATGGATTGTAGAAATATATGTACGTGCATAACTTGAGAACGACTTTACCGATTTTGATCTTTTTTTTGTGTGTATATGAATGGAGGTTGTTGCGGGTGCTTTAGATTCCCAATCAGAACTGCTGCATTCTACTACTGCTACTGCTTTCGAGTGCTAAGATCCTTCTAATATATTGAACTAATTTTGATGTTTTTTGTGTGGGTCCCCGGATAGTTTAGATTCACAATTCGAACCGGAAGGTGGTGCTGGGATCAGGTCCTAAATTTTTATTTTTTCAGGGCAGGATAACGTCTGCCGGGACCTCTAGTATAAAATACTACCTTTCCATTTCATGGATTTGTTGTTTTGCCTCTCATAGACATGTAAATTTATATTATTGCCCTTGAATACTATTATGGGAAGGCACCAATAAACCATTATAATTCTATGAATACTTTATTTAGCATTAACATATCGTTTTCTCACAACGACACAGCGGAGAAGAAAAGAGGCGAACGCAGCGCCACGGTCACATCATGGAACATGCTTTCTTTTTGTACTAAAACAGGCTAGGGGGTGAAATTCTAAATACCAAGACATATCCCAATTAGATTCACATGCCTCACCAATCTGCCTTATAGCCGGTTCCTATATAATACTATTCAATCTCTCGCCTTAGCATTGGTTGAATTTTGACATTACTCGTAAGGAGCCTATGCCAAATTTTAAACAAATTAAGGGTTAGCAAGATATAAGAATAAGGAACCGTTCTCTTCTCTCGGCTCTTTTGAAAACTGTCTGTATAGACTCCAACCCTTTCAGAACCTTATAAAAAATGTATACTTAAAACGAAATTGTCCTGCAGGGCTTGTAACTTTCAATGATGGCAGTAACGGCTTTCCAAGGAACGAAGGTTTCTTCCAAGACTGCAGGCTGGTCCGGAAGAAAAGGTGCCCTGAAGTAGTCCAGAGAGCCCAGAAGGTCGCTTACATGGCAAGAGCGCAGTGTCAACAGATGTAGAATAAAGTTATTTTTATAATTCACATTGAAGTTGCATTTATATACTTAATATATTTTGCCTGCAAATCACATCCTAAGGAGCAGCTAATATGCAGAAACGGAGAAGGAATACAATTTCCTGCGGCCGGGCGGCCTGTCGTAACAGGCGACATAACAACCCACAATCAGGTTATTATTATTATTATGCAATATTATTTCGTGCTCTCATTGGGCTAACTGTTGCTTCTTCATTCCATTTATACCACTTTTATGTACACAGTTTATCAATAAAGTATTTTATTTTCTTCATCACCATCGGTTGGGAGTTCACCCCCACTCCCTTGAGCCCCTTCGCTCATGTACGCAACGGTTCTGTAGAACGTTTCTCTTGCGTAGCGTGGGGATTTGGAAGGAGTTCCCAGCCTAGGTTTTCCCAAGCGCTACGATATAGAGTTTTTCATAAAGGGTGTCATAAAATATCTTGGAGGCCGGCAGCGCGTTGGTGACATCTCTGGTGTTGCAAACGTCCATAGGTGACGGTAACCGCTTTCCATCAGGTGGACCGTCAGCCTGTCTGCTGTACTCCAGCTTAAAAAAACGTTTTCTTCATCACCAACAGCTCGGAATATGGTTCTAGTGTTAAACAAAATATATGTATAATATTCGCAACAATGTATTTTAATTAAGTGCAAGTTTACAAAGCCATTTTACAATATTTACTTAGAGAACTAATTTACACTAAACCCTTGAGGATGTATAAAACCGACCTGTAAGTTTTGCTCGCATAAACATCTGAATCAAAAGACACTAAGATTTACAAATATATATACTTTACTCGTATTTTGTGTGATGGTTTTATCTTTCCAAGCATTTTCGAAATTTATGGAAGTATGTTGCAGTATAAAATTTTAGTACGAGTAGGTACGTCATGTCATTATGATAACTAATAATATTTTTTTTAATATATAATATTCTTTAATATTGATCGTGTATTAGCAGAAGGTGATGTCAGAAGCCTTAAGAATAGACGAGCGTGCATGACAAGAGCTATGAATGTCAAAGAAGCAAGTGAGGTGTGTAAGAATAAGCCTGTATGGCACTCTGTTGTTCGTGCCTACCCCGCAAGGGACCTGGCGTGAAGTTATGTATCTATGTATGTATAATATTTTTTCCTTTAATTGCCTTTGTCTCATTGAGTATGCACTATTTGCCACAACTCCATTAATTCTTCGACGAGTAATTGTGTAACATATTTCTATATAAAATTTATTTAAAAAATTAATCAATTTTTAGCGATATGTATTGCTGTCTATGACCTTTAAACAGTGTTCTCCAGTGGAACTTATATTGAGTGAAGACTTTTAATTTGAATACTCCATCCATTCCCAGTCAAGTCCTTTATTAAAAATCACAATACGCGTTCAGCCTTTAAGTGGACAAAACTTACAGGTGTGTTTTTAGGTTAACAAAACAAGAACAATCTGGACAGTGAATGACAGTACCTCAGCATTTTAAAAAGAATGTAAGTTGTCATCTAGTGAATACTGTGTCGGAATAAGCTATTTTTTATGCACCTGCACAATTACAAACCGCTCCCGGGTAAATTACCGCGGAATTCCTGGGATAAAAAAATCACAAATTTTATACCATAAAATTTGCCGTAAGTGAAAAGGCACATTTAATCCGTTTTTTTAATCAGGCCATTTTAAATAATTCCCAGAAAAATTCCCGCGGGGTCCCCAGGATAAAAAGTAGCGCAGATTTTAAGTGTTAGAATTAGCTGTCGATCATATTCTCCGTCGTTTGTATAGTGTATTCTAGTTTTTTTATATGTAATAGCTTCAATGTACAGACACGGTATGTTTAGAATTCTATAATATTAAAGATACGAGTACTAAATCTACAGGGTTTGAATTTGTACAATGAATTTTAAAATGAGAAAATATCACAAGTGTTAATTCGGAAACATACTTTGAAAATGATCTTTTTGGAATTTTATCTGTCGTCTGTGAGAGCTTCACGACATAACTGCTGAACCGATATAGATGAATCTTGATATAGACGTAGCGTATATCCCAGGTCAGGGCTCTTGAACACACTAAGAAATTTCACCGTGTCTACGACAGACAGGACCAGTTCATCATGTACACGACTAGAATTTAGTCGCATCTAGTCACGAAAATTGGTCATGTCTGCTCCAGGCATGATAAATCGGAACGTATAAACGATGAGATTGTTTTCGGACAGTGCACAGGGTCCACTCATACAAACGTACTCATATTAAACGAACCATCTCACCAACTCCAGCCCTCCCTTCACAACAACACTTAACGCAAACAAGATTTATTTCTTGATCAGCACCGGAGCATACAAACGAATTCTTGTGCAGACCCAGCGACTTTTCTTAGCATGTACAAGCAGCCTTAGGATACTTTTTATCCTGGTAAGTGACTAAGTTTCTGTGGGATAGACGAATATAGGGAAACAGGTCGCTGCGGTCGTATATTTTTGTTGTAATTCAATTTTCGGTTCACGAATCTATCCGATATCAAATATTCACAATTATTTCGCCTTTTAGTATATAGATCATCAGAACCACACGGCATCCAACCAGCGATCAGCTCGCTCGCAACCTGTCCACTTATGGACTACGAGTGAACCGCTCGGCGACAAGCTGCTGCAAGGAGTGCTTCACGTATGGACTTACTACTCGCCGACAGACTATGCGACAACTCGTTTATCACGAGTTCTGAATGAGAAAGGGCATACGCCTCGCGTGTAACGACGTTAGTTAAGGTCCTGGAGGCGCAGATATGCATAAGATCTCCTCCCGTAAATACCGCTGCAGGGGCCCGCCCTCTAGCATGTAGGGAGCGGATGAGTCTTCACCCCTGTTTATGAAGTGAGTTTACATTGCGTCCCAGGGCATTTTCAAGCACTGATGCGCTAGGATCAGCGTGGACGTTACTACGTTCTAAGTTTCAAGCTCTTCTTGCCATAAGCGATACATGGGAGGAGGGTGGTTTTAGTGGAGTATTGAGTATTCGAGTCTCGTGAATCACGAGCAATTCACTAGTTGACAACGCGGCGTGTGCCCATTAATGACGCTGCTTATCCGATGTCGGGTGACTCTGAGCTATGACCATTAAAATAATCTTCTTCATCCCTGTTTCTTTATCCAAAGTTTAAATGTTTATTGAATTAAATTTTTAAATAAATTATTATTTGTTATCAATTAATTATATTTTAATTTTCTATTAGCTATACTCTCTTCGTCGTCGAGGCACTGACCGTATCTGACCTCCATACATTTGCTTCCCTGTAACAAGTAAATAAAAGGCAATCATTATTTCATCGTATTTCTATGTTAACTCTCAGCAGAGGGTCTACCTGATGGAAAGTGGCTATCGTCACCAATGAATGGGTCAGAGACGAAAACCGTATTAACGTTAACTTGTAACTTGTCGTAGCTTAGTGGTTTATTCTGATCTAATGTGCATATTGTTACAATTACCACGTACTGACAGTGAAGAAAAACATCGTGATCGTGAAATTGTAAAACCCGCCAAGCGGTTGTAAACAAGCATGACGGGTATAAAGGCTGTTCTACCCAAAAATGGGAAAACCAAGCCTAACAGTGGAACGCTCATGGGCTTTCTTATTATTATTGGTATAATCGAAAACATAATTATTATGCTAATAATAAATCCATTTTTAGTATCGAATATTAACCACTCGAAAGCATTGCTCATACAAAGGCCACTGCGGTGTGAATGCACCTTAATGTTTTAAGCTCTTTAATCATTTGATTTTTATTCTGACGTTTGGGCCACTTACCACATTTACAAAAAGTCGGAGTTAAAATCAAATAAATAACCGCGCTCAACCGTTAAAACGTAGTTTTACTATGTGTACAAGTCACGAATACATCCACATTTCACACTGTCACCGGTCTTCTAAAAATCATGTTTTTTCACATATGTTCGTTATGTGATTACTCCGTAAATTGTAGATCGTTTTTCATTTATTTATTTATTAGAAACTGTTCTGAGGTGACCCCATTGTCACGAAGCCAGGATCAGATGATAGATCCCAGAGTAGTCGAGCGCAACCAGTTTGTTAAACACACAAAGCGCCTGTTCTGTTCGAAAAGCAAAGTTCGTATACGCGTGTCAGTCTTACAATTTCTACAGACGCTTAAAATATAATTACTAGAGCTATTCAAGCAACTAAAATGTAGAAAACATTTCAAAACCGATTTCAAAATAAAAAATATATATTTTGTACAGAATCTTGAAATCAATGCCAAGTAAAACATGAAGAAACAACAAACATTCAAAATGCCTTCAACGCTACGCATACATGTATGTAACGCATGTAATATAACTCCAACTATCCTTCGACTATGTCTTATATAGACACAACTTGCGACACGGGTCTAGGAATATGTGAACTTTTCTCTAATTATTTCAAATCTACTTTTCTTAATTCATGTCACTCGAACACTTCATCAATCGATCCCTTTTCACCTCGCTATCCTGACTCCTCATGTGATATTAATTCTATTGAAATTGATCCTGCGATTGTTCGCAAGCATTTAAAATCTCTCGAGTTGAACAAATCTCCTGGGCCAGATCACCTCCCAGCATATTTTATTGTAAAATGTGCTGATCAGTTAACACACCCAATATCTATTCTATTTCAACGCTCTTTAAGTGAAGGTATTGTACCGTTAGTTTGGAAATCGGCATTCATCTCACCCATCCATAAAAAAGGGCCCAAAGACAAAGTAGAAAACTATAGGCCAATTTCCAAGCTTTGTTTAATCGCCAAGATCCTTGAGCGAATAGTTTACAATCAACTATATAAAACTTTGCAACCACATCTCAGCCCTCATCAGCACGGTTTCTTAAAAGGTAGATCTACCATCACTAATCTTATGCTATTTACCGATTACGTATCTGACAGTTTGGACAGTGGTGTACAATGCGATGCTATTTACACAGATTTTAGCAAAGCTTTTGACAGAATTGACCACATTATATTGTTAGAGAAACTTCTTGTATTAGGTATTAGAGGAGACTTATACCGCTGGTTTTCTTCCTATGTTGCCAATAGGTCCCAAGCAGTTGTTTTTTGTGGTTTCACTTCTTCGTGGATTGAGATCCCGTCAGGAGTCCCTCAAGGATCGCTTTTGGGTCCCCTACTATTTGTTCTATTTATTAACGATATTTATACCTGTATGCATCATTCTCAATTTCAGCTATTTGCTGACGATATGAAAATTTACAAGTCCATCACTACTTTAGCTGATGCATCACACCTTCAGGATGATATCCTACGTGTATTCGATTATTGTAAACGTAATAAATTAGACTTAAATATATCAAAATGTTCTGTAATTACGTTTACCCGAAAAAGTACGACTATTAATTATCCATATAGTATTAACAATGAGCCTCTAACCAGAGTTACAGGAATATGTGACCTAGGTTTGTACTTAGATAGTCGTCTTACTTATGATCACCATATTGATCATATTGCCAAAAAAGCTTCATCGTCTTTGGGTTTCCTCATTCGCAACGGTAGCTCGCTTAAGGCAATGAAAACCCTCAAAGTTCTTTATTGTGCTTTTGTCCGCAGTCACCTCGAATACGCTAGTCAAATTTGGAATCCATATTACGAAATACATTCCACAAGACTAGAAAGCATTCAAAAAAAATTCACAAGATTTATAAATTTCAAATTTAAATTACCACAGAAAAGTTACGTTGAACGCTGTACTTTATTTCACCTTTTGCCTCTCAAAACTAGGAGAAAAATTGCTGATTTACGTTTCTTGGTTAAAATTGCGCAATCCAAAATTGATTGTGCTAATCTCACTGTGAAACTACATTTGTATGTTCCTCCTTCTAATGTTCGCCCTAGGAAATTATTACACACACCGTTGACGCGCACAGCTTACAGACGTAATTCGTTTTGTATCAGATCAGCAAACGAATTTAATAAGTTAAGTAAGTTGGAAGATATAGACTTAGACTTATTTACTAATAGTGTAGCATTGTTTAGCGCAAAGTTGGTCAAATTCTATTCAAACTCGGATTTATCAGTTTAAGTACCTTATATTTATGTACATTTTATTATTGTTTCTTTGTATAATTTTCTTTCTTTTTTTTTTCATTTCTTAGTTTTACTGTTATCTGTGGAGGCTTATTAATAGCTTCTCTAAATTTATCTTATTTTTAGTTATTATTAATGACAGCTGTTAGCCCCCCAAACAAATTAAAATAAAATAAATAAAATAAAATATAATACTATTGCGAGTTTAGCGGGACCCGTATTAAAATGCCGTTAGAATTACTATGGAGGTTATTAGAACTATACAAACACGTATAACACAGGTCAAAATTTAACCGAACACAACAAATCTAAACGTAATGCAGAAGGTCGTAATTCAATAAAACGCGCAAAGTACGTCACGATTAGATTCCAGAATGTACACACGTCACGCCCGTAATCGTAGCTTACCTGCCCTCTCTCCATCAGACCGTCGCGCGTCGTTTTATACTTCACAAATACAAATGTGTCCGTATTGTAACGTCGACACAATCATCTTGTCATCATAATCCGAAACACCTGACTAATGAGCGAGTACAATAGGACAATAGGCTGTTCTATAATAAGTGAACAAAAGATGACGATCATAAAAGGATTACAAATAGTTCAAATGCTGACAAGTAATAAAAATGTGCTTTTACAGATTTGTGCGTGGAATTTGCCTTTGTAGGGCCCAAGTTGTAACAATACAATAGCAAAGCTTTATTGTTTTCCTTAAAGCCTTTCATAAATAGACTTTTACCCTTTTACCTCTTATGTAAGAGTAATACATACATTTTCATATTTGTTTAGGTCAGTTAAACAATACGTATTCGAAAGGAGGGTTATTAAAGGACGATATTAGAAGTGAAGAAATATTTCCACTCATTTCGCTATATTTCTGTTAGAAATAAAGAATATTTAATTGAAGGAATAGCATCGTATAATTCAGGTCAAGAGGTAAGAATGGATAAGGTGGTTTTTATAATAGTTATTATGGGCAACATCGCTGGTTGTGCCACAAGTAATATTTACCAATTGTTCATATTTTTCTTTAATTTCTTAGTTGTGTTGTTCGTTGCCATAGAATGCCATAGATAAATGAAAAAAAAATATTGCGTACTAAATAAACTATGTTATGTAACTTATGTTTATACTTGAATGTCTAACAAAAGTAAAATTAAGACTATAAAACTAAGTAACACCCTTTTAATTAAAATATTTTAATTTCAAAACAATTAACTACGGTTAAATTTAGGTATAATAACAATAGTTTTATTGTCTGTGCGTTAAGCGTTAAATGACTCACACTACGTCACTATTACGACGCCGGAAACGATGAAATATCAATTGTGACTTTTGTAGCGTTTGAAATTTAGTCTCAAAATTGCAACGAGGTAGGCGTGAAAACGTCAGAAATAAAATAAATGATTGGACAGAGTAAAGGCGATTGTCATTTCTAATAATACTAAAAATTCTTCTTTCATGTTGCTAATTTGCAAGTTTTGAAACTAGATGGCGGCACTAGTACTTTCCATCGCGCCAATTTTTAACTTTGGCTTAATAATAGATAGCTATATGAAGTAGAAACTGGTATCTTTGATGTATTTATCATATTATACATTAGAAATTTTTGGTAGTATGGATTACTAATTTCTTTTTTTGGAGTTGGAAATCCATATTTGAAAAAGCCTGTATTAAATTCATGATGTACAGGTGATTTATCAAGTGGACCTTCAAGCTCATCGCGAATTACTCTGAACTATAAGAAATAACGAAAAAGGAGTCCCGAAGCCGTTTGGACGAAAACTAAAGTGGAATCATAAAACTTTTGAAAAATCAGATTAGAAATGAGAATTATACAAATTGAATCGGCTGATTAAAAAAAATGCATCTATATTATTAAACTAGTAGATAGAGTAATATTTTCTTAATTTTCATGACTCGTATTTCTTACATAAATAGACGGAGAAATCACATAACAAACATGAAAAAAAAAACATAATTTTTAGAAGACGGTTGACATTGTGACTTGTATTAGGGGGCGTCCATAAATTACGTGAGGTGTTTTTTTAAATTTTCTGCCCCTCCCTCCCCCCTTTGGTGAGATGTCGTGAGATTTTATTCAACCCCCTCCCCCATCCCCCAATTTCACGTGAGATTTTTCCAAATTTGAGTTTCTTACGTAAACGCGTTGGATTGTTATTGTAAAAAGAAAAAAACAAAATTTGCTTCGTGCTTTTATTTACGACTAGTTAAGACTAGTTATCAATATTGCTGAGAGTTTAATTATAAGTGTAATAAAAACTTAACAATAGAATAATTAAATCGTAACTACTGTGATTAAAAAAAGAATACCTACTCTAATTGAGTCCATGGAGAATCATGCACGGTCTCAAGAGAGACTATTGGAACAAACATGTCCATATGATTTTCAGTAAAATCATCTGCTCCTTCAACTTCGTTCTGATCTAGCCACTCTAAGCCATTGGCACTTGCACAAAGTAACTCATTAGCTCATCTTGTGACAATCCGTGAGGGTCGCACTTTGCGGAACATACGCGCTTGCTTAGAATTACAATTAGTAAATGATCTTAATCGTATTACGATTACGCTTAAGATTAAATCTTAAGCTTGTACAATCTGGATTAAATGGACCAAAATAGTATATTTTATTTGTTTCAATCAGAAAAAAAATTGCGTCATATTTGCCGAGACCCCCCCTCTCTCCAACGTAAGATTAGATGAGATTTGACTCGACCCCCTCCCCCCTTAAACACCTCACGTAATTTATGGACGCCCCCTTACCGTATCTGATCTATTGTTAAGATGTGAATGTTTTCGCGACTTGTACACATAGTTAAACTACGTTTGAACGGTTTCAAGCGCGGTCATTTATTTGATTTTGGTTATTCCGACGTTTCGGCCACTTTGCAGTGGCCGTGATCACGAAAGAGAGAGATGATAAGTGTCAACGAGTACTATTAAAATTTTATTTAGCCTACTAACTTGTTCATTTTAAATATTTAGTTTTAATTTTGTTTATTGTTACTATTTACTCTATCTATATGCCTAATCTAATTTACCACCGCTCTGCAACATGTTGTGGCTTGAAGAGAAGAAGAGACGCAATAAACTCTTCGGCAACATACCTAGCTCTAATAATGTTATATAATATTTTTTTTAATGGGTGGAACGTAATATAAAAAGACAAATTGTGAATCAAATTGGTTTGTGTTGCGGTGAGCAAAGAAAGAGCTCAGATTATCTTGAGCTCTGGCAGTTGGTTTTTGTTGGGTTTAGGTCTTAATAGTTTTAGTTCCGGAGAAGCAGCCGAACGAGGCACACGTGCTGCTCAATATCTCGGATTTTTCTGCAGTTTTTCCGCACAATTTCCACTTTTGGAAAGCGATCTATTGCGAAATAGTTGTGTAGTGTCGTGTTGAGTGTATTTAGTTTCGATCCCGGCGCGGATTGCAGTGCTTTTGGCTATTGGGTAAGTCGTTGAATCTTTTTCGCGCGCGCCTTCTACGCATTTAATGCATGACGCAATCCTAACGGTTAATTTCGTGTAATAATAACACGCCGGAACGTGTCGCTGGTTGTCAGCCCGGGAGTGGGCATCCAGTAATGGATGCCCATGATTCCAAAATACCCCCTGGGCTTTCGGGGGCCCCTTGCAAGAGGGGTCACCTGGAGGCTAAAGGGGGTTGGCTCGGAGCTGAGATCGGCGAGACGCGACGGAAGAAAATCCTGTCGTCTTCAACCGTTGTTCGACGCAGCAAATCTGCTGCAGGTCTACCAGGCCGCCGGGCTGTTGCCGTTATCACGGCGACGGCCGAGGCGCCTGTCTTGCTAGGGCGGGCGGCGTCGGTGGTGGATCTGACCGCCGATGCCCCCCTTGGTAGGAATAACGTTATGGGGCCACCGGAAGGTCCCGTGACGCGTAGGCCCCCATCCGGCCGTGCGGCACGTAGTGCGGCACGCCCGGATATAGGTAGGAATACGCTGCGCGGATCGTTCTCGGCTGTTGACCTGGCCGTGAGCGATGCGCGCACCATAGACGGTGCCTTCGTATCACCGTCGGCTTCTGCACGGGCTTCACCCGTGCAGGGGTACGGCGGGTACGAGGACGGCTTTCGCACACCGCTCTCGGGCAGCACACCAGACTCGCTGGATAGTGCGCTCGATGGTGCGGTCCG